>JASAOG010000294.1:0-554326 GCA_030265305.1 Biomphalaria pfeifferi | reverse complement strand
TCTTCAGTTATTTCATCTCTATTTGCGTATCTGCTTTTTGTTTCATAAATGTATAGTGTCACAAGAAAGACAAAATCGTAAAGTTGAACAAAATCTGGCCACATCCGTGGAATGGCAGACATTTCGTTGTTAGACAGCGAACGGATCCATCGTGTTAGTAAAAGAGTGGCACACTAACAGCCTACGATCAGGGGCGTAGCTAGGAATTTTCCATCGTTTGGAGGCCAGGGGACTTGACTTCTTTGTGACCCCCTGCAATTTGCGTAATATTTAATTTTGTAATGTAAAAAAACGCTCATTTGGGGCCCTATTGAAGTGGGGACCCGGGGGGATTTTCAAATTATTCCCCTCCTCCCCCCACCCTAGCTACGTCACTGCCTACGATAAGCAGCGGATTGAACTGCCCAAACAAATGAGTTATGTGAACAGTTTAGAACGAATTAGGGACACGTGGATTAGCTCTGATTGTAAGTCTTCTTGAAGGGTTGTCAGGGCAGGGGTTTGGAAATAAACTGCATTTAATTTCAACCGAGTCGACTGGAGGAGTATGAACGTGAAGTTGTCAAAGTAGAAATGAAAGTTTAGTCATTATTTAGGAATAAGAAGCGTAGGCAATAGTAGCCTCTATTTCAGCAACGCGTTAGCGCGCATTAGCACAAGGAAGTATAGCTGTGTATAGATTAAAACAAAACTTCAAAGCTTGCGAATGTCATCCCCATTCTCTTCCCCAACAAAAAAAAAAAAATTCCAGCTGGTGTGTGCAAAGGTTACCTTTGGATTACTTTGCGTTTAATTAGCTTTGTTTACAAGGTGATCACAGTAGCAGAGCACATGAGTCATTGTAGACACGGTGAAACGTTGAGAGGGCAATTATAAAAAGTTTTTTTTTTAACCAAAAGTTTTCAGATTTCAATCTTTTCACGCGCAATGTTTTGTTTTTCTTTCTTTCATTTTTTTTTTTACTAAACGATAAGCAAGACCTTTTTCTTCAGGCGAAAAATATAAGAAACAAGTGGTAGAATAAGTGACAGGTAAGTCAGTGAATCAGGGCTTTGCGTATATATATAAATATTTTAGATTTGATACCATAGTGCTGAAAAAAGCCCCCCAAAAAGTATATAGTTTGAAGTATATCTCTTATCAATACTGCCGTATCTCGTTTCTCAAATCAACAAAAAGCGAGCTAATTATGTATTTGCATCTATGAATGAGAATGTCCAATTAATTGGGTGTGTGCTCCAACGTAGAGGCAGATTTAGCATTTGCCCAACTCAACACCCGCCTCTGAGTTACGTGATAACAGTTCTCATGTTTTCTTTTATCTCTGATATATTGGTTTTATACTTAAAAATTAAATGTATTTTTTTAAACGCTTGTGAAGCTCTTCAAGCTAAATGTAGACCAATCCTTGGGCTAAACTGAATTTCATATGTTTTTAGTTTTTTTTTTATGATTCCACTTTTTATATCTATATTCACACGTTATTTTAATCATGCATTCTTGTTATGTAATTTATTATACATGTTTCCGGCCAGTAGTTTGACAAGAAGATATAAAAAAAATTTTAAGAATAAAAAAGTTATCATTCTTTCTCCAAGGAAAATCCCCCTTTAGAAGTCCTACCAGTTTCTTAAAATATATCCGAGAAACATTTTTAAAAAAATGTTAACTAATTTAATTTGCGTTAAATATCAATGTAACTATATTTGTAAAACTAAATATGTACAGACATCATTGTGTATTGATGATTGTAATCTATAATGATGGCTCAAAATATATAAGCCTATATTTAAAATACAATCTTGGTAGGCTATATTGTTGTTACAAAGCTTATATCAACTCTGTCTGTACTGGTAATACATTTTGCACAATTATTTCTTATACCAGACAAAGCAGGAATCAATTGGAAAAAAACAACAACAATTAGTTAAATAACTCTTGTTAATAAATTTTTTTGTTTGGTATCTCAAAGAAAGGAAAGAAATTGTGCTTGACTTAAGTGGAGGTATGAGGTAAATGAGTCCCCTTTATAGGTCGCTGCTTCAAAGTAAGTTTGAAACAAACAATAGATATAACTATATATTCTTCTATTTTCATAAGATTCTCACTAGCAGAGTGGTTAGTCTATTGGCTTAAGAAGGCTTTAGCCAAGAGTTCGAATTCAGATCTTTTCCTTTTGATTTTTTTTTTTTACCATTGCTTTTTAAAAGCAATGAGGGTAAAATTCAGCCAGAATTTCCTTTTTTTCTTTTGCCCCACCCCTCTCATTTTTTCAACTGGTCCAGACAAGTGATAGGATCAAAGCGTATTGAGAAAGCTAAAAGTTTGAAATAGAGCTAAACAGAAACATTTCTAATCGCACAGATTTATTATTCTTGGTTAAGCCTATTACAAATTTAATTACAAAACGGATCCAAACTAACTGATGTAATTACACTAAGCTTTATTTAAAAAAAATATTTTTTATGTTTTTCTTATTAGAATCTTTATTTATTTTCAATCTATTTAGAGGTTATACACTTCCGATAACACTGAGAGATTAGACCCTCTAGAGGTTGATGTGGTTTTGATAAAAAGAAAAAGTGAAACTTTAAAACCCAGTATTTGACAAGTCAAGGCTCACCATTATGGAAACTTAGTTGATCATATCGATAGATGCATTGTTTGGAAGAGAAGTTCGAAGGTGAAGCTAGACAGAATGAAAGACAGAATAAAAGACAGAATGAAAGAAAGAATGAAAGACAGAATAAAAGACAGAATGAAAGAAAGAATGAAAGACAAAATGAAAGACAGAATGAAAGAAAGAATGAAAGACAAAATGAAAGACAGAATGAAAGACAAAATGAAAGAAAGAATGAAAGACAGAATGAAAGACAGAATGAAAGACAGAATGAAAGAAAGAATGAAAGACAGAATGAAAGACAGAATAAAAAACAGAATGTAAGAAAGAATGAAAGACAGAATGAAAGACAGAATGAAAGAAAGAATGAAAGACAAAATGAAAGACAGAATGAAAGAAAGAATGAAAGACAAAATGAAAGACAGAATGAAAGACAAAATGAAAGAAAGAATGAAAGACAGAATAAAAAACAGAATGTAAGAAAGAATGAAAGACAGAATGAAAGACAGAAAACAGAAAGGAAAAAAGAAATAAAGAAAATAGAAAAAGAGAAAATCAAAAGATGACAAAAAGAGATACAAAGAGAGTTAAAAATGGAGTAACAAAAAAAAAAGGAACGGAGTGAGAGAGACCGAAAGACAGAGAGAGACTGTGAAAGAGCGAGAGAGAACAAGAGTGAGAGAATGAGTGAGAGTCAATGAGAGTCAACGCCCGGTCAGAATGAATATATAGATAAAGAAGGAATAGAGAAGAATAGAGTGAAAAAAAAATAATCTTTTTCTTATGTGTGTTTGTGAGAGAGAAAGAAGGTGAGAGACATAGTGAGAAAGAGTGTTAGAGAAAGGGAGAGAGAGAGAGAGACAGAAAGAGAAAGAGAGATGTAGACTAGACGAATACCGAGCTATATAGAGTCTACTAGTAAAGCTACATGTTCCTAAATAAACTCGTGTAAAAATGTTATAGCTTCGTTAACTAACAGCGACACCATCCAACATATAACATCAAAACATAACAAACCGTGTCATCCGAATCATCTTCTGCTGATAGAATCGCTTCTCGAAGATAATAAACCAATTTCATAGTCCATCGCTCTTCCATGGTCTGTCACCAAGTCGTCTGCCGGCAGGCACCTGAGTGTGAAATCTTTCTACCCGATATTTTAAACACAATACATTTTTATAAAAGGCGGGGAAAGAGGGGACGCGTGGTGAGGAGGTGGGTAACCATTCCCCCCTTTACGTGCTAATATAATGGGCAATAAAAGGACTAATCAATGTAGTGAATAGACAAGGAAACACTGGCCTCAGATAAAAGACAGAAACCATTGTTACGTAAATTTGTTACGTTTATAGAGACTCAATCGCTACCGGTTAACACTAGAAACTAATACAACGACTGATATTGTAATCAATATATGTCCTTAAATACTTACCGCCAAACGGTGACAGCGATTACTTCATTCAGTCAAGTGTTATCCAATACTTCTGCTAATTTGTAACGCAAGAATTACGCCCCCCTGGCGCGTGCGTTGGTAAATTTTAAGACGGCCATTAAAATAAGAATTCCAATTATGTCGAAAAATGACATCAAGGCTAGAATGAGACAGCCCGAGACAGGAGATTTGAACTAGAACGAGAGAATACCTTGGCACGAGGCCAGTGTTTAGTCTAGGGCTCCGGAGACTCTTGCGTCATGTGTTTTTGACATCTGGATTGCAATTAGGATTAGGATCTCACACATTCTGAGCACATAGAAACAAAATGGATTCTGCCAGAAGTCAGGAATGTGAACGTGCACTGGCCTATATCCACGAGAGAGTGATAGTATTAATTGAAGTAGTAATCAAGGTTGTTCAATGCCTTTTAGGGACCCTAGATACGGAGCGTGGATAGGGGCCCTCGGAAGCAGGGTTCAAAAAAATAAAATGACAACACTATGTTCCACAATGCTCTCCTTTGCGCATGTGGTTCGGCCTATTGACTTCAATCTGCCAGTCTTGGCCTCTGTACATAACTACATGCTAATTATGGTTAACGGCTATGTGAATAATTTTATAATTTCCCCCCACCAGAGACAAATCGCCCTTCTCAAATTTATGGACCTTCTAGTTGAAGACTATTTGGGAAATAACAAAACAACAAAAACAAATAAATAAAAAAAATGGCACCCAAATTGACATTTAAGGCCCCTGAAAAACGATTAATTACTTTTTATTCAACAACTGAAAATTGACTCAATTTTGGTAGAGAAAAAAAACTATCACTAGGAATATGCTTAAATGTCACAAGAGAAGTGTAAACATTGGTTTCAGGTAGCTTCGAGTCTCTACATAGATGAGTTAATATGTTTTAGTCTTGATCTAGAAGTTTGGGGTTTGAAAGCTATATATAGTGAAGACGAGCTTATTCTGGGTTTCCAAAATCAGTCTGTTCAATCTATAATAACTACAAGCATTAAATGTCATCTCAAGTCAAGTATTGGAAATTTATTAGTGAATTTAAATTCGAGTGTTAATTATCGCTTGATAAATAATCTGTGTTCAATATTTTCATGATTTCTACTCGGAGGATTACATTTTTCTATTTCGTAAACAAAGATCTTCAGCATATGATATGATTGGATATTAGGGTCATTAGATGTAACACGTGACAATAGAAATGCGCATGAACCAAAATATTCTGTTGCAAGAATAGCAGTATATTAGCAGATTGTCGGAGAAGCTAAAAACTTATGACATAATATATATATATATATGGCTCCTTTTGTCTCGAAGGGCAATGGATGCGCCCAAAAGAGTCACTGGTTTTGGCTTAATCTTGAGACGGGGCAGAATCTGGTGGGGCTAATCAAGCCAATTCTAGAACGGCAGACTTTGCCACAATTCGTACATGTGTATGCCTCTGATTTAGGGCTAGCGGACAGGGCAGCTTTCTTTTTTTTCCCTCTTGCTTAAGGCCGCTTCAATTCTTTTGTTCTCAGCAAAGGTTGTCCCAGCACGCACAGTCTGTCTCCATGCACTCCGGTCTTTGGCTATGTTTTCCCACATATTTTCGCTGATGCCTGTGGCTCTCATGTCTCGCTTGCAGACATCTCTATATGTTAGTCTTGGGCGGCCCTTGGGTTTGACTCCTTCAACAAGCTTGGCATATAAGATATCTTTCGGGATTCTACATCTGGCATGCGGGTGACATGTCCGAGCCAGCGTAATCTTCTTTGTGTCAGGAGAGCATACATGCTGTTCATATTGGCCAATCTCAAAACTTCCTGATTGGAGACATCAGGCGTCTCAGGCAGCGTAAGTGGAAACTATTCAATCTGTGCTCTTGGTACATGTATGTTGTCCAGCTTTCACTGCCATAAAGGAGAGTGCTCACAACACAGGCGTTGTAGACTAGGATTTTGGTCGCTGTAGTCAATTTACCATTTTCCCAGACGCGCTTGGAGAGTTTGGTCAATGCTGTGGTAGCTTTTCCTATCCTTTTTGTCAGCTCGATGTCTAAGTCTAGGTTACTGACAATTGTTGAACCTAAGTAGGTGATTCCTGCACCACTGAAAGGGTGTGGTTCTCAATTTGTATTATAGGAATTTCTGCGACGCCTTGTGCCAGGATTTCGGTCTTGGAGAGACTTATAGTAAGGCTAAACTCTTGACAATCAGCTGCTAAGGCGTTCACTAGCTTCTGTAGACCTCCTTGTGAGTGAGATACGAGTGCCGCGTCATCGGCAAACAGCAGCTCTCTTATCAAAATACGACGCCTTTTCGTTTTGGCTTTAAGACGTGCCAGGTTAAAGAGCCTTCCATCGGATCTGCTATGGGATTTAAAAGCACTGGTTAGTACAACTGAGAAGAAGATGCATCCTTGTTTTACACCGCTCTTAATGGAGAATGGCCTGGAGGAAGAACTTTCAAACTGAACAGTGCCCTGCATATTTTCGTGAAAAGCTGACACTAGTTTTCTTAAATTATTTGGGCAGCCGATTCTCTCTAGTACAGCAAACAGACCGCTTCTACTGACAAGGTCAAAGGCCTTGGTCAAATCAATAAATGCATTGAAGAGGGGCTGCTTTTGTTCTCTGCTCTTCTCCTGTAGCTGCCGCAGAGAGAAAATCATATCTGTTGTAGATCTACCTGCCCTAAAGCCACACTGCGACTCTGGATAAACACGATCTGCCTTTCCTACTATGCTAAGCAGTGAGATCCCTCTGTAGTTGTTACAATCAGAGCGGTCGCCTTTATTTTTATAAATTGTAACTATGTTGGATATCCAGGGCTTTTTTTTACGGTACGCACCGATTCGGAATACTGGCACCTTTTTACAAAACATTATTACTTTTCTTGTATTGTAACGTATATTATTAATTTTCAGTAGTTAAAAGTTAGGCAATCAACTAATGAGTACCAGCACCTAATTATTTTTTTTTACAAAAAAAAGCACTTTATATATCTATTTCTATATCTTTATTTATCTATCTATCTATCTACATATCTATCTAACTAAATTTCTATCTATCTATCTATCTATCTATCTATCTATCTATCTATCTATCTATCTATCTATCTATCTATCTATCTATCTATCTATCTATATCTATCTATCTATCTATCTATCTATCTATCTATATCTATATCTATATCTATCTATCTATCTATCTATATCTATCTATCTATCTATCTATCTATCTATCTATCTATCTATCTATCTATCTATCTATCTATATCTATATCTATATTTATATCTATCTAAATATATATATATGTTGTTGTTCTTGAAAAAAGTGGATTATTTCACTGTGATTTATAAGTGGATTACTTTTTAACTAACTATTGTTTATCTTGTGGGCGTGGCTAGCTGTACACAATTTTGATTCGCTAATCACCATGCTAATCATCATGCGATGTTTTCGCTCGAAAGACCTCGTTCTGACTAAATAAATGACCAATGAATCTAACAGAGACGAATATCAAACAAAATGTTCATATTGAAAAGCTTGCAATGAGAATCAAGTAGGTGGTAAAAAGATATAGTTCAGTTAGCATGCAATTACGGAAATTTAGTTTGACCAATCGGGAAGTAGGTCAATAAAGGAACTTAAGAAGTAGGTCAGCAGAAACGTAAGAAGTGGGTCACTTCGTTGGGGAAACCAAAGTGGGCAAATATAAAGTAACAGAGAAATGTAGGTCACGAGAAAATTAAAGAGCGTGGTAACATAATTACATCGGTCCAGTTCAAAGAAGAGAGAGAGAAATTGATTGGACAAGATGAAGGGAATGAGAGAAAGGGAGAGGGGTGGAGGAATAGAAGTAGAGAAAAACAGAGAAGGAAGAAGAAGAGGATAAACACGATGTCAAGATTAATAATTCGTTAAAAAAAAGAAGGTAACTTTGAAGTCTAAAATTATGTGAGCGACATTTTCTTGTTTTGAACACTTGAAATCAGAACTTCTTCCTTATAAGTCCCAGCTTATAATACTGAAATGCATATAATACACCAAATTCTTTTATAACTGTAAAGCATATTTAACATTACAGTATTGTAATGCATATCATCAAGACCAGAAGGTCTGAAAAGGGAACTTAACTTACTAATGCTTATAATTTACAAATGCATATATTACCCTATCTCAATTTGCTATTTCTTGTTTGGTGTTGGTGACCATATAGTCACTCTGTATGTGTATCTCTTAGCTTCAATAGTTTAGAATTTTACAACGGATATAAATTTAATTTCATTTCCTTTATCTATCTCTCCAAATCACCCGTGTTTGTCCAAAACACGTCTCTAAGGAGTATTTCTATTCTGAGTTATAGCAATTTGTAAAATTTGGCATAAGTCAATTGAATCAGTAGCTTATTTTTGGTTTACTTTAAAAAGCTTTTTAATTTTACTTTTGCACATGATATTAAACAATAATGATTGGTACAATTTCAACAAAAAAAAAGCGATATAATTGATAGGGACCATTCAATGTCGGAAATTCAACGGATTTGATGTCTCTTAGTTAAATTGTAATGTGCTAAATTAAAAACGTAAAGCTCACATAAAAATTGTAACCTGTACATGTACTTACGGATCTCAGGTAGTCGAATATATCAACGTAGGTAGGCATGGTTGATTGTGATTCAAGACTAAGTCCAAAACTGTTAATTTTTCATTGACGACTTCAGTAGAAATAAAAACGCTGGCTTTATTCAAGACAGTTTTTAGAACACACAATTCGTTATGAATCCGCCAATAATTATAAACTCATTATTTCCTAGTATCACTATAGTCGTGTCCAACATGGCAATAGACTTTCCATATTTGTTCCAACGTAATCGCTCATCACACCGTAAATGTGTTTTTAAATGTAATTGAGATGTAGAATTCTGTAGTGTAGGGAAGGTATTTTTAGTTTCAAGAGTTTCAGAGAGGGACGCAAACTCCAGATCAATGTGTAGAGATTAGATTTGAGTCTGATTTATTAAGCTTGGGGTTTACTCTACACTCAACAGACAAGTCTAATTTGAGCTTAAAAGAACTTAACGTGAAATCTTACAATAAAGCAAATTAGAGTTGGTTATATGAAAAATGTTTATGTTTACTAAAAAAAAGTATGAATTAAAGTTCTCTCCCTTGACAGGGTAGTCTAGACAACCAAAAGAAATAATTTCCTAACGTAACATAAGCATTCATGAACCAACATTTTCATGACAGTGAATCATAACTTTATAATATAAAAATATCATCGTATAGTTTTTAAAACTAGTGAACTGATAAACAATGCAGTCTCTTTGGGACAATAAAACAACAACACCATTGCTCTTGTGTAACATTGGTGCTGGGCACTTACAAAGAAAGTGAGAAAAGAAAGTGAAAGTACTTTAATTACAACATAATAGAAACTTATATTACCACACTGCAATGATGGTGTGGTGATTTCAGGGTCGAAAAGTCATGAAAATGGTGTTACATCCTGATTTACATATAAATCAAAATCACCGTGAGAATAATTTTTAAACCTTTGAAACTATTCGATGAAAGAATGTATCCCGAAGAAATACTCTGGTAGATTTCTAGTACTTTTCAGGCGAGGCTTTTATTTTGAATGTGATATAGGGTAACAGAAAAAAAAGTTCTTTAATACATAATGTCCTTTTGTGTTTGCACTAACTGTATAGAAAATAATACAAGACGAGCATTGTCTGATTAATTTCGTCAATCGAGCCCTTCAGAGGGCAAGACAAATTTCCTTATGGATAAATGAGATTATTTTATTAGTATTATTAATAATGCGAATATCTCCCAGTAAGGAGATTAAAAGAAGACTGCAGCATTTCTCGAGACAACGCAGCCCCTGTATAATTCATCAAATCCTAGTTTTACACAGCCGAGGGTTTTAGCTAATAAATCATCGTTCTAAAAAAAGTAGATCTAGTTTTTTAATCGTGATCGGTACAAGAGAGAATCAAACAAATATCAAACTCGCTGGTGTCATTGTATATAAAACTGTTTGATATAATCGGATCTTGTAACATGCAACGAAATTAGCTAGACATTGCATTTCTTTTAAACATTGATGAGGGTTATAACTTGAAAAGTTTAATCAAGAGCACTAGAGAATCGCATGTTGCATATAAAATGTGCATTTTCCAAACGAAATATATATATCTAAGGCTAAAACTTTTAAAGAGTGTATTACTTTTTGAATAAAAAAAAATAAAAGACGTAGAAAGGGAAGAACGAAGCAAAGAAAGCAGAGACTGGAGAGTGTAACTAGAGGATAGACAGAACTAGAAGGACGCTACCAAAAAAATGGTGCAGTAGAATGTCGAATGACTAACAAGTAAAAAGTAATGGTATCTAGTACCAACACTACATATATAAACACAGACACGCATCCTCCAGCTCATAGTTGAAACAAATATTAGGCCTTTATTATTCCCTTGTCAAATATAAATAGTCCCTCGCGGATGAATCACATTCAAGCATAGCCACACACAAAAAAATGTTTCTCTTCAGAATCTCAGTGGCCTAATCACGCACAAAGAGCCGACTCCGCACCGGAATAAATCATTTTGTACATGCCTGAACTAATACATATTTATATTGCTATGTGTTATAGCTACTTCTACAGATTTATAAACACAACCTCGGAATCAAAGACGTAATTTATTGATGAACTGAACGCCCGAGAAGTATACAAGAAGGGCGCGTGGGGAGGAGACCGCTTATTTCTCAATGTTACTGTTAGGGGGGGGGGAGTCAGGTTCAACAATGGCGCCCTTAGTTGAGGACGCGTGAACTGATTACTGCTGACATGAATATAGTGGACAAGAATCAGGACAACTAAGCATAATTTACTCGGAAAAAAAAAAGGAGGGCGGGGTTAGATCAAAAGTCGTTTTTTTTTCATGATTAAGTAGTGTTAAGAAGTCGAAGTGACAATATGTGAGCTCAAATGATAGTGACTAGAATGAGTGCTGAACTGAAGGGCTTGAGTTGAATCCTAAACTAGAAACTAAATTGTCTAAACATTGTTTAGTTTAAGAGATCAGATTTGAAGGATAGTATATGTGTGTGTAGGCTCTATGTATATAAACAAGAAATGAATACTTCAATGTTTGGAAGGGGAGCAAATAAAAACATCTCGCTTAAAAGAGAGAATAATGTGAGGGACTTATATCTGTCTCTCTTTCTCTCAGGCTTTCAATCAGTCTCTCTCTCTCTCTCACTTATTCTCTCTCCCTAAATCTCTCTCATCGTCTCACTCTCTCCTCTCTCTCTTTCTTTTCTACACTCCTTCTCTTCCTCTCTCTTTCTTTTCTACACTCCTTCTCTTCCTCTCTCTTTCTTTTCTACACTCCTTCTCTTCCTCTCTCTTTCTTTTCTACACTCCTTCTCTTCCTCTCTCTTTCTTTTCTACACTCCTTCTCTTCCTCTCTCTTTCTTTTCTACACTCCTTCTCTTCCTCTCTCTTCCGCTCTCGCTGCCTTTCCTCTGTTCTCTCTCTACTTTTTTCTCTCGTCTCTTTCTTTCTCTCTCTCTCTCCCTGAAAAAAAAAGCGGGCTGTTTCTTTTCTTTATAACAAATACAATAATTACCGAGCTAAAAAGTATGTTTCCGAGATTGTTAAAATAAAGTGATGTTTCGGCCACAATAAACAATGTTACCCCATTCTGCAGCCAAATCGACGATATTATCAAAACATTGCTTTAACACTTCGTAGTTTTGTTTCTTTCCACCCAAAATGTTTTTAATTGCTTAAAATTTAATCTTATTTTTTTGTTTTTGTTTTTAATGTGCATTTTTTACCAGAAACGAATTGGCTTTTTATACTTTTTGTCGATATTATAGTTAGTGTATCGCTACCCTATAGCATGTCTTCCATTCTCTGATAGCATGCTTCATGCGAACATGTGAATGGAGGTAGGAGACAACATAAAGTTTCCATGCTGCCTTGTGGCGCTTCACAAACACATCCCAGATCGAGCCTCTTCCAGCTGGTCAATGTCGTTATTTGAACTCTAGCCCTTCTGTTAGGTATCGAAGTCTTTTGTGCCGCTTAGCTACATGTGTTGGTTTGTACGGTGTAACTACAAGTCAAAAAAAGAGTAAAGTTCCCCTTTCAGACCTTGCGATCTATGGTGCAGATGATGTTAAGGTCATCTGTATCTATGGCCAACGGTTAACGAGCAGGGTGTCATGTGGCCAGCACAACGACCAACCGCCTTTACTTTCACCAACTAAAGTCAGGTACCTTTAAAGTTGGGTGGACTCAGGGACGCCCTAAAAATCCCAAAATTCACTCAGCCACCGCGTCCCCTGGAACTACATGGGTTAGAACTAATTTCTTTGTGCTCATCTACTATCTAATCCAATTTTTTTTCAGTGATGTAGATTATTATCGTCCCGGCTATCCTCCAGGAACATGCACTTCTTTGCAAACGCTTGCGTTTGATTTCGTTACCATAGCGACAAGATTAAGTAATTGCTATATCCGCCTCTAGCTTTTAGAACACGAATCACGTGGGATCTCGTTTAATTCTTTCCGGTTCCGGAGAAACGGAAGAATTTTAACACATTCCTTAATGTACGGAACATCGACATGCTGAAAGCCAACATTTAGGGACACGCTCCAGAGCTGTGTTGTTATAGAGCTTCCTACAATCAAGTCTTTCAAAAGTGAAAGTTCAAGAATTAGACGAAAAACAAATTCAATATAGGCCTACTTTTCGGGATGGGTGCAAAAGTAGGTATACGATGATGAAATGAGAAAACACTAACAAAGTAATGTCGCAAAAATATTTCCTTTCAATACAAATTTAATTATCCTTAATTGAGCATGCATATACTTTTAATCCTTTTTTTAAAAACACTTTCAGTATAATAAATGCAGTCAATTTATAACAGATAGAAAGAGAAACTGATAATCAATCTCTTTATATCTCCTGTATCTAGATATTTGTGTTTAGTTCTAAGAGATGTGGCAGAATGGTGTTGCTTGAGACAAGGACTTCCATCTCTTTTAGGCGCCTCTGGTCTACTTCTCCAAGTGTCCAGAGAGTGCTACTGGTTTGTTTTTCTACCCAGTGGGAAGAGTGGTCGAGAGGCCAAGTACGCTTGAACTTGGTTTAGCTTGGCTACCTATGATGGAGGCTCGAGGTTCGACACCTGAATCGAGCAGAGTTGTGTTTGTTTACTGAGCGCCTATAGCAGCACGAAAAACCTTCTCCCAGATACCCCCTGCCCCCACTGGTCCATAAATGACATTGGACCATAGCGCTCTGAGCATGCTATAAGTATGAAAGTAGCGCTATATAAAAGCTATAATTTATCTAAAGCTGTCAAAAGTATTGTGTTTACATTTCGCTCTTCTTCCCCAAATCCAAGCCTAGCTTTTACTAGTCGCGTCATTGTCTCTTAGTCAAAACTTTCTCTTTTTATGAACCAAATTCCTAATTGCTAATCGTGCCATAACTAACCCCAATGTAAACAAGGACCTTTGAAGACAAGATTTTTATTGAAGCTGAGTTGTCTTTACTGAGTGTCTAAAAAAGCATTGAAAAATTGTACGAAATATTTTGTCAACCAGGACCACAAAGGCCATTGCGCTAGAAAGCAAAAATAATAATTTTACAGGCGCCTCTATTCGTTTGTTAACTCGTAGTTAGACTTTTAAGTCCAAATACCTCCACTGATTTTGATTTGACCCCACGCTATAACTAGTCGTGATCTGACCCGCACGCTACAACCTGTCTTAACGTGTGACAAAAATACTCTGTCGTATTGATCTCCCACTTAGCTCTCTCACACTGAGCGCCGGGTCAACCTCACCCACCACCACCACCCCCGAGGTGCATTGTTAGTGGGTATTTTAGACAGTCAAAAGCTAAGTAGCAAATTGTGTGATCGTGGCGTTGCCTCATAAGCGCCATGGCACTTAGGTTGATTGGCTCATAGATACGACTTTAAATAGGCCTGAACTCTGTTTAACCCGTTCATTGATTAAACAAGAATACAAAATAGTCAATCACGAAATGGGAAATCTGAGTTGTTCTTTCCTGTCACGTGTCGACATTAATAGTTGATGGATTCAGCCCTTATTTAAAAAAAACAGGATTTTACACAATTTCTATTCTAGTTGTTGGAAATAGTTGTAAATAACTGTAAAGTTAAAAGTTGGCAGTTAGAGGAAGGCGGGAAAAGTGACACCATAAGCAAGTCCTAGCATTTTATTGGACTAGAGCCACAATAAACATATTATTATTAAGAAAACAATATATCCCAAATTCCAAAAAAAAAAATCTAATATTTGTGGAAAGAAAAAAAACAAGACAAAATAAAAACAAAATAATAAATTACCAACAATTAATTAACTAATCGATTAATTATCCTTTGATTCATGTTTTCTTAGGTACAACTTAATCCGAGAATGGTTGTGGCAGAAATAGCCTGTTCAAAAAATAGACCAGACAGACAGAGTGAGTTAATATAACTCTTAGGGCAATTAACAAGAAGATGATACAAAACTTATACAAAGCATGGATGTTTTATAGTGTTGCTATAACAGTTCTATCACTCAATACATCTATATGTGAAATCTTATGTGAAGATTAAACCGACTGTGACCTAAACTCGACTAGAAGCAAGTCAGGGTCTTTATCGAAGCTAAAGTTTGGGTGACCTTGTTAATGATTGACTTGGCATCAATTTAAGACCCGCTTCATCCTTGATTTACATTAAATTCTTGTGTCAAGCGATCAATAGTGTGACCTTGGCATAAGCGAATCCTGAGAAGATTTTAAACTTGGCTAAGTGAAAGAGTCAAACGTCTGTTGAGTCAGGACACGCATGAAAGTGATCAAGCCACAAATTAATGAGGAAAGAGAACTGACCAACTGAAATAAATCAGTCAAAGAATAAGTAGGTGGAGTTTGAGAGACTGGATAGACAGATAGTTAGATTGACAGATAGTTGGGTAGGCAAATAGTTGGTAATTCAGATAGTTTAAAAGACAATCAGTTGGATAAACAGATAGCTGGATAAACAGATAGCTTGATAAATAGAAAGGTTATCAGACAAATAGTTTCATAGACAGAGAGCTGGATAGACAAATAGTCAAATAGACAGGTTGATGGATAGAATAATAAATGAATAGATAATGAATTATATTATAGAAAGCTCGATGATAGATACTTGTAGTGATAAAATGATAAACATATACTTGTAGCAATAAAATCATAGACAGATACTTGTAGTGATAAAACTATAGACAAATACTTGTAGTGATAAAATGATAGATACTTGTAGTGATAAAAAATAGACAGATACTTGTAATGATAAAAAATAGACAGATACTTGTAGTGATAAAATGATAGACAGATACTTGTAATGATAAAATGATAGATAAAACAGATACATGAAATTTATTCAAATATTCGGATATGTCATTGACGGATTTAAGGCAGTGCGGACCTTCACAAACTAACAAATTCTGTAATGCTGGTTTTGCCAGTTCACATATATATCGGCTTGGTTGCTTGAATGGGATGGCTCCTAGTTGTCCTGACTCCTGACTGGGATGGCTCCTAGTTGTCACGACTCCTGACTGGGATGGCTCCTAGTTGTCACGACTCCTGACTGGGATGGCTCCTGATTTCCAGACTGGGATGGTTCCTGATTTCCTGATTGGGATAGCTCCTGATTTCCTAATTGGGATAGCTCCTGATTTCCTAATTGGGATAGCTCCTGATTTCCTAATTGGGATAGCTCCTGATTTTCTAATTGGGATAGCTCCTGATTTTCTAATTGGGATGGCTCCTGATTGGAATAACTCCTGATTGAGATGGCTCCTAGTCAGGATGGCTCCTGATTGGGATAACTCCTGATTAAGATGGCTCTCGGTTGGTATCGCTCCTGGTTGGAATGGCTCTTGCTTGACATTGCTCCTGGGAGAAAAGACTAACATGTCTGAATGTGCTGTGGTCACTCGATGGTCTCAAAGATTTCGAGCTCTACCCGCCGACATTCCTCGCCATCCTGTGGAAGGTTTGAGCTAGGAGGGAAAACTCTTATAAAGATTCCGGATAGAAAATGGCTCTTGTGATTCCGAATTGTTTTATGTCAGCAATGTTTGCCTTTAAACAGGTTTCTGCAAATATAATTTCTGTTCAATAATCGAGTTGCGTTTAAAGATGTGAACTTTGACCTTGTGAGTTGGGTGCTCATCAAATGAAATAAGCGTGTCTTAACCTAGTTCATAATCTTATGTGTACACTAATTAGCTACGTAGCAAAGGAAGCTGAAATTAAAAAATCGAATCTTGAAAGATCTGGGCCATAAACAGATGATAGGAATCCTTAATGATAATTTTTAGAATCAATATAATTAAATTATTATATGTTGTTTTTTTCCTTTGGATTCTGTCAGCATGTCATGTCTTTTCGGCTTTGCTTGTCGTCATGTCGATTGGTCGTTGTGCGGCCAGATGACACTAGTGTCGTAGATAGGAATTAGCAATCATTTGGGGAATCGGAAGGTTGACCTCTTTAGGGGCCCTTGCATTTTGACATTCATGAGTTAATGAAGTAATATTTAATGTAAAAAAAATCTATCTATCTATCTATCTATCTATCTATCTATCTATCTATCTATCTATCTATCTATCACCCTACCTATCTACCTATCTATCTATCTATCTATCTATCTATCTATCTATCTATCTATCTATCTATCTACCTATCTATCTATCTATCTATCTATCTATCTATCTATCTATCTATCTATCTATCTATCTATATATATATATATATTATTTTATATAAGTCTCGTAAGTCTAAAGCATATCCACATGAATTCACTACTAGATGACTACAATAACATGAAAGAATTATTAAATAATAACGAACAATATGGAATCTTTAACATGAAATATCAATATCTGAAGTTGCTGGTATAGTAAGTCTACGTTCTGACCAATCTAAAACGCATCCATTTCTTTAGAGTTTTGTCTAGCCCCATTATTCATACGATACGCTAGCTATTAATCTAAAAGGCAATGTCGCTATTTAAACAGTGCTCAGACATATTGGCATGTATTTCCCAGAGGGCGCTGCGCTGTTTTATTGCAATCTCTGACAACGATAATTAAGTTACTAATAGCACGTCCAATCAGGTCAGCACGAGTCAAGTCCAGGTATGGACACGAAACTTATAGACGGCTATAGATTACTAGGCAGTGCATCAGCGTTAGTTGGCTTCAAATATCATCCACACCCACACATACTCTCTCTTTCTCACACATACACACACACATGTTCTCCCACACTCATAAAAATGCTATGATCGACCAAGTAATAACATGGCTGATAAAGATAAAAAAAAACAACTTGCACGACTGTACATTGAAGTAGGAACATACTTTTGTACACACAAGAAATGGCAGAGAATCTTCTTTACATAAAAGGTAAAAATTCTGAAAGGAAACGGATGGCATGTGGGGAAAAACGAGCATTTCAACCTTGGCACATAAAGGAAGATGTAAAAGCTTCATCTGAAACTAATTGAAACTTCACTTATAGGCTGAATCAGAAATTTCTTCGAACTAATGTATTTAAACAAAAAGAACTCATGGTTAGAGCTTTCTGAATTTCAACAGTCCAAGTTAATCTCACTGCTATTTGTATATAATCACAAGGTTAGGTATCACATCATACAACACGCTACACGCGTTTCACTGCCATATAGTAGAGAGCTTAAACAAGCAATCACAATGTGAAGTAAAACATCATACAACACACTACACGCCATGAGTAAGAAAACTCGAATTCATAATCTGTATAAAACCGTAAAAAGTTATCTTGACTGTGACTGTTACAAAAAAACAAAACTAACGTACTTACCAAAAACATATAGATATATGTATAGATATGTAGTGTCAGATCAGTGCAAACCCATCGTTACTTTCTTAATTTTAATTTGCTACTTATGGAACACTTGTTTTCCAGCGAAATGTGCCCCGCAAATAAGATGAGGCTCTTCAACACCATCGTGAGTCTAATACTAGTGTATAGAGCAGAGAACTTGAGAACCCCTGTCACCATATAAAGCAGAGACTGTAACCATTCAGTGTAATTAATAAATAGTATTTGATGTTAGGATTAACAACGCCTTACTCGTATGTTCTCGTGTGGGATATTTGCCTAAAGTTAAATTTACATCTGATAATATACTCGTATCAACATAAATAAAGCTCGTAGAGCACTGTATGATTAACATAATAATACAGGCACATGACTGGTGTCCAAATTCTTTGTTGGAATATTGTCATTGATAAAAAGTAAGGCAAGACAATTAACAAGTGACCTTGAAGACACTGCTGAGTTTAAAATCCTACTACGGGTTAAATTATTCTTATTTCCCCCCCCCCCCCCCCCCAATCAATACATTGTTGAATGGTACTGTATATATCTAGTTCGTCCATCGTGGTTCTATGATGACCACTTTGTCATCCAGGGGGGCTGAGGGCATTGCACTGGGGTTTTATGCCTCCTCGTGTGGCTGGTGAGACCTATGTGAGCCCGGAATGTTGGGCTGCACACTGGGCAGGTTATTTCAGCTGGAGCTAGTGTCCTAGGCCTTGCTTTTCTTTTCTGGCGTTTTGCTTCTGCCAGCGTTGTTTTTTTTTCCTCAGCAGCCTGTGCGCCAGTTTTCACAGCGCGACGCCATGATGCTCTGTCATGTGCCTCTGTCTCCCAGGTGCCTGGGTCTATGCCGAACGCCTTCAGAGAAGCTTTGAGGGTGTCCCTGAAGCGCTTTCTTTGACCACCTTGCAAGCACTTTCCTTCGCTTAGTTGGCCATACAAGAGTCGTTTAGGGATGCGGTGGTCTTCCATTCTATAGACGTGACCTGTCCATCGCAGCTGGGACTGCTTCAGGATTGTGTGGATGCTTTGCAGACTCGCTCTTCGAAGGACTTCAGTCTCTGGTATTTTGTCTTGCCATTTGACATTTAGTATTTTTCTCAGACATGTCATGTGGAAGTGGTTCACTTTCTTTGCATGTTTACTGTACACTGTCCATGTTTCTGAGGCATAGAGCAATGTAGGGATACTGATGCTGGTAGAATGGTACTGTATAAACTCGTCATTTACACGTTCTCGAACGAAACATTATGATTGGATTAAAGAAATTGACGTCTTGTCCTTATATCTTCTATGACCTGCTCAGCACTTTCCAGTTTCTCCAATGTTTTAAACACTATTAAGATGAAATTCTAGAGACCAATGTGTGGAACATTCATTTTGATTGAAAGGCACTGTCTCGAAGCTGTACTTGTATTTACTTCAACTATTTAAAAAGAGTGCAAGTTGATGTTTAGGGTGTATTTCTCCTATATCTTGAGTGGCGTAATTTTGATGTGTCATGGCAGGAAATGTTCAATTTCGCTTTGATCTTTCGTGAATAGCTCGGTATAAGCATAGTTACTTCTTGGTGTTTGGAGACTGGTCACGGCATCTTTTATTTCACGCAACGAACTTTCATCTTATAGCGTGGAGTGTATTTCTGGTGGCTTGAGTCAGCTCTCGATCGTGTTTCAGTTTGCCAAGATTTCTTGTTAATTTACAGGCTATGTTTTCGATTCCTTGGTTTTACGTTCGAGAGTTTTTGAAGTTCTCTTGTATGAAAAAAGTAATGTGAGGTTTCCCCTTTCAGACCATGAGGCCTCAAGGGCAGATGATGTAAAGGTCATCTGTTTCTGTGGCCCACAGTTAACTAGGGTGTCATGTGATCAGCATAACGACCAACCACCTTTCATTTTCCCCAACTACTTCTAGGTACCCATTAGAACAGGGTGGACTCAAGAGTTGCTCTAAGGATAAGGAAATTAAAATCCCAGTCTTCACCAAGATTCGAACCCGCGACACACCGGTTCGGAAACCAAGCGCTTTACCACTTGACCACTCAGCCACCTCACATCCTCTTTTGTATGTATATGAGTGTAAGACCTTTGATTGTCTAGCCTGAAACATGTTACTTATTTATACCAAACTCATCTTTTGTTTTCATCTTTTGTTTTTCTTACCTACAAAATGCTATTACAATCGTAAGACAAATGTATGACTACCAGACAGTATAAAACGTATGTATCATATCATATGCACATATAAGAATAACGTCATGGAAAAGATGTGAATGTGAAATATAAAGTAAAAGAGATTTATTGCCTACGTATGCACATATACTGAAAAGAATATGCCCTAGGAGAAGATAGTCTGGTGGCTCATTACAATAGAAATTCTTGTGATATAGCCCTCGCTCCTTCTCAGTTCCCTACTCCTCGTGTTATGTTGAGCACTATGTTTGCAGTGGATCTCAAAAGCGTTTCCATAGTTACGATGCAATACAAACTTGTTTTTCGTTTGGTTTAGTCCAACCAAGTAGAATATCAGGAGATAAACAAAAACAAAACGGTAGAGAGAGAGAGAGAGAAGGAGGGAGAGAGAGAGAGAAGGAGGGAGGTAGAGAGAGAGAGAGAAGGAGGGTGAGAGAAATGCCAGAGAGGTCAACAGAGGCGGTTAAGATAATTACCCGGAAAGTAAATACAAATAGTGTAAGCAGGAGAGATAAATAAATAGTACCGAGAGGGAGGGAGAGAGGGGTGGGGAGCCGAGAGAGAGAGAGAGAGAGAGGATGAGACAGGGGGGGGGGGAGGACAGAACTTAACAAGACACACTTTTAGAAGAGAAAAAGTTGGGACTAAAAAAAAAATTGTTGTTTGAATCAAAAACTGTAGACAAAGTTAAACGACAAGTACGATGTGTATGTGTATGTGAGAGAGAGCGTGAAAGAGAGTGAGAGAGAGAAAAAGAGAGGTAGGGGTGGGAAGACTGAGAAGAGATATATAGAGAGAGACAGAAAAATCAGAGAATGAAGACTAAAAAAAAAAAGACACTACAAATAAAGGAATCCAAACAATTAATTTGTTTTCTGTATAGGTAGGGGGCAAGTTCTACACCCATGATGTACAGGTCAAAAATGGAGAGAGAGAGAGAGAGAGAGAGACAGACGGAGACAGAGAGCAGATGAAATTGTGAGGAGTGAAAGAAATTGTGAAATACTTTTGAAAGACAAGGTCACAAAGTTGGAAAAAGGTCGAATACATTCGTGCACAGTGTCACGTAGAAAAAGATTCCAACTTTCACCCGCAACATTTGACTTTAAGTGACAATCACCTCTGTCTGTGATTAAATAACTCCATAAAAACTCTAATTCAATCTCTATCAAGTTCTTTCGCTCTCTCTCTCTCTCTCTTTCAATAACTCACTCTCTCCCGTAGTACACAATCTAACCCCAAACCTTAGAGTACTTTAACATTCCCTCTCTCTCTCTCTCTCTCTTTCAATAACTCACTCTCTCCCGTAGTACACAATCTAACTCCAAACCTTAAAGTACTTTAACATTCCCTCTCTCCCTCCCTCTCTCTCCCTCTCTCTCTCTCTCTTTCAATAACTCACTCTCTCCCGTAGTACACAATCTAACCCCAAACCTTAGAGTACTTTAACATTCCCTCTCTCCCTCCCTCTCTCTCCCTCTCTCTCTCTCTCTTTCAATAACTCACTCTCTCCCGTAGTACACAATCTAACCCCAAACCTTAGAGTACTTTAACATTCCCTCTCTCCCGTAGTACACAATCTAACCCCAAACCTTAGAGTACTTTAACATTCCCTCTCTCCCTCACAAGCCTAATTCTAAAAGTGCTTGAACTCTCCCCACCCCTACCCCAACACTTTCCCTCTTCCATGAACTGCAATCAATAATAATTAGATACAGTACAAACCCTTTATGATGAATGGACACCTCATTGAGAAGAACTGATCCATGTGATTTGCACAAACTACATTTATAGCTCATTACGACACGTTAAAACGACTTTAAATTGATATGACACAATACTATGTGGTAGTATGTAGTAAATAAAGACTCTTTTTAATTATTTTTTAAAATTGTTTAGTTACCATTTAGAAACTTAAATCTACTTTGTTTTTAACTAAAATTATGGTGACACAATTTGTAGGTCAACGGCAGGTCTGCGGGATTTACACATATACACTACACTCCTATTTTACGGTCTGATTTCTAAAAATTCATTTAATTTGCAATTCAATTTGACTTAATTCACTTATTACCCATTTAATTATAAGACTAATTAACACTTGAAAATTAATATATTTAATAAAAACAAACTAATTATGTTTTCATTCTTCAACGATCTCCTCTGTTCTCAATCTTCTACTATAAACTTGTAGTTACATCTACATTTAGATCGAAAAAGTTATCGTAAAAATAACTGTAATGAACATTTGTTAACTTTATGTTATAGCAACCGATTTAAAAAAACAACAACAACTTGATCCCATCACAAAGCTGGACACAATTAGAACGCACCCGCGTATGGTCCATGAAATCACGTGAAGAAAGAAAGTTGCTGTTTTGCGGTTTAAAGCAACAAGACGGGAAGAAAATGAAAAGAAAAACAAAATTTCTAAAGAGTTCATTAATAAGACCAGCACATGCTTGCTAAATAAAGAGAACACGTCATGTCTGGCGGCATCTATTGCACATGCGCGTTGGAGAACGCAATCTCGTCTGTTCATCTCCTGGACTACGAGAATGCGACGAGAGTTCATTCATGGTTTTGTTCCCCCATTTTTAAAATTTTATTTATTGTGCCGGAGAATGAACGACAATTAAAATGTCCAGCATACCTGGAATTGAGTGACACGTAGAAGGCTGCCATGTTCGGTGCTAACTTAATTTGCTGAACAGGGTTAATTGATGGCTTTGAGAGCAGAGGCGTCGCTAGTTTCATGTCACCTGGTGCGGTTGGATAATGGTGTAACCTTCATTCCAAAAAATCATACTTTTACAGAAAAAAAATTAAAATAAAAGTTACAGATATTACTAAACGTTCAGAAACTTGTATTAAGCTAGCAACTCTTTTTCCGAAAATAAAAAAATTTCTATCGCTAAAACATCTTTGGTGTCATTTGCTTAAGGGTGTCTCCCTGTGAGGTCCGCACCCTTCAAGCAGCTCTAGTGACAACACTTCTTGACAGTCCCATAGCTGCCAGGTCGTGTGGTATGCGCTGCTCTGGAATGTCGTCTCCATGGTGCCAGGTTTGAATCCTGCCAGCTATAATCCGCCGTCTTCTTGAGGGAGGTTTGGTGTATGAATCTTGAGGGAGGTTTGGCGTATGAATCTTGAGGGAGGTTTGGGAAATGAATCTTGAGGGAGTTTTGAGGTATGAATTTTGAGGGAGATTTGGCGTATGAATCTTGAGGGAGGCTTGGCATATGAATCCTGAGGGAGGTATGGCGTATGAATCTTGAGGGAGGTTTGGCGTATGAATCTTCAATTCTGTATGAACATTCAAATCGTGCAAAACCAACACTAGAGGAACTTACTAGAGAGCTAATGGCAAAGGAAAAGGGATGAACGACGTATTTTGAAACCAAATCTATTTTAAAGCCTGCAATATATATTATTTATAACTTATGTAATATATTGATCGTTTACATCATTTTCCCTATGGATTGTAAGGTCTGAAAAGGGTTTTACTTTTATTTTACTATCTATTTATTTATCTATCTATCTATCGATCGACCGATCGATCGATCTAAAGTATATAGTGTATATATATTGTATCTCAATGTATATCTCTGTTGTCTGCATACAAATATAACATTGTAAATGACACTTTGATCTTAGGTTAACCTGATTTTGGTCTGCGTGATTAATTCGTGCGCAGCTTGGAAGTACTAATGATAGGTACGCACGATAACCTTGTCCAATCAATTAATTAATAATAATAATAATAATAATCTTTATTGTCCGTATGGAAATTTGTCTTACAATTTGTGCATTACACCAAACAAAAAAAAACCATTATAACTATAAGAAACCAAAGTGTACGTTCACACCAGACTCACTCATAATTTACATGTGACAAAGTTTATACCAGATTGTTCTTATTTAACCTGATTTGATTGCCAGGGGAACAAAAGAGTGTGTCTGTTTGTCTTTGCTATCGGTGTCTTGTATCTCTTTTGTGATGGCAAAATCACAAAATCCTGACACAAAGGGTGATTCTTTATTTCGAGGATCTTGTGAGCTTTTTTATAGAAGTTTGTCTCAAACAACTGCCCAAATGGGGTTTGTTTTTTGCCAATGATAAGCTTTAAGTTATCGGCACTTACAGATATATCACTCCCCTTTGAACGATTTGAGAGACTGCCAAATTGTAACTTCTAAATTAGATTTCTCAAGTAAGTATACATCTTTTGCAAAATGTGCAAATTATTGCAGTTTCGCAGGTTGTCAAAAAAATATAAACATTAATCAAATTAATTAAATTAATAATTGTCTTTTCTTTTACGCAACAAAATTATTTAACGGGATTTATGGAGTGAATGTGCGTGTGTACGGTTTAACCATAAGGATAGGGTTGTGTGAGGTAGTAAAGAATTGTATTTGCAGATTCTGTTTAAACTTTTTTCTTTCACTAGTGCTAGTCTATATCTCAATTCGAGTCACTTTGTGTGTATAGTTCTAAAAAAAAAAGTTATATTCAATTTTTTTTAAAAGAAAGGTGTTCAAGTTTAGTTCATGGAAACTTTAATACACAACGCCCTTATCGGTTAAGTTGTACCTAGAGTCTAAAGCCATAAGCCAACAACATAAGATAATAATTTATTTATCATTTCATGGTTCCCTAACAGCTTTTAATATAGAAGACATTTCAATTAGATGGACATTTTCTCTATAACTCTTGAATCCCTTCAACAACTCAAGGCAAGGAAAGCAACCTACACAGTCTTTTTACAATACCTCTATTCAATTCAGACCTTTATGGAAGCTGGAGGGTGGGTGGAGGGTATTTTCTGGACGCTGATCTCAAAAACGGCCCTAGTGATATGTAACAGTCGATGTTTATTGCTGATAGACAACTAAACCGCTTTAGGCGTATTATATCTTAACTTATAAAATTTGAATAATTTGAAAAACTTCTTTGTGATTAATCAAATATAATTTTTATTACAATATAAATAGATTAAACCTGAGATGAAATACATAAATATAGTAGACTTTAATAATAATAAAACATGATATTCTGAACACAATTTAACTCAATACAAAAACACGTCATTTCCCTCTGGCCATCAAAGAATCCTACCTAAGACAGCTGACGACAATGCCGCTTATCTTGCATCATTTAAACTATATATCTATCTTCTTCCCACTGTCACCATAAAAACATAACTCACACACTCCATAACACTAAGAAAACAAGTTTGACCTTTAAATGTTTTCTAATTTAAAAAAAGAAATACATTTAAATTTGGCTAGAGACCTAGACGGGTAAAAAAAACAACAACATAAAATAACATTCATTAGTTATCAAGAGAAAAACAATCACTCTATAAGTTGTGTAAAGGAAGAAGGGTCTATTGTCTTTTGAAAAAAAAAATTGTTAATGTTTGTCTTGTTCATTGAATAGAAAATTAGGTGATAATGAACTTTTGTAACTATAATAGAGTGAGAGAGACAGACAGAGAGAGAGAGTGAGAGAGACAGACAGAGAGAGAGTGAGAGAGACAGACAGAGACAGAGAGAGAGTGAGAGAGACAGACAGAGACAGCGAGAGAAGGACAGACAGAGAGAGAGTGAGAGATACAGAGAGAGAGTGAGAGAGACAGACAGAGACAGAGAGAGACAGACAGAGACAGAGAGCAGATGAAATTGTGAGGAGTGAAAGAAATTGTGAAATACTTTTGAAAGACAAGGTCACAAAGTTGGAAAAAGGTCGAATACATTCGTGCACAGTGTCACGTAGAAAAAGATTCCAACTTTCACCCGCAACATTTGACTTTAAGTGACAATCACCCCTGTCTGTGATTAAATAACTCCATAAAAACTCTAATTCAATCTCTATCAAGTTCTTTCGCTCTCTCTCTCTCTCTCTTTCAATAACTCACTCTCTCCCGTAGTACACAATCTAACCCCAAACCTTAGAGTACTTTAACATTCCCTCCCTCTCTCTCTCTCTCTCTCTCTTTCAATAACTCACTCTCTCCCGTAGTACACAATCTAACCCCAAACCTTAGAGTACTTTAACATTCCCTCTCTCCCTCCCTCTCTCTCCCTCTCTCCCTCTCTCTCTCTCTTTCAATAACTCACTCTCTCCCGTAGTACACAATCTAACCCCACACCTTAAAGTACGTTAACATTCCCTCTCTCTCCCTCTCTCTCTCTCTCTCTTTCAATAACTCACTCTCTCCCGTAGTACACAATCTAACCCCAAACCTTAGAGTACTTTAACATTCCCTCTCTCCCTCCCTCTCTCTCTCTCTCTCTTTCAATAACTCACTCTCTCCCGTAGTACACAATCTAACCCCAAACCTTAGAGTACTTTAACATTCCCTCTCTCCCTCTCTCTCTCTCTCTCTCTTTCAATAACTCACTCTCTCCCGTAGTACACAATCTAACCCCAAACCTTAGAGTACTTTAACATTCCCTCTCTCCCTCCCTCTCTCTCCCTCTCTCTCTCTCTCTCTTTCAATAACTCACTCTCTCACGTAGTACACAATCTAACCCCAAACCTTAGAGTACTTTAACATTCCCTCTCTCCCTCCCTCTCTCTCCCTCTCTCTCTCTCTCTCTCTTTCAATAACTCACTCTCTCCCGTAGTACACAATCTAACCCCAAACCTTAGAGTACTTTAACATTCCCTCTCTCCCTCCCTCTCCCTCTCTCTCTCTCTTTCAATAACTCACTATGTCCCGTAGTACACAATCTAACCCCAAACCTTAGAGTACTTTAACATTCCCTCTCTCCCTCCCTCTCTCTCCCTCTCTCTCTCTCTCTCTTTCAATAACTCACTCTCTCCCGTAGTACACAATCTAACCCCAAACCTTAGAGTACTTTAACATTCCTTCTCTCCCTCCCTCTCTCTCCCTCTCTCTCTCTCTCTCTCTTTCAATAACTCACTATCTCCCGTAGTACACAATCTAACCCCAAACCTTAGAGTACTTTAACATTCCCTCTCTCCCTCCCTCTCTCTCCCCCCCTCTCTCTCTCTCTCTCTCTCTCTCTCTCTCTTTCAATAACTCACTCTCTCCCGTAGTACACAATCTAACCCCAAACCTTAGAGTACTTTAACATTCCCTCTCTCCCTCCCTCTCTCTCTCTCTCTCTTTCAATAACTCACTCTCTCCCGTAGTACACAATCTAACCCCAAACCTTAGAGTACTTTAACATTCCCTCTCTCCCTCCCTCTCTCTCCCTCTCTCTCTCTCTCTCTTTCAATAACTTACTCTCTCCCGTAGTACACAATCTAACCCCACACCTTAAAGTACGTTAACATTCCCTCTCTCTCCCTCTCTCCCTCTCTCTCTCTCTTTCAATAACTCATTCTCTCCCGTAGTACACAATCTAACCCCAAACCTTAGAGTACTTTAACATTCCCTCTCTCCCTCCCTCTCTCTCCCTCTCTCTTTCAATAACTCACTCTCTCCCGTAGTACACAATCTAACCCCAAACCTTAGAGTACTTTAACATTCCCTCTCTCCCTCTCTCTCTCTCTCTCTCTTTCAATAACTCACTCTCTCCCGTAGTACACAATCTAACCCCAAACCTTAGAGTACTTTAACATTCCCTCTCTCCCTCCCTCTCTCTCCCTCTCTCTCTCTCTCTCTTTCAATAACTCACTCTCTCACGTAGTACACAATCTAACCCCAAACCTTAGAGTACTTTAACATTCCCTCTCTCCCTCCCTCTCTCTCCCTCTCTCTCTCTCTCTCTCTTTCAATAACTCACTCTCTCACGTAGTACACAATCTAACCCCAAACCTTAGAGTACTTTAACATTCCCTCTCTCCCTCCCTCTCTCTCCCTCTCTCTCTCTCTCTCTCTTTCAATAACTCACTCTCTCCCGTAGTACACAATCTAACCCCAAACCTTAGAGTACTTTAACATTCCCTCTCTCCCTCCCTCTCCCTCTCTCTCTCTCTTTCAATAACTCACTATGTCCCGTAGTACACAATCTAACCCCAAACCTTAGAGTACTTTAACATTCCCTCTCTCCCTCCCTCTCTCTCCCTCTCTCTATCTCTCTCTTTCAATAACTCACTCTCTCCCGTAGTACACAATCTAACCCCAAACCTTAGAGTACTTTAACATTCCCTCTCTCCCTCCCTCTCTCTCCCTCTCTCTCTCTCTTTCAATAACGCACTCTCTCCTGTAGTACACAATCTAACCCCAAACCTTAGAGTACTTTAACATTCCCTCTCTCCCTTCCTCTCTCTCCCTCTCTCTCTCTCTCTCTCTTTCAATAACTTACTCTCTCCCGTAGTACACAATCTAACCCCAAACCTTAAAGTACTTTAACATTCCCTCTCTCCCTCCCTCTCTCTCCCTCTCTCTCCCTCTCTCTCTCTTTCAATAACTCACTCTCTCCCGTAGTACACAATCTAACCCCAAACCTTAAAGTACTTTAACATTCCCTCTCTCCCTCCCTCTCTCTCCCTCTCTCTCTCTCTCTCTCTCTTTCAATAACTCACTCTCTCCCGTAGTACACAATCTAACCCCAAACCTTAAAGTACTTTAACATTCCCTCTCTCCCTCCCTCTCTCTCCCTCTCTCTCTCTCTCTCTCTCTTTCAATAACTCACTCTCTCCCGTAGTACACAATCTAACCCCAAACCTTAAAGTACTTTAACATTCCCTCTCTCCCGTAGTACAAAAAATCTAACCCCAAACCTTAGAGTACTTTAACATTCCCTCTCTCCCTCCCTCTCTCTCCCTCTCTCTCTCTTTCAATAACTCACTCTCTCCCGTAGTACACAATCTAACCCCAAACCTTAGAGTACTTTAACATTCCCTCTCTCCCTCCCTCTCTCTCCCTCTCTCTCTCTCTCTTTCAATAACTCACTCTCTCCCGTAGTACACAATCTAACCCCAAACCTTAGAGTACTTTAACATTCCCTCTCTCCCGTAGTACACAATCTAACCCCAAACCTTAGAGCACTTTAACATTCCCTCTCTCCCTCACAAGTCTAACTTAAAATAGAAAAAAACATATTTTTTTTAGAATTGTTTAAGAAAATATATCATTTGTTTTGAAGATTTGATATTTCACTACTTAATTCTTAATTACATATAAGATAAATCCAAAATCAATTAGGTCTGACATATAATATCCGGATAAATGTACTTGAGTCCATTTTTTCATAGAGCTTAAGGGGCATTTTCAAAGTCTAAATCCGGCCCTGGTGGAAGGATGGTAGCTTGTTTTATTTTACATGATTCGGATGTTCTTTAAGAATTGAAGATTCTTGAATAATTGTCCAAACCTACGGCGGGGTGGCGGCGGATGGTAGGGTTTAAAGTTCAAATCTGGACCATTGAAATGACAGTCCAGAGCGAATACCACTCGACCAGGGAGCCATCCATTGAAAAGAGTAGTGGGGGATGAGAGGGCATAAATGCCCGAGAAAAGGGAGGCAACTATTGAACTAAATAACAGGATGAGATAAGCAAGTAGGAAACAAACTGAGAAAGTGACGTTTTACTTTTTTTGTTGTTAAGTGTTCGGTTCTTTTGGGAATATTTTTGATAATGGGATTTAAAACAAAATCATTAACCGACACTTATAATGAAATGGAAAGAGCTAATCAGTAGATCATTGAACTGATAAGAGGTTACTTAAAGAAATAAATCGAAGACGTCTAGCAATGAGAGAGATTCTCTATTGATCCCCAAATGAGTGTCACTATTTGTTTTTACATTAAATGTTAAGCCACTGCCATTCGCATTTTGATATAAGTTAGTGACCCTGTATTCCACACATCAGACGTATATATTTATTAAGTACTTTATTTCATGTCATGACGTCGTATGTCAAAATGCAGGGGCCCCTAAAGAGGCAAATCCCCCGGGCCTCGAAATCCTAGCTACGCCACTGCAGGTAGCTCTATACCAGCTGCAGCGAATTCAGAACAGCGCTGCTGGAATACTTCTACAGAAATAAAAAAGACGATGTAACTGCTACCCTCCCATAAGTACAGCCAACTGGCTTCACGTTAGAGCAAGGTGGGTCACACTTTGTCAACAGTGTAATACTTAACGTCTCTCGTACCTGAGTGATCTCTCCTAAACTCCATCAGAGATTCTTTTCCTCTGAACTCTTCTAGATGTGTCACTCTTTCCCCACGCAGCTTACGGAGTCACAACATCAGTACAACACGAACCAAAGGTTTAGAACACGCTCTATATTGAGCTCCCGTGGATTGGCAGCTTTGTTTAAAATAATATAATGACGTACTGATTTAAAACTTAGATTAGTTTGACATATATATAGTTGTTCGTATTTGCATCTATATTGTTATTGTCACAATAGTTACACTGGAGGTGGTCAATTGTAGTCAAACTGAATTTCCATTTGATTGGACCAATAAAAATTATCTTATCTTATCTGCGGGTCTTAGTTTTCGTATCATTGATATAGTCACTGAAAGTGTTTTGGAAACAATTAAACGAAATAATAATTATATAAGAAAGCGTATGCGTGAATTTAAAAAATAGTATGAATGGAGCTATCAAAATAGCTAATCGACCTAAATCAATTTTTTAAAATAAAAAAATTTGATTTTAGGTCTATACATATTTAGATGTAGATCTATAGTCTAGATAGCCTACTATTATAATAGATGTAGACCTACTATTATAAGAATTAATTCAATGGCTCAAGAAGCTTATTAATTTTTGTATGCTAGTATATTTAATATCCCCCATATAGAGCCTCATGTAGCCTGTCCAATCATAGTGTGTTTACATAGCGGGGTGCACGACACATGAATAGGACTATTAAAATGCATGTCAACATGGAAGCTATAGCGAACGAATGCATGCTTTAGAAACGCAAAATTTGAGGGTTAATTTGATTAAAATATGAAATGAATGGACTTTAGTTTGTATGTTAATGTGTTAAAGTATAAAATAGATCTTTCCTCTTTCAATTAAATCTAGAATTAGAGCTAGATGTTGACTGACTGTCTAGAGTCTAAACAAAGATGTCGGCTTCGATAGATGAATGGGATTATAAAGTCCGTCAGGACATCTAAATTCGCAGATATAAGGAACGAATGTATGTAAAAATGCTTTTGAAACACAAATTTGAAGCTTAATTTCATTAAATAATGAATTCAATAGACGATATTTTGTAATTTTCATGTGTGTCAAAGTAAAAACTATCTGTGCAAAGTGTAGTTTAAAAAATTAGATATAGATCTAGATCCTTTCGATCTTCTCTCATGTAAACATGAAAAACATAGCCTAGATCCGTAAATAGGAATACTTTCATAGAGTTGGGCAATATTTTTTTTGAGTGTCGTAAGTTTGTTTTAGGGCTACTATACATTCTTCACGGTTCCAGTTAGTACCCAAGGAACATTTCTGCCAAGTTTTATCAAGGTTGGTCAAACGGTTTTGATTTCCACTTTATAGTATATATATATATGTATATATATATTATGCTGTTTTAAGAATTAGTTGATTTTTAGTGCTGGGTCTACATTGTGCATGCTAACAGCACTTGGCATATAAAATTCTATTATTACTATTATTATTTTATACTCCAATGCCCTCTTACAGAAATGTGTTCATATAAATTAATGTACTCTTGAACAGATATCATCAAACACAAATGTCCTAGTACATCAAGGCTCATCTTAATGTCACAGTTAAACCATGTCCTAGCAAAGAAATGTCCAAGGACACCGATGTATACTTGCCATCAATAAAACTAAAGCCCAATCCCCTTTGTATTTGGCAATCATTACAATAAGTTTCATTATGTTCAGACTTTAATTTTTTAAGGCTGTAAAAGTTTGTCGTAACCAAGTGAAAAGTCTTAACACAATTTTTTTTTCAAACTTGGTTTAGTTGTAGGGTTATTTTAAAATGGTCATACTGACCTGGAGTCTGGAACAGCGCTCGGTGTTAAATTTATTTTAACGATCCTGTCCAGGTCTGAGAACTTCAATAGAAACATAAAAAGGAGAGAACTCTTAGGAGACAATCCGACTAAGTGGCACCACCCTGAACGTCACGCGCCAACATCTTTGTTACTAAAAAAAAAAAAAACTTCTGGGCCTGGCTTATCATGCTAATGTATTTTGGCGTGTCCTGACAATATTTGATCAGATGAAATGAAAGGTTTTACTGCTAACTCTCAATCAAAGCCAGGACCAACTAAGTCTGCATGAGTAACGCCAGAGATGTCCTTTATTTGATTCCACTGCACATCCTTGTCGAATTCTTTATAAATTGTCTCTGCAGTGGAGATCCTATAAACTAAACCATTTGTTCTAAATAATATTTTTTTTTGAAATGCAAATATTACCTTTTTTGAACCTAAATGTTTCTGTTCGTTTGAAAAATGGCTGCCTGGTTGTGTGGTAGGCGCTTCGGACTAGAATCACATTGGCCCTGAGTTCAAACCCTGCAAGATGTTTGTAAAAGTAAGTAAAGTTCCCCTTTCAAAGCTTACTATCTATAGGATAGATGTTAACGAGGCTGTCATGTGGCCTGCAGCACGACCAACCCCAATTAATGTCAAGTACCCATTACAGCTAGATGGACTCAGAGGCGCCATATTGATCCCAAAATTAAATATCCTAGTCTTCACCAGAATTCAGCCCGGGACCCCTCGGTTCGGAAGCCAACCGAATCACTACTCATCCTTAGCAGGGGGGGGGTTAAATGACGTAATAAACTTTTCTGAAGGGACTTTCAAAAAGTGTAAATCAAAACAAAACGAAACAAAAACATTATAATATAAAACAAAAGACCTATTAAAGTTTGAATCTTTCACTGGGCCTATACAATTGTGTATGCGAGTTTGTGTGTGTGTGTGGGCCGTGGGGGGGGGGGGGGCTAGGTGGTATTAGCCGCTTGGCTACCTATCAAAGTGTCTCCAGTTCCAAACCGACTCGAGCTTAGTAGTGTTGGGTAATAGTCTTCATATATTTTGTATGCTTTTAAAAGTTGAGCTGTTACAAGAACATTGAAATATTTGTATAACAAAACAAAAATTTATAAAAATATAAATTCGGATCACATAAATAAAGCTTATACTAAGTGCAATTGTATCAATTAGTTTGGATCAGTCATTTAATTAAATTTTTAATAGATCTAGACAAACAATAATAAATTTGTACGATTAGAAATATTTCTATCAAATGCATTTGTTTAGCACAAATTCATGCTTTTCGCTTTCTCAGTACGCTATGATCCAATCACTTGGAAAAATGAGAGGGGAGGAGAGAAGGGGGTATCCCCAAGTCAATTTTACCGTGATCGCTTTTTAAATGCGTTTATAAAAAAAAGTTGAACGACCTGAATTCGAACTCGATGGCTCAAGCCATCTCAAGCCAACACTGTGCCAGCGAATCGCTTATGAAAATAGAAGGTTTTATAGTTATCTATTGTTAGCTTCAAAGTATAAATTGGTCTAATTCAGCTTATACCTCCTCATCAGTCAAGTATTATTTCTTACCCTTGTTTGAGATACCAAACAAAATAATTATCTTTAGTTTATTGACTAATTGGTTATTTTTTTTATTGATTCTTGTTTTGTTAGGTAAAAGAAATAATTGTGCCAAATTTCAGCTTGATCCAAGATTTGTTGTTGAGAAATAACGTGTGCAAACTTTTTACCAGACAGACAGACTGACAGACAGACAGACAGACAGAGTTGTTAAAATTATTTGTTTAAAAAATAGTTTAGTTACATTAAAGTCATTTTCAATCATATTTCCTCGCAACAAACATCAAGTTCTATCAAATATTATCATTACTATTATCTAATATGAATCGTGAAATTCAATAAGGTAGTAAAAGTAGTTGCATTAAATAATTGAGATTTGTTTATTTTTAGTATTACTCTCGGTGAAAAAGGTTACTTCTTTACAGATATTTTGGAATCAAAAGATAATAAACTTAGATACAATAGTTGGTTCCCAAGAAAGCATGAACTACGGTTTCCTTAAAAAAACAACACACCATTGCATTGGATGTCGGTATTATAATTAGACCCAGATCTATGACTCTCCACACTTACGTATTTATACAGTGTATTTTTTTCAAAGCAAAACAAAGACGACCATATAATGATACATAATGTGTAGGTCATGATAGGTAACTATTAAAAGATGAGTGTGTATAAATTTCATTTTATGGTAAAGATGGGGAGTTAGTGTTAGAAACCTCTTTTTTCCTTTGTGCGATCCATCTAAAGAAAAAAAAAATCACGAAAGTGACAGAATAAATCTCATTTTGATTATGGTCTCTATTATTTTCTTTATTATTATTATTTTAATTTTTTTTTTCATAAGTCTTTTTATCTTATCTTATATTTAACAGACGTTACTTCAAAAAAGAAGATGATTACGTCCTACGCGTCATACATTAAGTTGAACAATTATTTTAACTGGGATCTCTTCAGCGTGCTTTATTTTGATTATCTCCAGTTTAAAAATAAATCTATCTTTAGAAAAAAAAAATATGAAAAACCAGAACCAAAAAAAAAAAAAATATCCAGAGTGACGCTAGAATGACAGAAAGAAGAGAAAAGAGATTTGAACTTTACTTACATATCTATCAGGCTGGTAGTCGGACGACTCCACTGTAACTCAATAAGAATATATAGGCCACTACGAGTAGTCATAATTTCACAAATCCTCTCTCGCCTTTACTATCGATTAGTACTGACTTATGCTGTCAAAGTGGACTCCGTCCTTCCTGTCCCCTGCACTTCACACTTGTATGTGGCATGGGTCAGCTTCACGGTCACAGCCCCTGGGCTTATATTGTCTTTTGATTTCTTCTTCTTCCTTTCTCTGACCGCTGGCCTAATGACGTTTATTGTTATAAAGGGAGAGGGGCAATGGTCCGATCACTGGTTGTTAGTGGACATTCATTAAGGTTGTAGTGTCCAGCCGGACACCTAGTCCTACGCCCCGCCTTCCCTTTCCACTGTATTGAGTTTTCTAAACATAATAAGCTCTAAGTGAATTTGATTTCTTGAATGAGTGTCGCTGATTGCCATCAATAAGGGGACACGGTTATTCTCAAACAATGTCGCTAAAAGCCGACATAACAGAATGTCGCAATTTAGCTGGCCTGTTTCAATGTGCCCTAAACCAGGTTTTAAGCTATAAACATTTCCATGGCACTAACAAAAAAATCAATAAAACATTTATTGATTAAAACAAAACAAAAAATGAAATAAAAAGTATTTAAAAATAAACTAGCGAGAAACATTTTTATTTAGCTGGAAATTTGTAATTCAGTGAAAAATAGATTTACATTCTATCTATCAAACTATCTATCTATCTATCTATCTATCTATCTATCTATCTATCTATCTATTTATCTATCTATCTATCTATCTATCTACCTAGCGATCTATTTATCTAGCGATCTATCTATCTAGCCATCTATGAATGTTTTTTTTTGTCGCTCTGTCTTTCTGTCTGTCAGTATTTCTGTGTTTCTGAATATCTTTGTATAAGTGTGCTTATCTAGCTTTCATTCTGTCTATCTGTAATTCAAAAATAAATTCTCTCGTATATTTTTAATAACGACTGTTATCTTTCATTCAAATATTTTGAACTTTGTATTCCCAATAAATTTAACCCTAACCCTAACCCTCACCTTATCACTTACAAGAGAAATACGTAAATGTTTATCAGAAATTATTTTAGTCTCTTCACCTGATGTGAGAAACTAGAGCCCACTCTAAATCTAGATAAGATCAACCCCCTCAAAGGGGAGGTCATTCGACCGTCACCGATGGCAAATCGATTAGTTACGAGTAATTGGCGCATTGATATTTCTGCTGACAATGAGAATGAGTCATAAAAAAACAACAACCCGTATGAGAAAGATAGAAAGAGAAAGATGATTAAGAAATGACAATTTGAACGATGGTATAGAGTTTGGGGGAAGAGAGTGTGAAAGATAAGGGGGGGGGGGGAATGGATGAAAGGCGGGAAAAGTGCAAAACTAGTTTAAACAGCTTAAAAGCATTGTGCATTGAGTTTAGGATTACACAAAATAATAAATTCTCCATTCTTGACATATAGATTGTTTATTAAAATATTTCCGTAAGTTATATTAGCACACCAATTCAAAACTACAGCTTTTATTACAAAGCTTCTATCAACTCAATGTGTCTGTCTGTCTGGTGTACATGTTATTTCTGCCACATCCATTCTAGGATCACGCTGAGACTTCATACAATTATTTGCTGTACCTAATACTCGAATCAAGTTGAAAATTTTCATAATTATTCATTGTCATGAATTAATAAGAACATAAACTAATTAGTGAATCAATTAGTGGTAATTAATAAATGTTATTTCATATAGACAAAGGGTCGTTTTTCCTGCAGTATTGAGGTATATTTTGCGCTTCTTCCTCTTAGATAAGCTTTGTTGTTTTTTTTTAAATAATTTTTATAGATATTATGATTGTTTATCCATATCACTGAAAGAATGACACCATTTATGGTGGTATATCACTGTGTATTTTTTAAAATGGTAAAAGTTCCCTTTTCAGACCTTATAGTCTATAGGGCAGATGATGAAAAGGTCATATGTTTCTGTGGGGGTGTCATGTGGCCAGCACAACGAGCAACCGCCCTTACGTTTACCTTTGTAAATGGTACAACAAGAAATAAACTGGTTTGTCTACTTAGCGAGAATGTCAACTAGAGCAAACCTCACGAGCAGTCCCTGGAACAGGCAAGAGGAAGGCAATGATAGAGGTGAATTAATGGAGCAATGCTACGTGACCTGTAGAGTCTTAAATGTCAGACTCACACTTCGCATCAGATCGACTGCTACGTTTCCCCGCGACACCTCCCCAATAAGGGATAAAACTTAGAAAATTTAAGTTACTTATTGTTCAATGCAAAGTAATATGAATTATGAACTAATAACCATCAAAGTAAGTTCATTACCACTAACTAGTAGTTATAAAGTGTCTGGCTTTCTAAGTTTAACTCCAATCGACCGTTACACTTTAAATGGAGTCTCTAATAACTTCATATGGAAAGGTTAAACTGACCTCAGCAATGAGCATATGAAAGCTCAACAATTAATTCATTATTTCCCTCTGTCACCCACCTCGCCTATCGGTGATTATACCACCACCCATTTTTTTTCATCAAGAAAGACTCGATCATTAGTGCTATAAGTCTGTAAAAATAAAAAATAAAATTGATCGATCATTTATATTTGTGTGCTAGATGTGATGATGTCTTGATATTACGATGAGATTGTATTGATCAGACAATGCGTTTCTATTGCTATAATTTAGTGTAGATTTCTCTATGTAAACAATTACTGAACACTCAAACAATATCGTTATGCCGGAGATTCAAATGTAAACTATCAATTCAAAACATGAGATCCTTTAATTCTGGAACTAGGAATCACTTTAGTAAAATATACACACTGTACAATACAATTTAATTAAACATGTTAATTGTCTTCGTTCAAGCTCTCAACTACAAATGACTTTCCTCGTCCTTTCAAAATGGTTTCCGGAATAATTTCATTATTAAGCTTATATCAAATCATTCTGTCTGTCTGTCTGTCTGGTCAAATGTTTTTACACGTTATTTGCACACTCGATCACGGATCAAGTTTAAATTTCGCACAATTATTTCTTGTACCCGACAAAACAAGAATCAATAAAAAAAATATTAACATATTAGAAAATAAATTATTGAGAATTAATTTATTCTGATTGGTATCGAACAAGGGAAAGAAATCGTACTTGACAGATGTGGTGCTATAAATTGACTAAGTCGCCTAGAGGAGGCTTGAGGCCTGAGTTCGAATTTTAGTCGTATAACTTTTTGAAAAAAGCATTTTAAGCGATCACGGTAACATTCAACCAGATACTCTCTTTTCCCAACTGGTTTAGACAAGTGACAGGATCCTAGCGCATTGAGAAATCTAAAATTATGAACTTGCACTAAACAAAAACAGTTAGTAAAAATATTTTTAATCGTAAATATTTCTTATTATTAATCTAGAATCTAAATCTATTACAAATTTAATTACAAAACTGATCCAAACTAATTGATACAATTACCTTTATATAAGCTTTTTTTTAAGTATTTGTTTTTTCTTGTTTGAGAACTATTTTGAAAAAAGAGCAGAGGAGAAGTTGTATAGTGTTGATTACAAGGGGGCAAATATCTCTAATAGATTAGGGCCTTTTAAGTCTAAATACTGTCCTGAAGTCTAAATACGGCCCTGCACATACTGTTTTCTTTAACAAGAACATAACAAAATAAAGGTCTTACTATAAATAAAGTGCACGCCATGTATCTCACAGTTTTAAAAACCTGTTTCTTTTCTTTTAAATCTCTTTTCGTCTTTAGTTAGAAGTGTATCGATTAAATGATGATATAGCTTAACATATTAATTGAGATTCCTAACCTACCATACATTTTGAAGATCTCGACCTATATATTGTTATAACTCCGCCATGTGCACCGCCATCCAGACTAGTGCTAGAAGGTACGCACTGTGATAGACAAGACCTAAAAGGATGTCAACATTAGAGAAGAGAACGATTTCCGCCCAAGGATAGAGCATATCCAATATGGAGGGACTGTGCTAAGAGAAGATGCTTTTTGTACCTGTGATGTCCTGTAAATAAACATCTATGTCTCGTTGAGTTACCTCCATTAAGTTATTACAATATATATATATATATCTATACTATAAAGTAGAATGTGAGGTGTATGTATACGACTTATAGACCAAAACCGCTTGACCAATCTTGATAAAACTTGGCAGGAATGTTTCTTGGGTACCAACTTAGACCGTAGTGTATGCATTGTAGCCCTAAAACAAAACTAAGACCCTTAAAAAAAAAAGTTGTCCGACTCTATTAAAGCTATAGTATTTTATGGATCTAGGCCATATTTACAATGTTGATATGAGAAAAGATCGAAAGGATTTATACCTAGATCTAATTTTAAGAAATTCACTTTGCGCAGATAGTTTTTTACTTTGACACATGAAAATACAAAAGAAGATCCATTGATTTCATTATATAATAAAATTAACCTTCAATTTTGTGTTTCAAAAGCATTTTTTGCATTAATTAGTTCGTTATATCTGTGACTACAGATTTCGTGACGAACATTCTTTCATTAGACAATACCGTAATAAATCGCGTACTAAAAATTAATTCGTTTAATTGTTTACTTTATAATCCCATCCCTAGATCTAAAACTCTAATTCAACTCTAAGATGATAAAACTTCTCTTCGCACAGATAGTTTTATACTTTAACACATTAACATACTAATTATAATTAGTTTTTAATTCAAAACCCAATTTAGCTACGGTCATAAAATTTGGTGACTGTAGTTTGCTTTAAAATAATATTGAAGAGAAAGGTTTTCAACTCAGGGGGAATTTTAAACTCAAAACCATCTGGAGAGGTTATCAATTTTTAAAAAAGCCATCTGGAGGAGGGGGATTTAAACTCGAAACCCTTCATTAGCTTAGCTACATTCAAATAATTTTAGTGTGTAATTTGCTTTTTATATTGAAGAGGTATTTTGTAGCATTAAAACCCTCTGAAGGGGGATTTAAACTCAAACCCCCCTTTGGCTACGCTCATAGCATTTTGAGTGCGTAATTGGCTTTTTTTTTTTTAATATTTAAGAGATATTTTTCAGCTTCAGACCCCACTGGCAGGGGTTTTAAACTCAAAACCCCTTTGGCTACGCTCATAGATTTTATAGTGTGTAATTTGTTTTTTTTATGTTGAAGAGGTACTTTTTAGCTTCAAACCCCAACTGGAGGGGGTGGAGGTCAAACTCAAAACCCCTTTGAGAATTTTGAGTGTGTAATTTGCTTTTTTAATATTGAGAGGGGGTTTATCGTAATTTTTGGAGGCGGTTTTAAAGTCAAAATCTTCCTGAGCTGTTTTCTTGGAATTTGGGGATTGTCGTTTGCATTCTTTTTAGTTTTGTTTATAGAAGAGGGAGATTTAACTGCAAAACCCCTCTTACGGTGTTTTAAACTCAAAACCCCTGGTAGGGGTTTTAAACTCAAAACCCCCTGGTAGAGGGATTTTTATCTCAAAACCCTCTGATAGTTTTTTTTTACTCAAAACCCTCTGGTAGAGGGTTTTTAACTCAAAACTCTATCGGGTGTGCTGTGGTAAGTAATGATTTAGTATTAAAATCTCACCTAAAATAAACAAAATGAAAGCAAATAATCAGTCACTGAATTCCGTTCGGAGGGGTGGGGGTTTGAGGCTACGCCCATGTTACATTCTTTATTAACTTAATCATAATACTTGGTTCTACAAGTTACCTTGATTCGAAGCAAGAATTAAAAAAAACAAGCTCTAACGCTAACTAACTCGACATTGTCGCCGAGTGGTTAAATGAGAAGTCTCTACCCAACTCTAAATGAAAACCTAAATTAAGACGTTTATTATAAAGGTGATTGGTCATTGTTCTGGCCACGTGATACCCTCATTACCCGACTTCCATAAAAGGAGATGTGCTTTACACAATCTGCCCCATGGATCACAAAGTAGGAAACATAACTTAAACTTACTTAACCCGAGCAATATTCTCTACTTAACACTAGCCTTAAACCTAACCCAAACTCAATCTTTAACTATTGTCTGAAAAACTAGCAAAATTAAAAAAATACTTAAAAAAAACAAAAACCCTATATATATATATATATATATATATATATATATATATATATATATATATATATATATATATATATATATATATATATATATATATATATATAAGGGAAAGAACCGTACAATTGCTGTCATATCAATAAATATTGCAAGAGTTATCACTTTTCTAGATATTAAAATAATTAATTACCACTAATTTATTAAATAATTGGTTAACTTTTAAATTGATCCATGTGTCGTCATAGACATACAATAATTGTGCCAAGTTTCAACTCGATTCGAGAATGTGAAGTGGGAGAAATAACGTGTATGAAATGTGTACCAGACAAACAGACAGACAAACAGAGAGTCGATATAAGTTTTGTAATACAAATATGTAGTGTAAGCCACATGTTGATCTAGTATTGAACAGTAACACGATAGTCCTTCTTAATACCAAGCGGTGGTATGAGAAAAAAATTCATACAAAACTCACTTCCTCCTATTTACCAAAGCCAAGACCACTATATCACTTCATTAACATCGTAATGTGTCATAGGAGTCGCCCCTGGAGTGGAACTACAGGAGAAAATATGTACATGGTTTCCGCCTCATTTCTTTCTCCCATTTGGTACCGGTGATGTAGCGTTAGCAATACATTAGTCAGTCCTTTCGCTCATGATTATATAGTTATGTCGACGACATTGCATGGATCTAAATCTAATTTTAGATCTTTATATGGCTTTGCAATGCTCGGCACTGATTCATTCTTTAACAAGAACTAACTGTTGTACCTAGTCTGTTTGGTCAAAGAAACAAAGAAAACAATAACAAAGAAAACAATAACAAAGAAAACAATAACACGGTAAACAGTCATGACGAGACAGTGAAAATATTTTGTTTTGAATGTATTTTAAAAATATCTTTTTTTTTGTCTAGAGACATACTTGTCCTTAAGTTTCATTCTTATAAATTAAAATATGTACCATAGTTCCTTTTTTTTTTAACAACTCACAATGTATTTTTCATGTATATTTTGATTTTTACGATCGAACTAGCCACTATTTTAATTCATCCAATCGTCATCAAATTTTGCCTACAAGCTCATGATCGATGGCAACACGTGCATCAATGTAAGAAAAAAACAAAAAAACAAAATTAGCTTTCTAAGTACTTATAGTCGTAATAAATGAATTGTTTTTTATATAGAAAAGACACTAAGATAAGGGGAGATAAGCCTTGTGTAGGGACTTGGGCGATTGGACAAGAAAATCAGCGTTGTTTTAACTTCTTTTTCTTTTACCTTTTATTATATTTTACATTTATTTTTCAATAGCTAGATAGCTAGGCAACAATAGGATGTACATGTTACGCATGCTGACTGCTTCGTCGGCCAAATTCCCACACGAGGTATTGCAGGATATTTTTGGTAAAGAAATAAAGAACTGTTGGTAGGAATCTAGCTCCAAACAGCAAATACAACTATTTTTTTTTGTAGGCGTATTAATCAGTAAATGTTGGACTTGGATAAAATGTTTAACAATATTGTAGGAAATCTTAGGCAAGCACTGAACGAAAGGAGTTAATAATAGACGATGTATTTTATTACAGCTAGTGTTAGCAAACAGGCATGAACTTCAGTTATCAAGTCCCAGTGTGTCTTAAGTTTCACCAGTCCTTGTACAAACCACCGACACACTTCCCAGTACAGCCCCAGGTCCTCACTACAGTTCACAGATAGCACAAAGGACGGCTCTTGATCCCAGACCACTCAGACTCCAATAAATTGAAGATCACTTCACACATCCTTCTGTCAAACGTCTTCCTTCACACGTCTTTCTGTCACACATATTCTGTCACAGATCCTTCTGTCATACATCGTCTGTCATACATCTTCTGTCACACATCCTTCTGTCACATGTCCTTCTGTCACATGTCCTTCTGTCGCATATCCTTCTGTAACACTTCCTTCTGTCACACGTCCTTCTGTCACATGTCCTTCTGTCGCATATCCTTCTGTAACACTTCCTTCTGTCGCATATCCTTCTGTAACACTTCCTTCTGTCACACGTCTTTTTGTCACACGTCTTTCTGCCACACGTCTTTCTGTCACACGTCTTTCTGTCACACGTCTTTCTGTCAAACGTCTTCTGTCACACATCCTTCTGTCACACATACTTCTGTTACACATCATTCTGTCACACGTCCTTCTGTCAGACGTCTACTGTCATATATCTTCTGTCACATATCTTCTGTCACATATCTTCTGTTACACGTCTCTAACTTTTCTCCCTCATTCAACTTTCACTCCCCTATTTATCAACTCTACTACAACAGACTTCCGTCTACCCTGTGGTTACATCAGAATCTATTGAGCTCTTAGAGATTAAGTCATCCACTTAGTAATACTCATCAGTTATATCAGAAACACGCACACAAACTCTATAACTCCCAGTTAGATAGGCTCTTTTGTTTTTACACACAAGCCAATCTAAAATGTACTATTGAGCAAACTAAAGTAGTTCCTATTTAGACCTAGCGATCTATAGGGCAGCTAATGTAAAGGTCATATATGTTTCGGTGGTCTACGTTTAACGAGCAGGGTGTCATGTGACCAGCACAACGACCAACCGCCTTTACTTTCCTCAGCTTACGTCAGATACCAATTAGAGTTGGATGGACTCGGAGGTGCCTTAAAGATCTTGAAATAAAAAATCCTAATCTTAACTATGATTTAAATCCTGGAGCTCCTCGGTTCGGAAGCCAAGTGCTTTACCATTTGCCACTGCGCCTTTCCATTTAGCAATCTAGACTATTTTTAAAAAACTCGTTAGGAAACCTAGCAATATAAAATGTACTTCTTAGCAAAACAAGTAAAAGTACGATTTCGGTGAATCGCTAAAAAGCAACTATCTATTTTCATAAAGTGAAAAAAAACCTAGGTTTTATTGAAGGCACTACAAATGACGTCATCAAATTTTGAGCTGGGTGTGATTCGAGGAGGGGGGAAGAACTTTTATGTTCAGCATTAAACCTGTCATCGTTAACTCAATTTGCAAATAAAGCGAGCACTTAGCTCCTGGAAGAATCTCGGCTTCCTGTCCATAGCAACGCGTGATGCCCACCTAGCTGTAAATGTGGTCGCTAGGGACAAGGAAATGACTCCCCATCTGCATGTAATGGATACTTTTCGTGGAATTCCTGAGGAAGATGCTTTCTCTTTAAGTCCCTCCCTCTCTCTCACACACACATAAAACACTACACACACACTCGGACTCTCTTTTTTTTTTTCTTCAGTTTTTCATTTATAATAAGTTGCATACCATAGACACAGCCATTGCAATTACTTTTCTTAGCCTTGACCTAGATAAGAAAATATGTTGAGATAGTTAAATGCATAGTTGAGTAATAGTTTTTGTATGTGACCAGTGGTTTAATGGAGTTTAGTTTGACCAGCACAAGATTAATCCATCTACACGTTGCTTGTTGGTTAAATAGATATATTTTGACCAAGTCTTTAAATAAATACACAAATACGTAGACCATATGATAGGAATTACTCATGCAAGACATCCTTCTTCGCTAAGACAGTAAAGTGTGGAACGGGTTGCTTGAATCATGACAGGAAAACCAATGACTTGGCAGAATTTAAGTCTGTAATGAACTTGATTTTAAAACCGTTTAACAACACCGCGTATTCTCGGTTGAACTAAACTGTTGAAAGGTTAACGATTTATTTTGACAATGAACAAAGGCACAAAGTTTCACTGCCGAAGGTACGTTTCACTGTTCATGTTCAAGCTAGGAGTAATAATGTTGAACGAATCTTGCAGTGGCGAAGCAAGGGTGGGAGCAGGGGGTGTCCAAATTTGAAAATCCTGCCCGACTCCCTCTTGAAGGGGGCCCCCAAATGAGTGTCCGAAATTTGTTCTTACTTTAAATATTACGCCATTATCTCATGTCATGATGTCAAATATCGAAATGCAGGGGCCCCTAAAGAGGTGAAGCACTCCCCAATCCCTATCGACGCCACTGGAATCTTGAACAGTAAGAAACTAAGAAATTTGAGATCAAAGTCAATAAGTAAAACAAAAACAAAGTCACGATTTGATTTCATCCAATGCAAAACTCTGGAGAGACATTTAGTTTTAAAAGAACAAGTAACGCGAATAGAAAGAAAATGGTATGCCAACAGGCTTATAAAATATGGTCTTACTAATGAATTATGTAGTTAACAGGTGTTGATACACAATCGTTGGTTTGTAGCTCCAAACATCTAGTACAACTAAACCGATGTTGGCGGTGCATTCAATTCTTAAGACAGAACTTGGAATAAATTATTTTCAAACAAATTTGATACAATTTCTATTTTTAAATATACTAAAATTCAACTGGAAAGTTGAACCAGAGTGAAGTGCTTGGTTTTAAAACCGAGGTTCGAAATCCTGGATAAGATTTTTTAAATTTTGGGATGTTTAGGGCGCATCGCAGTCTACCCAGTTCTAATGGATACATGACAGTAGTTGGGGGAAAGTAAAAGCGGTTGGTGGTTACACTGGCAAACCGAGGGCCAAAGAAACAGATGACCTATACATGTTTTGTTAGGTACAATAAATAATTTTTTTTAAAGTATCAACTTGATCGGAGAATGAGGGAGAAATTGTGCTAACAATTATTCGAAGGGACTAAACTCAACAAATTTAGCCATATCTGTCAATTCTGACGCATTAGTTTCGCTTATTTGTATACAAAAATATTAATTACCAGCAATAATTGTCGAATTGGTTTCTTTTTAAATATATTCATGTCTTGTCTATGCCAAAGAATAAGTGTGCGAAGTTTCAACATAATCCGAGAATGGGGGCGGGAGAAATAATGTGGACACACTTTTTACCAGACAGCTAGTCAGACAGATTGTGTTAATATAAGCTTTGTAATAAGCTATGTAAAAATGCTTAATGACACTGTAAGTAGTTGGTCATTGTACTGACCGAATTATGCCTTCCTTATCTCTAGACAACAGAACTACCTTGTGATATGTTGACCTGTACAACCAAACGCGACTTTTTTTAAAACAGATTTATTGATATTTCTAAATCTTGTTAAAGAGCTTATATCAGCTCATTCTGTCGGTCTGTCTGTATGGTAAAAAGTGTGTACACGTTATTTCTAGGTATCTTCAACACGGGAAAGAAATCGTACTTGGTAGATGTGGTGGTATAAGTTGAATTAGTCCGTTTCTGGAATCTTCTGCCCTAAGTAAACATTTTTTTACGCATTAAAAAAAAGCGATCATGTAAACATTCACCAAGATATCCCCTCCCTCCCTCCCCCTTTCACAAGTGGTCCAGACAAGCGATAGGATCATAACGCATTGAGCAAGCAAAAAGCTAAACAAAACTAAGGGGTGAAAATATTTTTAATCACACAGATTTATTATGTTTAAGTCGATTAGGAATATAATTACATGTCTGATGTAGGCTAATTGATCCAATTACATTTAATATAAGTTTAGTTTTAAAAAAAGGCTTTTCTTGTTTTGCATTTGCATTTAGTTTTTAATATTACAATACATGAAATGTTATTTAAGAAAAAAAGGTTTGTCTATTTACCGTAAGGAAAACGCGTCAATCGGAATTAAGAATTTAAAAGAAACAAGAGGGATAATGTATGGAGACGGACTGAGAGAGAGGGAAAAAAGAATCAGAAAGAGAGAGGGGGGGGGGGGCAGAGTGTGTAAAAAAAGTGAGAAAAACAAAACGGGGAGAGATAGAGAGAAAGAAAAAACAAATCAATCTGGCTAAAGAAATGAAAATGCGTTAATGACATTAAATTTAAAAAATAAATAAGAAATACACTCTATGCATCCTATTAAAATACAGGAGAGATAGGGAGTAAGAGAGAGATAGAGAGAGTAAGAGAGACACAGAGAAAGAGAGTAAGAGAAAGAGAGAGAGAGTAAGAGAGAGAGTACGAGAGAAAATAAAGAAAAAGAGACGCGCTTGATGTTTGCTAATAAATTGAAATCAAATGAATCAACAAATACTCAGAATCAACAATACATAATTCAAAATGCAACATCCCAGACACAAGCACACACACACACACACAGACGAACTGATACATGCGCAAGCACTCTGCACCCAAACAACCTTGGCACACATTCCATTCAGTCTTTCGTAAAACTCAATACCTCCCTTATGTTTAACATATGCAGCATTGCTGTGGAAAAAAAACAAACTCTTCTATATTTTATACATCGACTGTATTTTTCCCCATAGATCCACTATCTTAGCCAACATCGCTATCAACTTAAGTTAAAACTAGTTTCTATTTTAAGCCCAAATTATTCATTAAAACAAAATAAATTTTACAAAATCGTTTCTTAACTGGCAGGGGGGAAGTAATTAACAAGATTCTCCCACAGTACTTGCTCAATTAAGAGACACAGTTACCTCCCACCGGGAAGAAGTTCCGGTTAGATGCTCTCGGGCAGAATTCAAGAATTTGAAAAACAAACAAAAAAAGGGGGGGGGGGGGGAGATAAAAGATGGTCTCATACGTAGATTTATAAAATAGGCCATTTTTTAAGATTATTATTCAGTTTTTTTTTTGTATTTAATAAACTAACCGTTATTCTCCGCTACGCCATTGATTCTTATCTTATTTATTCCTTGGCTTTTTCTTCAGAACATTATTCATTCCCCCCCCCCTCCCCCCCCAGCAAATGGGGGCACTAAGCTATAGTTTATGTTTCCTATACGTAAATCCTTTTAGGATTCAAATACATATTGTGAGTTATAGTCTCAAAATCTTTTATACAATAGAAAAATATCAGTATGAGTAAAGGTTTGAAAAAGGTGACTAGGAAAATGATATCTGGGTTCAGAACTCATCTCAATTATAATTGAGTTAATTATCAATTATAATGAAAAATTTCGTATGATTTCTAAATTTTCCCCCCATTAAGTCTTTCTTAAGATATCGTGTGCAATTGCATAAACTCTGTCGCCATATTCGACAATTCCGTTTTAAAACGTCATGTTTTCGTCTGGAAAGTGGAGAGGGGCGGTAGCGGGAAAACGTTAATCCTCGCTCCTTTTTATAATTTTTGTTAATGATTCCTTTGTTATTAAAGAATAGGGGGTGGGGCCAGTCGATGTAAGAATTTAATTTATGGCATATATAAATTATATTAGCCATTTATTTATTTTTTATTTTGTAATTTCTTAACTAAAATACAAAAAGAAAAAAGTATTGGTTAGTCAGATGGGCGAAGGCGATTGCATATATTTACTAATGATAAAATTTGAGATTAGATTGTGTGTACGACATAATATACAAATAAGTTAAAACATCAATATGTACCTTTTATTCTATAGATATTCAACTAATTTTGTTCACAAACAATGATTTCTACATAAAATAAGAACCGCCCCCCCCCCCCCACACTAAGAGGGTTATAATGGGAAAGGCAGTAGAAGCAATCGCCCCCCCCCCACCTCACCGAACCTGCTAAGATACCAGCATTGTAACGATATAATATACAAATTAAATCTTAATTCAACTAATTTTGTTCACAAACTATGATTTCTAAATAAAAGTAAGACCGCCCCCAACTTAAAGGGTTTAGGTGGGAAGGGCAGTGGATGTATTCCCCCTCCCCCCACCCACCCAATCTGCTAACAGGGAAACAACATAATATGAAGATCGGTAAAAATATCAATAACTAGCTTTAGTTATATAGATATGTAATTGATTATGTTGACAAGCTGTGATTTCTACAAATAAATTGGACCGCCCCCCCCCACTCAAAAGTTTATTGTGGGGGGGGGGGCGGGATTGATGCCATCGCCACCTCCCCATCCGACCAAATCGGCCAACATACTAGAGGGAGGGGAGGGCGAAATAATCTAAAATTAGGTTGAAATATAAATAATTAGTATATATTCTTAACATAACTGATAAATTCGTATACAAATTGTGTGCTTACTTTACTAAAATTTGTACTCCCCTCCCTTTGGGGGGGGGGGGAGGGTCGTGGGGGGGGGGGTCGATCGCCTCTACCGCTCCCCCCTCCCTGGATCCGCCAATGTCCGGGGGGGGGGCTTTAACTCTTTAGAGGCCCTTTATTTCGACATGAGATAATATAGTAATATTTAATATTTAATGTGAAAAAAACAGAACACTCAAATTTTCTAATTCTCCCTCCCACCCCCTCACTGGCCCTCACCATAGCTACGTCACTGTTGGAATGGATGTGGTGAATGTCTTATAAATCAACTACACTGGAAATCTATTCTATTAGATAGTGTACCACCTACAAGGTTGTTGCCTAATAAATTACATTTATCAAACTTATAAAAAGTCTCACCTGCCCTAGAAACATGTAGAGTTTAGCTCGACAAAAGAAAAAAGGACTAGACTGGATGTAAAGTCCACATTTATTATCGACATTTAATTTTATTTCTATTACGCATAAACTGGCGCATGGATAAATTGAAGAAATAAATGGTATCGGGACTTTTTTTTTTTTTACTTTTTATTAAAATGGTTCCAGGTTTATAAACAATTCAAAAACAGAAATTTCATCAACATTTTAATAGAAAGAAAAAAAAAGCGCTTATTTATATTTTAAAAATGTTATACAGCAGAAAATGTTTTTGATAATTCTTATTATTCCATTGAAAAAAAAATCTTACAAAGAAATCTTAGCTTGAACATACATCTCGCTTTTACATTTATCTACCCCCCCCACACACACACACTTAGGCCTACACATAGACTAAAAAGGACATTTGATTAGAAACACTAGCCCACATACTTACACATAGACTAAAAAGGACATTTGATTAGAAACACTAGCTCACATACTTACACATAGACTAAAAAGGACATTTGATTAGAAACACTAGTCCACATACTTACACATAGACTAAAAAGGACATTTGATTAGAAACACTAGCCCACACACTTACATTTGACTAGAAACACTAGCCCACACACTTACATTTAATTAGAAACACTAGCCCACACACTTACATTTGACTAGAAACACTAGCCCACACACTTACATTTGACTAGAAACACTAGCCCACACACTTACATTTGATTAGAAACACTAGCCCACACACTTACATTTAATTAGAAACACTAGCCCACACACTTACATTTGACTAGAAACACTAGCCCACACACTTACATTTGACTAGAAACACTAGCCCACACACTTACATTTGATTAGAAACACTAGCCCACACACTTACATTTGATTAGAAACACTAGCCCACACACTTACATTTGACTAGAAACACTAGCCCACATACTTACATTTGACTAGAAACACTAGCCCACACACTTACATTTGATTAGAAACACTAGCCCACACACTTACATTTGACTAGAAACACTAGCCCACACACTTACATTTGACTAGAAACACTAGCCCACACACTTACATTTGATTAGAAACACTAGCCCACACACCAGCCCACACACTGACGACTACATGAAACATTCCCTCACCAGCAGGCACCTACTTTAACGTTCATACATTCTTACACTCTCTTTCTCACACACATACACACACACTTACTCAAACGCACACGCAAACACACACTCACACTTACTGAAACTGTTCCTAATTTATTTTCATTGCCTTCTCAAATAGGAAAACAAATTTAGTAATAAAAAAAGTCGTACTTGAAATCTGATTCTTTCATTATCCATTATTGGCATAATGAAACCTTATTTTGAATTTTTATGTTGGAAGATTGTAAAAGCCAAAATATAAAGTTAAGCAAAATATCCCGTACGTTGCCCTCTACATTGCTTTTTAAAAAAAAAAGCTTTATCTTTATCTGTGATGACCATTCTGGAAAGAATATAAAACGTCTGCCCCTATTTCATGTTTTCCTGGTCTGGTGATATGTTGTCTGGTGATATGTTGTTTCTTTTTATATGTTTCCCCACACAAGACGTCCTTGTTTGCAGGGCTAATGTAGGAATCACGTCAAGGTACAAAACTGTAACTTTATTTTTGCATTCACGTGGTTACGAAGACCTGCTATATGCATTCATTCACGGAGTCTTTCTTATGAATAAAGGTTGTTTCTTTACATTTTGGAAAACGACTTGAAGATGTAAGATGTGACATGGCTATCAAGATCAGGGCTTGAATAACGGTGATACTGACAGGGTTAGAAATATTTTTTTTAAGGATTGCGTGATAAAGAGAGCAGGTTCTAAATACTGTAGAACTTTAAAAGTAGAAATAAGCTTCTCATTTAAAAACTAGTCCCATCATAAAGTGACCGGGAATGAAGTGACCGGGGATGAAATGATCGGGAACCATATATATATCTTATAAGGCTTTCTAAATTTAGTGATTTAACTAAAGGTGTTACTCTAGTCAAATGTAAATATTTGTTTGTTATGAATCTCACTGCTCTATTTTGTGTCAGTTCCAGTTTCTTATTTTTTACTTGAGTTGATGGGTCCCAAACAGAGGATGGATATTCTATTATTGGTCTAACCAAGGTTAAATAACATTTTAGTTTTATGTTCTAATTTGATTTATAGAAATTTTTTTTAGTAGACCCAATGCGTTACTTGATTTTTTGATAGTTTCGTCAAATATGCGGATTCCATGACAGTTTTTCATTTGTTAAAATACCTAGGTATTTTGCGTTTTTGATATGTGTTAGGGCTCTCAGGTTAGTATTCGCAAAAAGTTTGAAAGAGTCCACTCAATTCAGATTAGCGGCAAAAGTATAGGCGTTGGGCTGGCCACATAAACTCAGCGTTAACCATTTGTATTAGATAACGTAATCATTTTTTTTTGTTTCTGAGTAAACTATGACTCTATAAAAACAATATTTTAACTTTTACACTTGAGACTAATAATCACTATTACCATATCCAAAGATTCCAATTAAATATTTGTCATTGTCATGAGCCTCGTTTAACATTCCTCCCAAATCAACTTTTAATCTATTTATAAATTGATCCTACTTTTCGGTGTGTTTTTTTTAAACTTGCAGCTTGTATTTTTTAACATCCGCCTCCCCACCCACCCCCCAAAAAATCTCTTCAAAATTGTATCTGAGGTGGGTCATTTTAAAATAAATTGAATAAATTGTAGTGATATGAACCTTGCGCTCTGGACTGTCGTTCGATGGTCGAAACCTGCCCGCTACCTTCAAATCTGAAGAAATATCCAAAATACGTAAAAACAAAATCACTGAAGATTGAATTCAATTTTGTATGTTTTCATTTTATTTGTTTATAGTCTGACGTAAGGAGTATATTTTTTGAAGTAACGTCAGTAATATATATGATAGAATAAAATTTTACATTCAAGTCTTTCATTTTTCTAAGTAAAAAATAATAAAGGGTCTGTGAAAATAAAAAAATGACATAATGCACTTCTAGGTGTCAATACACTCCAGTTGATGGCTATGGGAATAGGGCTACGGTCGTTAATATCAGACATAAGAGATGGCCCCTTTGAGGCAAGATGACATGGCAAGTTATAAGTTGTTTTGTTTTTTTTAAACCAAGACTTTGTCCTTCTCTCAAGAGTTAATTTTTTAAAGATTATTTGATTATATGATGCACAACTGTAGCTGGTGTTTAACCGAACTGTAGCTGATAAGGAAGTGATAGGACTTTGGTGTTGGTAACGAAAGTGCTAATGCAATTTTAGTACAAATCTTAATATTTATATCTAATATCTTAATATATACTAAGCTAAAAGGAAATAAGTCTTGTGTGGAGAATTAGGTCGTTTGCTGAAAATTTTAAGCAATAGATCTTTTTAGACCATAACATAATTAAGTGTATAGCTCAGTGGCTATCGCATATGCCTTTCATCATGGGGGCTCCAGACCCCGAGATTCATTTCAGACTCGAACAACTTTCATGACATGTATGTGTCTCTTGTTTTAAAAGGCAGACATTTATGTCTCTCTCATTTTTAAAGGCAGACATTTATGAGTCTCTGTTTTAAAAGGCAGACATTTATGAGTCTCTTGTTTTAAAACGCAGACATTTATGAGTCTCTTGTTTTAAAAGGCAGACATTTAAGAGTCTCTTGTTTTAAAAGGCAGACATTTATGAGTCTCCTGTTTTAAAAGGCAGACATTTATGAGTCTCCTGTTTTAAAAGGCAGACATTTATGAGTTTCTTGTTTTTACAAAAGGCAGACATTTATGTCTCTTGTTTTTATAAAAGGCAGCAATGTATGTGTCTCTCGTTTCTAGCTTTGAAGTAAAAGTGCCCCCCCCTTTTTTTTTCCCCACACAAACCTATTATCCACTAGAAGAACCAAGCCGCCAAGTATATCATGTAGATTTATTTGTTGTCTATATTGATATAAGTAATGCTTTCACGCCTTCTATAAACTCATGTAAGAAGTCCTTGTAAATGTTTAGCACCCTCACCCCCTGATTGCAATCTAGCGTTTTACCGCCACACCTGACATCACGGCATGCGAACATTTCTCTAATTACTCCACTTCTGCTTTTTAAGCGCTGCAAGAGTTGTCTCTCGCGCCTTTCTCTCTCGTCTGCTTGCCCGCAGGGGTTGCTATGGAGTTGTAACGCTTACCGCCATATTGATTCCTGACATGTGTCGATCTCCTCCCCCCCCCCCCCCCATCCCCATGTCTTTATCATGTGACCCCACTTTGCTTGCTATCAATGCTCATCTTGAGCTATTACTTCCCTTGAACATCTTTTACAGTGTTTTTTCTTTCGTTTATACGATTTCTGGAAGGCGCCAATTATGAATAAGGGCGAGCGGATAAAACTAATCGTTGTGCGTCTTACCATTACCTTCATTTCCCAGACTTATAGTAACCAAATTTTACGAGAATCTGTGCCCCCTTTTAGCTATCGTTTACAAAAATCAGTGCTTCAAAATTAAACTGAAAATCCGTGCAAGAATTTCAACACACAAACACATACGCACCTTCCAAATATATACACACGCGCGCGCAAAGTGTCATTGTAAAAACCTTGTAATCAGTGGTGTTACTGGCATTTCCAGTGTTAGAGTAAATGAGAACGAGGGCTAATCAGATGGATTGCACTCTCTCTCTCTCTCTTAAAACTTATCGAACTCAAGTACATTTATAAAAACGTTTCGGCGCCTCTGGGCTTGGGGAGAGGTGAGTTCCCATGCTGCTTTCTTCGATGTTGCAAGAGGCGAATAGATCAATAACACATATCCAAAGATCTATAATTAGTGTTTGATTGTTTTGATACTGGTAAGTATCCCAGAAGCATCAACAATCATAATAAAAAGTGTGGGAATAAAAAATGTCAAGAATTAAAAATCTTGTGTGAGAAAGTCAATGTGTGTGCAGTGGCGCAAGCCAGGGTTGGGGGTGGGTCTAAATTCGAAAATCCCCCGAAATTTGTTTTTACTTTAAATATTACGCCTTTATCTCATGTCATGATGTCGAATGTCAAAATGCAGGGACCATTAAAGAGGTCAGGTCAGTGTGGCACTGTGTAAGCTGCCTAAGGGTGCGACGGCTCCTGATTTTTCCTCTAGGTTAACCCCCGAAGCCTTGTTCATGATTAGGTATAGTTGCAAAGGCAGCAGAGGTTTGAATTCAGAGTTGTCCTTCTCTTAGGTGGGTAGCCAGCCAAGGCTAACGAGCCTCTCATGCCTGAAGCTTACTGGGTTACTCACCTTTGTCCCTTCTTCTGTTAGTGAGAACAGTTCCCAATATCTGAACCACACGTCAAGACCAATATGCATATTACTGTGTCTTGAAATGTAGTAGCCATATTTATTGTTGAATTTGAAGTCAAAATACAAAAACAAAATGAACAACATCAAAAGCTATTTTGTTTTTGTTTTTTTAAATGTAGAGTTAATGATATGATTTTTGTGTGCAATTTTAGTAATACCAGGCAGGCAAAGTCACACTATTACATAAAGGCTGTATTTACTTTGCGATACTTTATTTCATGTTTAGAGACAAGGGCAAAATTCTTGTCTTGTGCTAATTTAATAACGGAATGGCTTTATCTTTTGAGTTCCAGACGTTGACCTTGAGTTTCCATTGCTTTATAATTACCTACTCTGAATCCATCATCACGATTCCACTAATTGAGCCCGATGCGATATAAAGTTTTAAGTTTCGAGGGCATTAAAGTTTAAAAAAAACAACTTTTGATGGCCAGTAAGAAAACCGTTTCAGTGGGCTAAATGATCACGTGATGGTAAAGGAAATTTAAAAAGACACGATGACTGCCTAGTCTTATGGTATGGGCTCTGGCAGGGGCGGCACTAAGGACTGACGAGTGTGGCCTTAGGGGGGCCCCGTGATAAAGTGAATCTTTTGTCACCGTCAGCCCATCGTACAAATATTTATGTCTTTGATATGACTCTCACCCAGGGCCCGGCGCACTGACCGCGTCTAGAGCCTCTGAACTGTCGCCTCAATGGTCCCGCCGCCACAAGAAAAATCTCATGAAACTAAAAGATGAAGAGACTCTAAAATAAAACGACACTTTTTTTAAAAAGCATGCTCTGTGCTCTAGGGTCCAATCTCCTTTGCGGTCCAGTGGGAGAATGTTTCGGTGCTGCCTTTAGACCCTCAGCAAACACAGTCAGGATTCGAACTGAAGCCCCCTTGATAAGTATCCAAATGGTATTTTCCATATCCAAAATAAAACCAGCTCAAACGATCCATATATAAACATATATACTAGCCTGACATTACCCGCGGCCTGCGGGTCTAAGTTTGTGTTTACTAATCTACCGGATTGGATTTAGATGTATGTTAAACGTAGCTAATGATCCTTTCAAGTTTTTTCTCTTTCGCTACGAAAATAAAATTAGTTTTGCGAAAATGGGTTTACCCGAAGCCGATACATTCATATCTATTAAATACGAAAAGAGCGATAGCTTTGTTAAATGAATGGGATTATAAAGTGAACAATTAAATGAAATAATTTTTAGTACGCGATTCATTAATGAATATAGATCTAGGCCTATCTCAACTCGGCTTCGCAGCTTTCGTAAACGAATGTAGTCTCTTAAAAATGCTTTAGAAAACCAAATTTGAATGTTTATTTGATTAAAATATAAAATGAATGGACTATAATTAGTATGTTCATGTGTTAAAGTATAAAACTATCTGTGCGAAGAGAAGTTTTATCATCTTAGAGTTGAATTAGAGTTTTAGATCTAGGGATGGGATTATAAAGTAAACAATTAAACGAATTAATTTTTAGTAAGCGATTCATTACGGTATTGTCTAATGAAAGAATGTTCGCCAGGAAATCTGTAAATCAGATATCAGGAACTAATTTATGTAAAAAATGCGTTTGAAACACAAAATTGAAGGTTAATCTATACTATAAAGTAGAATGTGAGGTGTATGTATGTATGTGACTTATAGACATCAAAACCGCTAGACCAATCTTGATAAAACTAGGCAGGAATGTTCCTTGGGTACTAACTTAGACCTTAGTGTATCGTATTGTAGCCCTAAAACAAACTTAAGACCCTAAAAAAAAATAAAGTTGTCCGACTCTATTAAAGCTATAGTATTTTATGGATCTAGGACTAGGTTAACAATGTTGACATGAGAAAAGATCGAAAGGATTTAGACCTAGATGTAATTTTATGAAATACACTTTGCACAGTAGTTTTTTACTTTGACACATGAAAATACAAAAAGAAAATCCATTGATTTCATTATATAATAAAAATTAACCTTCAATTTAGTAGTTAAAAGTTAGGCAATCACCTACTGAGTACCGGCACCTATTTTTTTTTTAACAAAAAAGCACTGATATATATATATATCAAGATGAAATGAAAAAAGTAATAATTAATAAAAAAAATAAATGAGAAATGGACAAGCTCTCGTCCAACTCACAAGAAAGATGATGCCTATTATAAGCTATTATAAGTTATCCCGACAAGATCAACGTCTAATATTTCGACTCAGGACCGGTTACAACATAAGTTCTGGAAGCTCAAAATTGAAACCACTGAAATCTGCCCTGTGGAGAATCAACAGAGAATGCTGATCATGTCCTCCAAAACTGCTCTCTTTACCAAGTGGCCCGTACAAGACACTGCCCATCCCCCCCCCATTAATTTTTATACACCGGATACTCCTAAAAACGAGCTAATTAGAGTTATCCGCCATAGATGGAACTCTTCCAAAAATAAAGAGTCTCTAGCATCTGAATGATTGAGACGTCTATAAAGCAAGGGGTCTTCGTTGTGTCTTGTGTTCATTCCCCAAGTCTTGTAAAAAAAAAGTTCAAAGTGTTGTTGAAACATAGAGTGCTAAATGTAAATATTTGATATCGATACTGTTCATTCAAACGTGAGACGAACACGATACTCGGCGCCTCTCTTTTATATCCCTATCGATTCCATCTTTTTTCTGGTGCAATTGGGTGTTAGCCGTTTCGATCTAAAACATCCGAGAGACTTTAAAAAATCTTTTACAAAAAGAAATAGAAAAGTGTTGTATCTAAAAATAGATTTGCGTTTTCTGAACTCTTCTGTAAAGAAAAGAAAACATCAACTCAGTTTTCTGATGATTTGAAGATTTTTTTATCTTACCGGCCAAAGGTTAAATTTTTCTTTTTGTGGGTCAGTGCAGCATTTCATTGGCAAAACTGTTAACGCAAAACTAATGGTCGTGCGGTTTGCGCTTCAGTCTGGTGTCACGACAGTTTCGAGTTTGAGACCTTAAGCGTCCTTTTTGCAGGAGTTTAGGGCATAGATGAGGGCGTTGTAACCTTTGAGGAAACGTTCGAAAGTTATAAAATTAACAATTTTAATTACAATATTCTAGATCAGTGATGCCCATCCTAATTTGACCTGCGGGCCATTTTAATTTCCAACTCTCGTGTCGCGGGCCACATGACCGAAAAGATACAACAAAAAAAAACAAAAAAAAAAACGTAATGAAATGGAGAACTAAAACAATTTTATTAGAAACCCGAGGATCTAGCATTTACAGTGAGATACATGTTTGAAGTTTATCTTCTTTTCTACCCTTCAGAAAAATGGCTTCATTTCTTTACTTAAAATCATTTTCTTATCATCTCTTTTTGGCAACTATTCAATCCTTCAATCTCTAGGCAAAGTTTAACAATATTTTTTTCGCGACTCAAATCAAGAATGCTGCCATATTTGATTTGTTTTTTTGTTTTTTTTAAACAGCCACTTTTGCTTTTCAAATCAAATTCATTGGCTTATTATCATGTTCCACAAAAAGTAAAGATCCGTTCACTTTTCCTGTTAGATTATACATCTAGTCCCATTCTTGAACACAATGTCAAAGGTCATGGTACCAATCCATCAGAGAAAATGTTAGGGCGCTAACGTATGTAAAAATAATTTTATCCATCCTTTGGAGAGGGGATTTTCTACATTTTGTGCCGTCGTTTCGGCGGGCCGGATGAAACCACTTCGCGGACCGGATCTGGCCCGCGAGCCGTATTTTGGGCATCACTGTTCTAGATGATATAATGTTGTCAGTACTGTCAAGAAGACGGGTAAAGCATGAATAGTGAATTAAAATGCTTAATGTAATCCAATACAGCAACTAGAATCCAATTTATTTGGAAATCATTCTAAAAAAAAATATTCACTTTTAAAAAAGATTTTAAAAAGCGTTTTTTTCCTTAATGGGGGAAAGCTAAGAACAAAGGTCTATTTCCGTTTGTGAGGATGTGACCAGAAGAGGTTGAGAGTGTTAATTTCTGATATAATGAAATAACAATTTTATCTCCTCTGTTTATTTGAGGAGCGAGCAAAAGATGGCCATGCTAGCTTGGTACCCCTGACACTGCTGAGCAGTTGTGTAAAGCCGTGGACTATGTGGTTTAAGTCCTCGATAGAGATAACCTAGACCTCGATAGAGATAACCTAGACCTCGATAGAGATAGCCTAGACCTCGATAGAAATAGCCTAGACCTCGATAGAGATAACCTAGACCTCGCCATAATTTCTTCAACTTCTCTTAATAATAATAGTTCTGTTGGAGATTTTGAAATTAAACTAAACAGTGTCAAGGACGCTAAATTCAGCTTCAGTATTGCCAACTTAATCAAATTAATTCGGCTCTAGTGTTAAACAATATCTCACTGCCGCTTATCCATGGAAATCAACGCTCCTTTATTACCGCTAGTTACTTGCGGATTTATTTTGAAATAAGGTTTTAAGTCCTATATTGAAAGTCTAATATTGTCTTTATGTTCGTATTATTGTGTGCTACAAACGTACAAAAGAAAGTAAAGTTTCCCCTTTCAGACCTTGGGGTCTATAGGCCAGATCATATAAAGGTCATCTGTTTCTGTGGCCCACGGTTAACGAGGGTGTTAAGTGGCCAGCATAATGGCCAACTGCCTTTACTTTCCCCAATTAATGTCTGGTACCCATTAGAGCTGGGTGGACTCAGAGGCGCCCTAGAGATCCCTAAATTAAAAATCCCAGTCTTCACCAGGATTCGAACTCAGGACCCTCCTATTTGGAAGCCAAGCGTTAAAAACGTAGAAGCTTAGAAAATTTGACTCAGAAGTGTGACAGAGAACTATTCTCTCTCTCTCACACACACACAGAAACATAGACATGTTTGTATTACAATTACATATTATCAGGATCCTGAACCCCAACAAGCCTGGGAGACATATCACTTACAATAGCTCAACGCGCTGGGCAGCTATCTAAGTGACCTATGAATGGTCATTCGAAGACAGGAAGTAATGGCCATCTAGTCAATACAAAAGTTATAATGCTATTGGCAAGTCTGGGTAAACGTGTCAGACCTCTGACTTTCCCGCGCGCGCGAGCCCGTGCTTGTGTGTGTGTATATATGTGTTTGGGAGAGTGTTTTAGACGTATAACGCTAGCTGGACAAAACAAGAAGTATATGACGTCATCCTGGCCAGTTAGAAAAGATTCCGTGGCAGCGGTGACTTGAGATTAACCTGAAACAAAATATCAATCTAAATCAATTGTCCTTATCCCGTGAGATTTCAAAAGTAGTTCTCTGGTCGTAAGGATTTTTTTTTCAAGGCTTTCCTCGTCTGCCGAAACTGCGTAGGGATTTCTAACTACATTGGAGTGGAGGGGCGGTGTTTCTTGACATTTAAACATCCTACAAGAGAATATCCAAGACTGAACTATTTAAGTTTTTGCTTCTCTCTTTTTCCTTTTCCCTCTTTCTCTCTCTCACTCTTTCTCTTTCATTGCTATCTCATTCTCTCACTCTTTCTCGTTCTCACTCTCTAACCTTTCTCTATCACTCTCTTTCTCTTTTGTTTGTTCTCTCTCTTGCTATTTCTCTTGCATTGTTTATGTCTGCATTTCTAACTCTCTCTTTCCTTCTTATTCTCTCTCTCTTTTCTTTATCTCTCTCTTTGCCCCTCTCTTTCTCTGTCTGTCTGTCTGTCTGTCTGCCTGCCTGCCTGCCTGCCTGCCTATCTATCTATCTATCTATCTATCTATCTATCTATCTATCTATCTATCTATCTATCTATCTGTCTATCTATCTATCTGTCTATCGGTCTGTCTGTCTATCTATCTATCTATCTATCATTTCTCTTTTGAAGTATAAATTAGCTAAACTCCATGTGTAAGATATGTGTATAGTGAAATTTATGTTCGTTAATGAATTGGTGTCTTGTTTGTCAAACGCGGCTACATAGAGTTTAGAGCATTGGTTCCCAAAGGAGTCCGTACGTTGCCGCTCCTTAAGACCTCCCCCCCCCCCCCAAGAAATGGGCGGTATTATTCTGGGAGTTCGTTAAAAATAAAATTGGTTTGAGAGCCCCTAATTATTATATTGTTATGGTACTTATCATGTTGCTATGGTATAAGATTGTAATATTAATTACAATAGTGTATGCAAGAATTAGCATTAGGAAAAAGGTTTCTTAACTGTTGAATAACATTTTAAATTTATTTATTTCATAATATATTTTAATGTAGATTGATTCTATATTGAAATCTCTTTTGATTAACATGAAAGTGTGTAGAATACTTGGTAGTATCTTTACATTGAGTTCAACTTCAAATTTAAGTAGCAATTATACATAAAACATTTAAACCATAATCTTCAAATACAAAAACAAAACCTTACAAAATAATCAGAAAAACAAAAAGATGAAGTCACATTCCATGTTTACTATATAATTGTAAAAATGCTCCTTCTTCCTTATTGCTAGGGTTGCCTGAGTCAGCCAGGAAAACCAATGACTTGGCAGAATTTCATTCATCAATTATCATCCATTACTAGATTGACCTAAGAACACGTAATCATCTTTTTTGAAGTCACGTCTAAATTTCAAAAGATAAGATAAGACTAATAGGGCGAGGTTATAGTGACCCATGGTCAGGAAATTTTCATACTTCTTTTCAATGTGTGTGTTAACAAGTTTATTGTGCGTGTGTGTTTGTCCAGATTGATTACTTAATGGGCTAATTATTTCAAGGTATAGTGGCAATTAAATCAAATACTTACCACAATACACCAATCAATTTTATCCGCTTCGTCAAGTGTCATGTTTCCAGCCTGGTCAGCTGACTTTAACATGGGACTCTCCATATCAAATTTCACTTAAGCAAACTCGAATAAAATGACGCAACTTCCGTTGTCCATAAAGAGAAATAAAAAAAAATAAACACGCAAAATACCAAAAAGTCTGGGCGTATGAATAGATTTCTGTTAAAAATTATTGTTATTTACACACACATATCTGTCTTCCTACGCCATGAAAAAAAAGTCGCACAAAATGAAGATCTACAAAACTTTGAACAATTGATCAACAAGAAGATGAAGAGATAACCAGGAGAGTTGTGACTTTTTTGAAATGGACACATTCCTGTTAGTCACGAACCTGTTGGCTAGTGTACTCACGTGCCCACTCGTGCTGCACGGTAGGCGCTCACCCGCAACGCTTTTGTCATTACAGAGGAGAAACCAAAATTAAACCTAATCAAGATTTGAACACTCCACTTAGATTATAGGCATGAAATAGAATACCTCTTTACAAAATCAAAAGAAGAGAACTCGTTAGGAGCTGTTTCTTTATTTTAGATTTTTAATGTAATTCTACAGAGCTAATAAAAATGGGCAAAAATATGATTTTAAAAAAAGGATAGTTTACCAATGCTCTCCTATTATGTACACCGGATGCTTTATGAATTCATCACATAGGACATACAAAGTATTAGTATTTTTCACAATAAAAGTTAACCACAGCAATGTTTTCCATGTTTACATTTTCATTTTCAAGAACCTTTTTTTTTAAAATTATAATACGGTAAGAGAGAAAGAAAAAAAAAGACAAAGCGATGTAAAGAAATGCGGTGATAATATAATAGAAATAAATGTAAAATATACCAATGGTGGTAATATAATAGAAAATAAAGGTAAAATAAACCAATGCCAAGACGCCATATCGACAGATCAAGAATCAAAATGAATTGGTGCTTCAAGCAAAAGCGCTTTAAAAAATTTGATTCTGCAGTGGCGGAAAATAACAAAATTAAATTGTACATTAAAAATACTTAGCTAATCAAAAAATACTTTCGTATACTGTACACCGGATACAAACCAGAAAAAGCTTGCTATTTATCATTATACTCCCATGTAAGAAAATGTCCGTTTCTTTTAAAATGAAGTTGTAAAATTGAAATGGCTGGTAGAAAAACTAATAACAAATTTTCTAAACACTATATCTATTTATTTTTCTATTTAGGTTTAATTATTTACGCAAATTAATTATTTCTGCTACATGTTTTAACTATTACAATCGAGTTTTCACATTATATAATGTCTAAGCTACCTAGCACTAGGCCCTGGCCGTTTCTATAATGAATTTCTGAGTTGTTTCCTATATAGATGTGGTCACATTTTCAACAGAGATGAATAAGGCTGTTAATTTCGTCTTTCTTTTACGATATGCGCGCACACACACACACACACACACACACACACACACATGACGCAGACTTTGCCGTAAAAGAATCTCCCATTTGTTCCGCACTGCCCCGTGCCGTATAAATAGCATTCGGCGCTATCAGTGAAGCGGGTCTACAAAGATGCCGCTTAGATAGCCACTAGGTGACCCCTCCCCCCCCGGTCCCCATTCTTAGCTCCCCATCCTCTTCGCCACCTCCATTCACGTGAATCCTCTACCTCCCATGTCACTCCGTCATCCTGATATATTACTTCCACCTTACTCTCTCTCTCTCTCTCTGTAACAATACAGTGTGTAGATTTGCAGTAGATGTCTTGATAGAAAAAAAAAAAGCGCAAGGGGTGGACAACTCGTGATTGAATTTCGCCACATTTTCACAAGACTCAGAGAGTCACGTGTTTACCTCAGCAAATACATCCGGGGGAGTCCATTAAAAAAGAAAACTCGCATTACATTCTGAATGTTAACCATTCTCTAATTAATGAGTGAGCCAATGAAATACACAAGCATAGGGGTGAACTAGCTCTGGGGGGCCGCATTTATGGATAATTATTAATGACAGTATGGCTACTAAAATATTCTTAATAATATTCTCTTATTAAAGGGCTCACATAGAGTATAAAAGATCTCATACATACGTTATGGTTTACAACAAGTAAAATATCAAATTTGATTCTCTAAACAAAAACAAAAAGCTCAATTTTTGTCATGTATCTCAATATTGCAAGATTTTTTTCTATTTTTCCGTGTCACAAATTAATTAATTAATTGTTGATTCATGTGTTGTCCTTGATAATGAACAATTATGTAAAGTTTCAGCTTGATCAAAGAACAGGAAGTAGGGGAAAGGATGTGTACAAGAATTGTACCGGACAGAGTGAGTTGATAGAGGACCCCCAAATGATGGCAAATTCCTAGCTACGCCACTGGTGAACATACAGTAATCTACAATTCCACTCTTACCGAAATTAAAACATAGATGTCGTGTCCAGTCACACGCGCATTACATTGTTGGGTTGATCGGTTCTTCGCACGATCTCGAGATAAGCCCTTTATGAAGTCAGTCACAGATTGTTATAATTATCTTCTCCCCCCAAAAAAAGAAGAAAGACCAAAATTTTTTGGAATCTTCTGCCAAAAAGTTCAATAAAATTACGGATTTGTTTCCGCACCGCTTGGCACAAAATATGACACAATTGTTATTGAACTTCGTGATGATAACGCTCACCAAAAAAAAACCGTTACAGAGACCTTTAGTTTTGACTATACAGCTAAAATGGCCGACGACCAAACACTAACGCATATCCACCAAGATACAAGTATTAAACTTCAAATTCAGGACTATAAATGATGTGCACCCTTAACTTCCGATGACTCTGAACACGTAAATGGCTCTACGTTTATGAAATAGTCGTGTCTTGCCATTATGAAGTTGACGCTGATTTAAATGATTCGGCATTCGGCTGTATCAATGTGCGCTAAGAATGGAAGAAACTAGATGAGCAATCAGACAAGATGACTTTAAATGTAGGAACCAAGAATAGGGAAACAATGATGACTATTGACATGAAGGAATAAGGAAATGAGAGCAGAATAAATAAATTTGGCTTGTAATAACTGTCTGAATTCTGTTACACAATCTCACATTATATACTGCAACGACACTAGATGGGTCGTGGTGGCAGAAAGGTAAAGCGCTTGGCTTCCGCACCGAGATTACTGAGATTTTGAATTAGTCCAAGCAACTCTACCTGATATTAAATGGGGAAAGTAAAGGCGCTGCCATTGTGCAGGCCATATGACACCCTCGTTTACCGTCAGCCATACACAGATGACCTTGACATCGTCTGCCCTATAGATCACAAGGTCTGAAAGATGTACTGTACTTTTTCATGTCACTAGTGTATTTTGTAACCAGCTTGGCTTAAAAGTTAGAGTTTATGCCGTCATTACGTAATTAGTTTTTGAACACATTGCAGCACGTTGAGATTAGAAAAGTAAAGGCTGGGAAACACCATGAAACAAGAATACTGGGAAGTTTTATGCTTTTCTCTTTTGGTAATATACGGTACTTACAGTCATATGAAGCAGTGGTGCCCAACCTAATTCGACCTCAGGCACTAGCGGATCCAGAACTTCGGAGTGGGGGGGGGGGGGGGGGAGCGATTTTTTTCCAAACCCTAACCCTAACGCCCAGTATACCCTAACCCTATGCATAAACGTGCGTACAGCATATATGTATATATATATAAACAGTCATGCTGAGGCCTTTCTCTTGATAGCTTGGGGTTCTGGGGGAGCACTATAAGTTAATAGTATAAGCCTCCTAATTATGGTTCGGGGCAAAGCGACGCCAAAAGCGTTTTCTTGCATTCTCCACTGCAGAAATGCATTCTCCTGACATGTACAACTCATTAGTAATCAGTGGGGTTCGGGGCGAAGCCCCGACGCCAAAAGCGTTTTCTTACATTCTTCACTGCAGAAACGCATTCTCCTGATAACTTCAGCTCATTAGTAATCATTGGGGTTTTCTTGCATTCTTCACTGCAGAAACGCATTTCCATGACATCTACAGCTCATTATTCATCCTATTAAAAAGGAACTTTTGAAAAATGTTTTACTTAAAAAAAAATATTGTAATATGAATGTATAGGCCTTTACTACATTGCAAATAAAACGATTAGAAGATACTCCACATATTTAGATTATGGCTTTTGGATCGCCGCCGAAAAAAAAGTTCGAAAAATAATATTTATAAAATAAAAGGTCATTTGTCAGTTATACATTTATTTCAATAGGCATGTTTGTAACTTTATTTTGTTGCAGAACTATAATCTAAAGCTCTAACAAAATATTTCTGAAGTGGGAGGAGAAATGAGGTGGACCAATTAGATTCTACTCTAATTTTTTTTGTGCATTTTTAGGATTCAAGCATAAATTGTGAGCTTTAGTCCCAAATTTAACTAGAAAAATTGCAGATTGAATAAAGGTTGGAAAAAGGCGGATTGGAAAAGAATATTTGGGTTCAGAACTCATCTCAATCGTTACTTTTCTACTGAGAAATTTGGTATGATTTCTAAATTTCCAAAGCAAAGTCTTTCGTTAAAACATTATGATAAAAAATGATGAAATTACATAAACTCTGTCGCCATATTCAACTTGTCTGTTTTGAAACATCGTGTTTTCCTCTGGAAAAAGACGGGCGGTAGAGTGAAAGCGATTAATCCTCGCTCCTTTTTATAATATTTACTAATGATTGCATTTGGCATTAAAGAATGGGGGTGGGGCGACTCGATATAAGAATTTAATTTATAGCATATATAAATAATATTAGTGACAGATTTAAAAAAAAAATGGTAATATCTTAACTATAAAACAAAAAAAAAGTATTGTTTTGTCCGATGGGCGGAAGGCGATTGCATGAATCGCTCCTCCCACCTGGTACAAGCCTTTTTCATTTTATATTTACTATTGATATAATTTGATATTAGAGTGTGGTGGTACATAATATACAATGGGTTCACATATCAATATGTAGCTTATATTATATAGATATTCAACTTATTTTGTTCACAAACTATGATTTCTCCATAAAAATAGGACCGCCCCCCCCCCCCCCACTCAGAGGGCTAGAGTGGGGAGGGCAGTACATGCAATTCCCCCCCTACCCCACAGAATCGGCCATGATAATAGAAAGGGAGCGACATAATATAAAATTTATATCTTAATTTAACTAATTTTGCTCACAAACTAGGACCGCCCCCCCCCCCACTCAAAGGGTTTAGGTGGGAAGGGCAGTAGAAGTATTCGCCCCTCCCCCCCCCCCAAATCGGCTCACAGGGGAACGACATAATATAAAGATTAGTTAAAACACCAATAACAAGTTTTAATCATATAGATATTTAATTGAAATTGTTAGCAAGCTTTGATTTCCATAAATAAATTGGACCGCCCCCCCCACTCGAAAGTTTATTGAAAGGGGTTGGGGCGTATTGATGCACCCTCCCCTCCCGACCCCACCAAATCAGTCTACATACTAGAAGGGGGGGGGGCGAAATAATCTTTAAAAAAAAAAAAAAAAAATATAAATAATTAGTATATATTATTAACATAAGTAATAAATTCGTATACATATTGTGTTTAATTCTATACCGCCCCCCCCCCCCACCCCGGATCCGCCAGTGACCTGAGGGCCATTTTAATTTCCGATACTCTTGTTGTCGCGGGTCACAGTACCGAAAAGGTACAGAAAAAAAACAAAAATGAAATGAAATCGACCTGAAATTATTTGATTGGATACTTAGATTAATTAATGAGACATTATGAGCTTATCTTTTTCTTTTACGCGTCGGAAAGTGGTTTCATTTCTTTCCTTAAAATGTGAACAACATTGTCGCTAGTTTTACCACTGACTCATTTTCTTGTCAATTTTTTGGTCAATATTCTCATCAATCTCTAGACGTAGTTTAACAATCTCTTATTCGCCGCTCAAACCAAGAATGTCGACATGTTTGTTTCATAAAGAAGTTTAATGTGTTGTAGTTTTTAAACAGCCACACTTTCTTTATAAAACAAACAAACATGTTGGCTTAGTATCATGTTCCACAAAAAGTAAAGATCCGTTCGCTTACCTTGGTAGATTCTACATTCCCAGTCCCATTTCATAAATGCACAAATGTTAAAGGTCATGGTACCAATCCATCAGAGAAAAAGTGAGGGCCCTAACGTAGGTAAAGATACATTTTCCCCCTCTTTTTGTATTGGGGGTGGGGGTGGGGGGATTTTCTAAACTTGGTGCCGATGTTTCGGCTGGCCGGATAAGCTACGTTGCCGAATGGATTTGGTCCGCGGGCCGTATTTTCGGCTTAACTGATAATATTCAATTTAAGCTTGTACTGTAATTTTGTTCTACAAATTTGTACACTTTTAGATTTGGTTTAGCTTACCAACCAAACACTATGTTACGAGAATCCACACATTCCTAGGTTTTCGTTGCAATATCCAAATTTAAATATTTAGAGGACAAGTACGAGTGGTTGGCAATCTTGTAATGCCAGTACCGATGTAAACAACCAGTCCACCCCTGGACACACATATATTGATCCCTACAAACACATGAGTAACCATCGATACACACTTACTCACACACACACAGACACACATATAGACACACACAGACACACACATAGACACACACGCAGAGAGATACACACACATAGACACACAGACACATAGAGACATACGCACATTCACAGACACACACACTGATACACAAGTAGCTGAAGAACAGCATAGACCAGTGTTTCCCAAACTGTGTTCCGCGGAACCCTTGTAATATGCGGGGCCTGAAGAGGTATTTCACGAACTACGGGAATAATTAACTAGTAGGTCACCACCTGAATTAATCTCTCAAAAAAAAAATTCAAAATTTTTCCTCAATACTAAGAATGTGCTGAGTGTTTCGTTAAGAAAAAAAGTTTGGTAACACTGGCTGAAACTATTCTTTTGTTTTGTTTTTATTTTGCACAAAAACACCTGCCATCAATAGTTTATTGGTAATGTTGTATCTGAGGGTGATTCATAGTACTGTTTGTTTACACATTACATTTTTCAATTGGACTCCACGGAGCTGAAATAGTGCACACCAATTATTTATTAGTTCTAAAAATGTAAAGTGTATCAAAACATCTTCTTTAAAGCGTATAGTATCAAAAAAGCTTGCTATTTATGGATCTGCCTTGACTTTATGAAAGCCTCCAATATAAATCACTTTAACAATATGTTTATATCAAAATATATCATTACTATAATATGTCCTTTGTAAAAAAAATATAAATCAATATAACAAATATGTCAATCTAAAATGTATCGATACTTGTATTTTTATCAAAATTTCGCTAATTGTGTTTCTGATTACATTTAATTTAAAACTAAAAAAACTAAGAAATAAAATGCAAGCATTTTAACTTTTACCAAGTCGCTATACTAAGTATATATGTACATAAAGCCAAGGCGATGGGAAATAAAAGAACTAGTAGAATTTCAAAGGAATAATGAATGGTTGTAGTTGGACTTAGTGAATATTGTTATAAATCACACACACAATAAAAGCTTTACCTATTTTATCTCCCTCTCTCTCTTTCTCTCTCTCTCTCTTTTAACAGAAATAAGGGGAAAATATTCTATTTAAATAATACCACATATAATTCTAATTGACAATTGTATAAATAAACTTTCTAAATTTGGAGAAAATAATGCCACAATTCAAATTGTTACTATTTATTCAATCAAAAGCAGATGCGAAACATGTTAGACATTCAAAAATTATTAACTACACAGTATAGTGAAACCGTTAGAATATGGAAATGTAGACTTCATTTGCAGTGAATAGGTTTACCTGCCTATACAGATCAACTGAATAGGTCACTTGCCTATACAAATTAATTGAATTAAGCTTATTTACGTATTCAAATCAAGAGTTCAAGTTAATCAAGTTAAGAGGCTCACTTGCATATACAAATCAAGCGTCTCACTTGCCTACGCTAATCAAGTTTAAGAGTGTCACTTGCCTATACAAATGAACTCCATTGCAGTATTAACACACTCAACACAACTGACAGGGGATCGTCTATTACAACTCCATCAAATGTCTGCCAAGAAGACGCCAAAAGATACAGCTAAATGACGTAAGCAATAGAAAAAAAAACGTATTTCCGGAACCATCTCTCTATAATTTAAAATAAATATCTATATATAGCGCTATCGCGTGGTGAGCAAGAAATAAGAAATATTGTAATTCATAGAATGTCATCTCAGCAATTTGTTCTGCCTCCTCAGCTTCTGTATTGATGTGCTGAAGATACATTAAAGTACATTTATTTTTATCTGTTTCATTATCATCAAAGACAATTACTTGTGATCGATTACTATGCATGACATCGATTTCATTGTATGACTTCATATATATGCATCGCATTAAATATGATTCTATCAGGGTTCTTGAATATCAGTCTGTTGGTTTTTTAAGAGAACAGAGTAAGACAGAGAGAACAAAGAAAACCTGGATGAGATCAGTGGGACATGAGTCAAAGACGAAAAGACTGGGGGAGTTACTCAGAGCAGAGTCTGATGGCATAGTAGGCCTACTGTTGCGCCCGATGTTCCGCTTGGCGTCAAAAAGATTAAGAGAAGTCTCTTATTTACTAAAAGTATTCACGAAATGTTTACATTCATACTACTCACTTTATGTTTGCTAGGAACCATACCTAAAGGAAGGTAATATCTGCATAGTGCTTCTTCTCATCCACCTTAATGACAGAAAACATTAGAGTGTGTCTATAAAAAAAAAAAGCTTTAAATGTCGGCGTTGATTCCTTTTAGATGTACTCTCTACATCTAACCGTTAGAGATATGTTGTTTTTTTCTTGTATTATTACATACACAAGCAGACATACACACACACGTGGACAAACATAAACATACATACATAAGCAGACACACGTAAACATACATACATACAGACATACATAACCATACATAAAAATAAGCAGACATAAAATAGCGCCGATTTTGTTATAAAGAAAGAAATGAAGACTAGGTTGAGCGCTAATAGGTTTCAAGTGTCATTCATATGTCGCGCGTGTATGTTTGACTTTCAAGATGCTATATGTAGAAACAAAAAAAAAGATGAAAGGAATTGAGTCCTAAGGCTATATTTAGATTCAAACGATGAGTTGGTTAACGACTGTTTCTAATGGCCAGCTCGCTGCGCTGCTACTGCCCAGTCCAGACACGCCATTGTTGGGAGACCCATAGCAGCAAATTTTAGTTCAATTTAAAAGACAGGGATTTTATGTTTGCCTCCCCTTTTGGTTCTCTTAAGGGTAAATTACTCAATCAAAGGGACTAAACTCCATTACTTTCGAAAACGGTGTAAGCCGTCAATTTGTGGATCAAGCGACGTCACTCAGAAGCCCCAGATCGGTATTTCTAGTGGTCAAACCGCTTGACAACACGACAATGTTAGCTGGCCCGGACAAATTGCCAGGGAAGGTTTTTAAAGTGACCTGGATGGTGGACTTAGTAGCAATGGATGGCTGAGCTCGGAATCAAATGGTGGCACAGATATATGTTGACCTTAATGTCGACTTTGTTCCGTTTTATAGTGCAGTTTCTCTTGCATGATAGCAGCCGTTTCAATCGAAAGACCTTTGTAAATTTTAAGTTTCATTTGTTTCCCAAATTTGTCTTCATACTCTGCTATTTAAAACGCCAGCCCATATTACATATAGCGTTGATCCATGTTATATAAAACTTCAGTCGATGTTATACAAACCTATATAGTACCACCAAATCAAGCTCTTTTTAACAGTGGGGAGACCATAGCATTCAATGAGTCGCATATATGTCCAAATGATCTTGTGTATAATATAGATTAAACATTGAATTGATGGAATGATTTAAACGGAATATTTATTACATTATATGGCAACATTAGCTAATAAATTTAATAGATCTTCATTTTTTGGGGGTATAACAACACTACCTCATTATGACTAACTTTGAATGACATTTTTTTTCGTACTAGAAACGTTCAGCTATTTCGCGAATTAAAAAAAAAAAAAGATTTTCTAGCAACGTAATCGACTTTTTTCTTAAAAAATATAATTGTTACAGCTTTTCTATTATATATCTACTTATAACTCGCTGGCAACTACCTTAGGTCTCCATACGTCTAGGTGTCCCGAGGTTCCGCTGTAGTTATCAATAAAACAATTAACATTCCATAAAACACAGAAACTTTAATGGTCTTTTCGGCATATCACACATTGGACTCCTCTCTCTGACAACAAACACACTTCCGGTCATTCGCGCATTTGTAAAAATAGAATATACAAATTACAAACATACACGCATTCATCCATGACTGAAGGCTTAATTCAAAACAATAAACATGGAAACCTAAAAAAAAAACTGTTTTGTTTTAATGTGCTGCTGTGAGAATTGACCTATTTCTTTTTGTCTTCTTTTTTCCCCTTGAAGTTTAATTCATGTATTTATATAGGAAACAAACATTCCTAGCTGTGTAGTAAAATATTTTAAAGAACTGCCAAGTTAAACTAATTACTTTTAGACAGTGCTTTTTTTTTTTCTTTTTGTAAAACTAAATAGATGCCGGTACTCCGTAGTTGATTGCCTAACTTTTAACTACTAAAAATTAATAATATACGTTAAATTACAAGAAAAGTAATAATTTTTTCAAAAAGGTGCCGGTACGCCGTACCGGTGCGTACCATCACAAAAAAGCCCCTGCTTTTAGATATTCTAAGCTCTTGAAGAAGGCCACTACATCAGTCGAAAACTAGAATAAAACTTTAGCTGTGCACCGCTGTTGTCCACATTTTTTGTATAACATAATCATCTGGAATATTGTCGTTATTATATCGTTACTTTATTCACTTTACAACTCTATTAATACTTTTGGGTTTATTTCGCTTAATTTTAGCACTTTTTAAACTATATTCGCATTTGTCAGCTTATGTTTGGACTAACAATATCTTTTGAAAACAATGACCTGGTTTACTTAGTAATACTTACAACAATATATCAACAGCATATTTATCTTAGCATTTATTGGTCTTTACGTCCTTTATTAAGGTTTCTATGGTAACGTAGCTATTGCCATTTGTATTTTTTTAAACACAAGAACAAAATAACAGCTAGCTATGATTTCTTTTTTTTTTTTTAACTAAATTATGACATAAAAAATGCACTGGAATGAGTTCACAAAAGTGAGTAGCTTATAAAAAGAAGTAGTGCTTCTTTCTGTTCATTAGTTCAGGCTTTTCATAAGTACATAAAACCTGACCGTAAAACGACTATACTGACTAAAGATGTAACATTGAAAAGTTGGCAATAAAACAGAACAAAGTGGACCGCAGTCAAGCTTATACTGAACTAAACGATTCGGAAACCATTTTGTTAAAGAATACTACAAACATAAGAGAGAGTTGGCAGTCCACAGTGCAATGTTAAAATTTTAAATGTACTTCTATTCAGTTCGATGCTCGTGGGGGGGGGGGTGGGGGGGGGGTTATGTCTAAATAACAAAACAATATAAGTTTTAAAAAGGTGTGTATATTTTCAATTATTTTGTTCAACTTAGTGAGCAACACAAGAATCCTGTTCCTTGGAGATTTTTAACTATGGCGGACAACTCTAAATAAGAGGCTGTTTTGTATATCCGGTGTACAGAAAATAGGAGGCATTGATTATCTAGATATATGTAGTTTAAAATGCATACAATAAATTTTATGCACTTATCGAATTTTCAAACTCTTTCGATATAGACATAGTGACATATATAACATAATACTATATGATATAATGTAATATAATATAATATAATATAGTATAATATAATGTGATATAATATAACATAAGATGAGACGAGACGAGATGAGACTATTTTACTCTTCCAATCAATCGGAACTTCAGTATGACTATAAATAGTCCACCTCAGCAGTACTACTATAACAATAGCAATATAAGCTCACAAACCAACGACATACATACTAGTGAAAATGCAATAGACACACAATTATAGAGTGAGTGTGTGTGTTTCTATGGTGACGGTGGGAAGAGGTTAGCGATTGGCCGTAAATGACGCAAGATAAGCGGCATCGTCGTAAGCAGTCTTTGGTAGAATGAAAAGTCGTGTTATTTGTAGTGAGTTACTATTTTGTTCAAAAATACTAATTGATATTATTACTACAGTCTACTACATTTATTGCATCTGATCTCAAGATGATTCTGTCTCTATTGTAACAAAAGTTATGTATCATATTGTTCACAAAGAAGTTATTCAAGTTATTTCAAGTCTTATAAGTGAAGATGAATACACCTTTAGTTTTCTATCAGCAGTTTGGTGCTACAAGTCAACGACCGTCCACAACACACACACGCACCCGACAAGCGTTTGTTGAATCTGAACTTATATGCATTTTCTGTATATTATTTGCAGTATTTCAATTTTGTTGAGCGTGGATACAAATTTAGCGGAGATTTTCAAAAACATGAAGGCAAGTCCATAAAAAGCAAAATGTATGGTTTATCCGGTACACAGAATACAGAAGTATTTATAGCATATTCTTTTTAAAACCATGTGGCTGCCTGGTCAGGCGGTATGCGCGCTGGCTGGACTGTTGTTCGGACCTATTGATGGTCCCCGGGTTCAAACCCTGCCCGCTGCCATCCCCTGTTGTCCTGCGGGAGGTTTGGACTAGGAAGTAAACTATCTTCAACTCTGAAGGAGCATTCGAAACATGGAAAACATTCAAACAATAATTTTTTATGCACCATTATTTTGCACTGTAGAATCAGACTAAAACTGCTAAAAGAGTAGATTACTGTAAATACTATGGACTATCAGTATCTCCAGCAAGTTGGTATATTTGATGATAATGAATTATCAACAAAATGGTTAAAAAAAGGTAGGTAATTATAGTTATATGACTGCGAATTGCCTCGATAGTATTATCCAAACAACTGATTTATTGCTTCGTATACTTTATATAATATATATATATATATATATATATATATATATATATATCCGCGGCATACACATTTGAGACCAAAAGAAAATTTGCTGCTGAGGACAAAAGCAGACGGCGAAAAGACAATCTAAATCGACCACCTACGAACAATGCACTAGTTGTGGCAAAATATGTAGGTCACAGCTGGGACTGCGCAGCCATGGAAAATACTGCATTCCTCACTAATCTTCAGACTCGAAGACAAGCCTTATTATATATATATATATATATATATGCCTATATATGTGTGTATGTGTGTGTGTTATGCTACCGTGTTTTTAGTACGAAATGATTATAAATCTCCTCCTTTGCCTCGGCAATATACAGAATGCCGGATTTCGAACTTTGCCGATAACACACACACACACATATATATATATATATATATATATATATATATATATAATACCTGGTATGGCAATCTGAGCATCAAAAATACAAATAAACTTTATAGAATCCTAAATGCTGCTGGTAAAGTCATTGGCTCTTAGATCTAATTGTTGTTCTGTTTTGTGCAATAAAGTCAAAGTTTTATTCATTTCATTTTGACTTTTGTGTACAAATTTTAAAACCTCTGGAATGGGAAAAGAAACTGTTTGTTCTCAATTTGTTACTATTCCAGAGCTCCATTTTGGTTCCTCCCCTGCTCTCCAGTAATCTACTTCTCTCCCTTTTAAAAAAAATATTGTTTCGAACAATAATAAACAATGACCCCCTTGAGCATTTCGTAAACTAAAATGTTTCCTGTGACCACCTCAAAGTTGATGTTATAAGGCAGTGTGCCCTGTATCTATATTTAGTGAGGTCAAGGTGAGAAAAATCATGATTTTCTAAGTGTATGGTTATATGTGTGTGTGTGTGTACAGGATTATCGCAAAACTATTTCTGAACGTTTCGAGTGGATTAGTGAAGCACACCTCACACAAAATTAGCTGATCCATATCCCTCGTTAGTAAGTACTTGGCAGCCATGTTTCTCATGGGATAATCTCACACACGTCGAAAGTACAATAATTAGACCAGAATCGTTTTTTGTGAAGATTATAAATATACACAAACACACAAACACGCACGAACAAGACAATCACAAACGTATGCAATCGATAATAAATGTGATTGTACATAGATCTATAAGATGCGGTATTCAACAGCTGATGTCGTGAGGAAAAAGAAAGGTTCGCCTAGCAAATTGTCAAGGGGAGGTAAGAAGAAATATTTGAACATTAACCGCATTATCCCCCTTTCATCATCTCATAATCGGTGTTTTTTTTTGGGGGGGGGGGTGTGGGAGGGGGCAAAATTATGCTTGCAAATTTAAAATAATCAAATGCTCTAGATACACGAACTAGAAGCTTAACCATATCATGTAACAAAATATACATTTATATAATAGATGATTTAAATGAATTCCGCAAATGGATACACTTATATACTACAAGAGTCTTAAGGGACATCTAATGAAATCTAGTCATAGGCTGGCAGTTGCCTAGTCTACGCCAACCAGGCTCTTATACATGTGTTACTTTTCCAGTAGCCGAATTTAATAATGCATATAACCAAATCTTAAAATCGCTTTGTATTTAGTTCACATTCCATTAGAGCTTTGGCACCACAGCTATGCCCTTACAGTCCTCATATTTAGAGTCTTTTTTTTAAGTTTAGGATTTTCTAAGTACTACCATGTCAAGAGTTAACATTTTCAACTTCAATACAAACAATTAAAATTCTTTTACATATCAGAGATCAAACGATAAAAAAATGTCAGTCTTGAACTGGGGGATGTGTGGCTGAGAGGCCAAAACGCTTGGCTACGGCTTGGCTACCTAACAAGGGGTTCGAATCCCGACTCTAGCAGACCTTTGTTTGCTGAGCGCCTAGAAGGCAGCACGGAAAACTTCTTCCCGATTCTCCCACGGGTCCACAAAGGAGATTGGACCATAGCGCACTGAGCAGGCTATAAGCAACTGGTCATTCCTTGGTAGATTAGCACTGAGTTCATTCAGATGTGACGTGACGTCACATAAAATTGCCAAATCCCACGACCACGAGAGGTCGTTCAGTTGAGACACTTGCTTTGATTTCTCTGTCTTCAAAGTTTACATTTCATGTCTCAAATCAAAAAGCCGTTTTAGTACCTGATCACATGGTGCATGTTCAAAACCTTGCCGCCGAGATCTAGTTGGTGAATGCAGCAATAAAGCCGGTGACGCTCGATTCTAGTTTACTTGATAACCATTCTAATAAGACTTGATAACTTTTCTAATAAGACTTGATAACTTTTCTAATAAGACTTGATAACCTTTCTAATAAGACTTGATAACTTTTCTAATAAGACTTGATAACTTTTCTAATAAGACTTGATAACCTTTCTAATAAGACTTGATAACCTTTCTAATTACTCTTGCTGGCAGTTGGCTAAGACATTTAACCCTACTTCTGACACCATCAGTAGCCACTCCCACAAATTTCTCCCAAGGAAAAGAAATACCCTCTATCAGTTTGTATGGAACCAAGTTGCTGGCCGGATTTAACCCGCGGGCCGTATATTATGCATTACTGGTCAAGGCCATTTATAAGCTGCTCGAATTCAAACAGAAGACAATTACAGACAATGGCGACTCTTCCTGGCTCCAATATTGGTCTGAACCTGCTTTATAATTGTTGATGGAACCGTCTTATTTATATATTACAGACGTTACTTCAAAAAAGAAGATAATTACGACCTGCGAATTTCATGTGTCAATCTAGTCATGCATGTTAGTCAATGACTTAAACTCTGCTAAGTCGTTGGCATTCCTGGCTGATTCATTCTTTAATAGCACTAGGGAAGAAGGAGTAGCTATTATTGTTCTAGAATATGGACAATGGTTGTGCCTTTATTTTTTTTTCTGAATATTTCATTAGGTTTTGTTTTTCTATTTGTTATGGTTTAGTGTTTTATGTATTATAGCTACTTTACTTTTTATTCTATTGTCCTGAAGTATTTCTAGGCTTAACTTAACTGTAAACTGTTTGAGAAAATATTAACGTGCGTAGACATTACGAAAGTACCAATTATTTAAATAATGCATTTGAAACAGAAAAAAAAAAAATTTAAAGGGGCGTAATTTGAATGTCTCTTAATTTTTAAGGGCTATAAATGCATTTTAAAATAAAAATTTACATTGTAAAATTATATTAAAATCTATTTTAAAAACATATTTTTTATGATAACTATGTTACACAGCTATTGCTCTCATTGTAAATGGTTTCTATATTTAAATCTAAGAACTTTTTATATTTTTTAAAAATATTATTTTAAAGTTATTTTCGTTTTAAATATTTACAATATGTAATCTCTACGTAAAACAATTTTTATTACTGTAGCAGAGCACATATATATATTATAGACAAATCTATTGTCTGCCGAGAAAAGAATATGTAAGATAAAGTAAAATATATACTATGAAATTTTATTTCATAGATCTCCTAAAATCATATTTGAGAATTATAGATATTACTCGTTACAAGTAAAAAAAAATTGCATCTATTTAATCCACATAGAAGATTAATCTGGGGATTTACTATTATCTCCGAAAGGACGTCTAAGTTTTAAAAAAAATATTGATCGTCATTTCTGAAAGGACGTATTGTTTATTAAAGGAGAAGGTATAGGTATGAACAGATAGCCCAAAAAAACGTAATTAAAATATTGGATTTTGTTAAAGTTAAAGAATATGGAAAGAGTTGGAGAAAGAACTGTAACGTAATGTGACGATTACACTTGCCGGTGATTATATTATCAAACTTGACAAAATCAATGAAATGAAGAAAGAAACATCTCTCTGTATTTTCTTCAAACTTCTTTAATAACTTCTTCAACTTTCACATCAAATTAACTTCTTAATTCAATAACAACTTGACTTGATACTTCATAAATAAAACTTAAATGATACATGAAACTTCACTTAGGATAACTTCAACTTCAACTACTAAAACTTTACTTAATGGACCCACTAATATCATAAAACTTATTACTACAAGAACGCTCTACAAGAACTACTACTATGCGAGGACCCCGTCTAACTCACTTTCCCTTAATTTATACTTTCTTTGATCGTACGTTCCAGAATCATAGAACCTTCTCAGATAATTATTTTAGTAACTTTGACCTTCTAGAAGCTGACGTGTGCTATTTTTTTCCTTAACCCCTTTCTTTGATTGGATACCTAAAATTAACTTGTTTACGCTGGACACTTGCACTGGTACTCGAGCTTCTAGAAACTGGTCGAAATAGGTCACAGACTCGACACGTGACACGTAGCAATATATTTGACTACATTAACGTTTGAGACCTGACTTTGTATTGCTTCAGGAAGAAAACTGAAGTCCAAAGTAGAAAGAACTAGCTAGAGTTCAAGTTAGAGCCAACAGGCAACAAAGAATTGTTGCGTTGACACAGCAGAAAGTTAGTCAATTCAAGTATCTATACATGGTTACTCAATGGTGACAACTCTAATTCTACACAATCAATAGTGACAACTTTAGTTCTACACACTCAATGGTGACAACTTTAATTCTACAGACCCAATGGTGACAACTTTAATTCTACAGACTCAATGGTGACAACTTTAATTCTACAGACTCAATGGTGACAACTTTAATTCTACAGACTCAATGGTGACAACTTTAATTCTACAGACTCAATGGTGACAACTTTAATTCTACAGACTCAATGGTGACAACTTTAATTCTACAGACTCAATGGTGACAACTTTAATTCTACAGACCCCTATGACATTTATGAAGCTGTTGTCAAAAAGAAAATCTTTAAAAATAATAACACTAAGGTGCTAAACAAACAAATTACAAAAAAAAAATACTTTAAAAAAGACAAAGCTTATATTAAATGTATTAATTAGTTTGAATCAGTCATGTAATTAAATTTGTAATAAGCTTCAGTCTATAAAGGGGACTGATTCAGCTTATACTACCACTTCAGTCAAGTACTATTTCTATCCCTTGGAAATTAAGCTTAAATCAACTCTTCAGTCAAGAACAATATATTTCCTTGTTTGAGATACCAAAATCATTTATTACCAATAGTTAATAAACTAATTGTTTGTTTTTTTTAATTAATATTTCTGTTGTCAGGTAAAAGATATAATTGTGCTTGATCCGTGATTGGGTGTTGGAGAAATAACGTATATAAACTTTTGGCCAGACAGACAGAAGACAGATTGAGTTGATATACGTTTTGTTAAAAAAATAAATAAAAATTCTGCTTTAATACTGTAAACCTGTGTCAAAACCTTCAAGAACTTAAAACAGGAACTAGTTACACTAGAATTATGGTATCACGGGATAGCTTGTACTCGCGCCATCTTTGATATTCTAAGATAACGAGGACACTTCTCCATGTGGAGTAATTTCCTCTTCCCCCTCGCTCTTCTACTCTTTCTTGTTTAATTATCAGCTCGCCAGCAGATTTGAGAGGCTCGCTAATCTCTCTAGTTAACATTTGAAATCGTCTGCCTGGTTTCATTTACGATCTCCCCCCCCCCTTTTTTTCACCCCGGCACACACGCATACACACACACACGCACACACCTTTTAAAAATAAAATCATCTTTGTAGGCGAGAAACTGTACGAGATTACTATGTGTGTCACGTTATCCAAGGAGGGTGACTTGAGAAACCGTAAAGAGGGAGGGAGAGAGTGAGAAAGAGAGAGAGAGAAAGAGAGAGAGAGAACGTGAGAGAGAAAAACAAAGAGAAAGATACAGAGAAAGACAGAAGTGAAATGGAAGGTATAAAGAGAGAAAGAGGGTGCAAGACACAGATTTTGGGGGTGGTGGGGACAGATAGTAAAAATAATAGAGGAAGAACGAAAGAGAGTGGAATAGAAAGAGCGACAGAATGTTAGAAGAAAGAAAGCGCCAGAAAGAAAGATGTGAAAATGGAGCAAGACAGAGATTGAGGGAGGGGGGATAGTTAAATTAATAGTAAATTACAAATAGAGGAAGAACGGAAAAAGAGGAAGAAAGAGAGAGAGGCGGAGTGAGAGAGAGGGAGGGAGTAGGTAGAGAGGGGATAAAAAAAGAGACAGAAGAGACATTAGATAAGATTTAAAGTAAAAAAAAATCAGAAAAAGGGAGAAAATAGGAGAAGGGAGAGAACTTGTATACAAATACTCGAAGACAATAAAAAAAAAAAAGAATTTAAAAAGTTATGTCCCCTATGTAACTTTCTAGAATTAGATTTTTCAGTATAATTATAATGCAATACGTGTCAACCCCAATGTTACAATTAGCTGACAAGCTAACTTTTTAACATTGCCTACAACTTAGGTTTATTAACTGCAGCTAAGTTGCTGCACTTGGAGGTAACACTTTTCTATACCGCATGTTGACTAAGTGATAAGACAAAGGACTGGTCTTATTATAACTTTTGTAGCATTGAAGGTGGGTCTGATTCCAGAACTAGTTCAATCGTGAACTTAACAGAGCTTATGTTCATAGCTATCCAGATAAGCGTTTATATTGCTTTTTTTTGGTACAGGGGCAGAAGGCCTATTGTTGGCTCAATCAGAGTTGCATCTGAACGGAGGAAGTTGGCCATGTGGAATAGTGTTGTTGCGTCTAAAAAAAAAATTGTCATCTCAAATCTAAATGGCGAGCTTTAACACTTTGCTGTTTTGGTTGGTCGCTTTAAGTCATAGAACTAATATGTCTAATCTGTTAAAGCATTTAATAGTGTTGCGGGTATGGAGCCTGATTCTGGAGTAGCATTCTTTCCCGCATGAATTACAGATGTAGAATAGTCGCGCGCATGGGTGCTGGCCATTTACAGATATTAAACAAATAATAGAAAAAAAAAACTTTTAAAAAACAAAGCTTATCTAAGAGAAAGAACCGTGAGTTACTACTATCTATCTGAAAATTACAGGGTTTATCTCCCAAATTAATTAATTAATACTAAATGATTAACTAATTGGTTAATTTTTGGGTTGGTTCGTGAGTTGTCATTGACTATGAATAATTATGCAAAATTTCAACTTGGCCCGAGAATAGGAAATGGGAGAAAAAGCGTGTCAAATCTTAATAAATGGATTAAATCCATATTTACATCCACATCTTTAAGTAGCACTTATTCCCCTAATTTCGATATTAAACAAAGTAATTAAGTACCAACAATTAATTCACTAATTGTTTTTTTTTTTAATTGATTCATATCTTGTCAGGCTCATTGAACAATTGAACAAAGTTTTAACTTGATCCGAGAATGGGAAATGGGAGGAAAAAAAAACATGTTCAAACTTTTGACCAGACAGACAGACAGACAGACAGAAGAGTGAGTTGATATAAGGCAATATAAGCTTTTTAATAACCAGAGGATGCATATAAATACCAAATTCCAAGTTAGCCATAAGGTTATCTACATGAAAAATCTGCATTTTAAAGTGGAACCCATAAAATTGGACGCTACATTACTGCACAATTTGCTAAAACGCTTAGCATATAGAGAAGGATAGATGCAATCAATTCTATTCTGTTTTAAAAAAGACTTTTTGCTTATTAATTGCATAACAGAAACAACACTCGTTCATGTAGGTTCCATTGCATCACACGAGGATAAAGATATGCTTCGAGATCTATTTCTGGTGAATTTTTTTTTCTTAAGATTTACACTTATAGATAAATGAATTATTTAAGAACTGTAATCTAATGTTACATTTATTTCCAGTTATCTAAACCTTTTGCGATAATGCTATGTTCGTGATATATTAATGTCTGTGAAATATATGGCTGAAATGTAGTTTCTAAAAATAAAACATATACTTTACTTGAGATGAAATAGAACACTGCAGTCTAGGGCTAATTTAAAAGCCTTGAAGAGAGGTACATTTTGAAAAAAAGTTTTTTGCATGGATCCTGCAGTTTTATCTATCAAGTAAAAAACAACTAAAAAAAAACCAACTTCGACCACAACACTAACATTAACAACAGCATCACTATCGACATCAACATCAAAATTAACAGCATCATTAATGACAATATAAACAAGATCAACAAGAACAAAATGCCTACGTCTTTTTGCGTCACGTGTTTGGAACGCATGAGACATCTATTTATCTACCTATCTATCATCTATCTATCTATCTATCTTTTCGTCTGTCTGTCTGTTTTTAAATCTGATGGTGAAGAAAACAGAAAGACTGAAGCTGTATATAGTTCTAAATATTTATACAAACTGTTTTTTTTCCCCTCTATGTTCATGTGCCTCTGACAGTAGAAGGGGAGACAACTAACTAGACACTCTTTCGCTCGCATCAGACAATTGTACCTAAAAGTGTTATAATGTGTGTGTGTGTGTGTGTGTGACTGAGTTCTCTCCCCCATTTCTTTCTCTTGGTCAACACAAAGCTATTTGTGTACAGTAATGAACGAGCATCCCCTAACATCAGAATGGACAAATACACAGAAACACAGGTTATCTCCTCTTAATTTATTTTTAGCTATTTTTAGCTCTTGATCGATGTAGTTTTTTTGCTCAATTTGTAGGTTAAAAAATTATTTTGCTAAGAATAATCTATTGAATAATGAATAATGATTACCAATGTACTGGTCTCTTAGTTTCAAAGGGGGGGGGGGGGGGTAACGGGAGGGGAGAGAGAGGTTAAAGTGTTTATATAATGATTCAAATACTAACGAAGTAAATAAAAAAAAATAATCTATATAATAATCGAAACCACAATAACAAAACGAAAGATCGCAGAAATGAGAAAACGGTTTGAGTCGAATGGAGTCTCCATAGACACTTGTACAGAATAAAGCGAACGGTTTGCCGATACTGTGCAGGACTGTTTGTACAATCTTCCAATAGCTTCTTTTTTTTTTTGAAAACAGAAAAGTCTAGTATTTGTTGGTCTAGTATCAGTACTTTTTATTTTTGTGCATACTCACAAAGCTTGTGGTTATTCCTCTACTGAAAAACAAAAACATTCTCCATTATGTAAACAATTAAACAAAAAATGAACTCAAGCCTGTCTCAAGCAACATTTAGCCCTGATTGGCCTAGAGGAAAGCGGATGGCCTTTGAAAGAGACAGCTGTAGAGCTCTCAGGAGAGTAGCCGGACATCATTGGAGACCCAAAATAAGAGTCCTTGTCAAAAACAAGGTTCAGAAAACGAAAAGAAAACTTAAATAGACCACCAGTGGACAACGAATAGGTCTGCATCAGGTATAGCCAAAATATGAGGTCGCGGCTAAGTTTGCTTGGTCCTATGAAAAACGTATTTACTTCAGTTATATAGGTTAGGAATGAAGAAAAAAGAAGACCACATGAATGTTTCTCGGAGTGTCAGCTTGTATTTCCATCAACAGTTTTAACAATACCTTCATTTTAGATTAAAAACAATATTTTTGTAGGAATATAATTATCTATTTATTTATTATTAAAACAATGAGGCGAATCACTGTAAACAAATAGATTGTCGTCTGGATAAGTAATTTAAAAACATGGAATGGGTCATTTCGTAGATCTAACAGCAATAGATGTTCAGGTTAACGATTCGAAGTCACAACAGAAAGAAACGAAATGAAAATGATTTAAAAGCGAGGACTAAAACGCTCAAATGGAGTAGCCCCCAGAAACTAGTCCATTAGTGACTTGCAGAGTTAACAGTTGAACTGAGACAAATCACTTAATGGTGTTGGGCTCATGGTGAGCAGGCACGTGAGGTACAGGGCAGTGACTGTCCTCTGGCCATTACCTGGTTGCTTTAGTGAGAGCCATGACATGACTGGAGTATTTATATCCACTTCGTTCTAATAGAAAAGAGAGTTAGATGAAAGGGAGGGAACTCGTATTGATGGGTTTTGATCGTGCATAACCTTGACCTTTTTTTTTTCTTCTTGCTTTTTTCATGTTATAGTTACATTTCTTTTATTTTTTATGTATTTTTGTCGTTTTTGACGACGGTAGCGAGAACGTCTAGAGGGAGTTATTGTTCTTAGTACAGTTAGTGATGTCATTGCTTTTATGATCCGATTTTTCTGATTCTATTTCTACATTCTTGTTTTGAGACTTAAATCTTTAACAATATATAGAACGCTATTGCTACAATGCACTGGTATACTCTCTAAACAATATCATCATAATAAATTACCTTTTTTTTTATATGCGACGAATATAATATGTAAAAGACAATTTTTATTATACAGGGCACTTTATTTTCATACGACGTATACACACCATTTCGACAAACCTGAGTTTTTATTTCTTTAATTCTCTTCGTTTCTGTGGTTTGACTATAATTGTTTAAAAAGTACAAATGTAGGCCAGATACACACAGCATCTCAGACTCACTGCACAAAAAAGAAAAAAAAACTCCACCTTGAAAGTAGTGATATCACAGCTTTTCCTTTAATTTCCGATTTAAAATTATCAGATCATTCGAGTTCATTAGAGTCAAGAAGGAATTGCTTTTGATTCTTTTTTTAAAACTATTTTTTGAAATTATTTTTGTACATGGCATCGTCCATACTAGAGCTTGACTAGATTTTGTGTGTGAAGCCAAGAGGCTTGTGTCACTCAGTCAAACATCCGTCAGAGTTCAGAAGCTTCTTCAGAAATGCAAAACTATTACGTCCTTCAAAAGCGCTAATTTCCTGCAGGACAGCAAGGTAATGTATAATGCAGTGGCGTAGCTAGCCATGTGCGAGTGGTGCGGGCGCACTGGGCGTCAGGTGGTGAGGGGCATCAAATTACTATTCAAGTACAATCTACTGCGGATTGAACATTAGCTTCGAACTAAGCTTAGTCCCAGACCAAACACGTCCATGTCTCCACAAATACATAACGAACCTATTGTAATATTGGGTGATAATGAACCAAATAGTTTTTGATTTTTTAAAGTTCACCTGACATCACAAAACTGGATCAATTTTTTCAAATGTTGAGGTTACTGACGTGGTACGAATTCTGTGGTGTCTTTCATTGACATCATCTTAATTCATTATCTGCTCGAACCATTCTCTGAGTTTGGATGGAATTGGGTATGAAGCAGAAATCTATTCAGAAACATTTTTCAGTACACTGGACCGTTTACACACCTTTTTTTTTGGCTTCTGCACACCGCTAAGACGTTCTCAACTCAAATAACTGAAACTAGCCTTAAGCGCTTAGTTAAAACAAATTTTACCTGGAGCGAAAGAGACTTCAACGCTTTATCGCAGTTTCTTCAGAAGCATTTGAACTTCTGAAACAAAGACCATTAGAGATCTTGAGTTTTAATTTTAAAAGTGATGTCGACTAGATGATTCAGTTGTAGATATTGTATTTGTTTTCTTATTTCTGACAAATGTCGTAAGTGAGGTCCAGTGCGAGCCAATTTTTTTCCGACTCAAGCTGATGATTACTTAATGGCAATCAATTCTGAAAAAACTTACGACTCACTAATGTGGCACTATTTGGGGGAAAAAAATTCAATTTTGCCAGCAAGAAAGCAACTAAGATTTTGTAGTATCTTGTTAAATGTATATATTTTTTTTTTTTTGAAAAATAGCATTACTTTGACATTAACAATAAATACGCATAAGGTCGAAAAATAAGTCGTTTCGCTGTTTTATTTTATTTTTCTAGAAAAGGGGGAGGGCATCAGGAGGAGCTGCCGTACTGGGCATTATATACCCTAGCTACGAGACTGGTATAATGACTTAGTACTTATAAATAGTATTTCCTTTGTAACGCGACAATGCATTAAAAAGTAAGAACGGAAATAGGTTAGGGAGGGTTAACAGACGAGAGACGAAGAGACTGTGCCCCTTTATGTTCTATTGTGTTGTGTAGCTGTAGTTGTGTAGTTAGAGGGCGGATTATCTTTTTTAATATTGTTTCTAATGTTGGTGAGTGGTATTTAAAACTCGCAAATAACAGTTCAAATAAACAGATTATTCAACATCATCTACACTCAACTAACAACCACCAACTTTGATATCAGGAAAACGTTTCACGAATAAATTGGGCACTTTACCTTAATATAATTTAAAGTGTTTTGGGTTTTAAACAAGCAATAGAAACATCACTTCATTCAGATCTAACGCGGTTAATTCCCATTACAGGTCTGAAACACAACACAACACACAATGGGGTTGAATGTAGAAGTACCTAAAATAAAAAACGTGTGCCACGTAATAAAGTATGTCAAGGTTACCAGAGAGTGTAAACAAGATTTTTTTTTGGCAAAGCTTATATCAACTCACACTGTCTGTCTGTCTGTCTGTCTGGTAAAAAGTTTTAACATATTTTTTCTCCCATTTCCCATTCTCGGATCAAGTTGACACTTTGCACAATTATTCTTTGTACCTGACAAGACAAGAATCAATAAACAAATACTGATTAATTATTGGTGATTAAATATTTTGCTTGATATCAAAATAAGTGGAATAACTGCTACTTAATGAGAGAATGTTGTTGTTTATATGGATTTAATCCCCTTAAAACGTTGTGACACGTTTTTCTCCTGTTTCGCATTCTCGGATTAAGTTAAATTTTGCATAATTATTCATAGTCGATAATAATACAAGAATCAATAACAATTAACCAATTAGTTAATCAATTAGTACTAATTAATTAATTTTGTTTTATGTTGCAGAAAGGGAGCTAAACCCTGCCATTTTCAGACAAATGGTAGTAATTAGCAGTTCTTTCTCTAAGATAAGCTTTTTTTAAAAAAAAATTAATCTTTTTTTCTGAACATTTAATTCTGATAATTTGAGTATCTACAAATAGGATTAAATATTTCAGAGAAATAATTATAAACCAGAAAAGTAATTTGAAATCTGCAGATACAGTTTTCGACAACTTTCTACTTCTTATTTACAAGGTGTAAGTAATAATAAATGAGACATAGTATTTAGGCTGTCCATCAGTTGTGTGATTGATAATGAATATATTTCTTTTAATTAGTTATCATTATATATTTCGTTTCGTGTGTCATTAATTGGGATATTGTGATTTGGAGTATTAAAATATTCGTATCTTTAAGCTGTCTTAAAAAAGGAAAAGAAAGCAATAATTATTTCAAGTTATTGCGTGTTATCTAACCTGTAGAACAGAGCGCGTGCCTATATATGTGACACAGTAACTAAACCTTAAAACTTCTTTTCAAGCTCAGGTTCTCGTTCTGATAGTTCACAGCAATGATAGACTTGGGTGATCAACTGATAGTTCACAGCAATGATAGACTTGGGTGATCAACCGATAGTTCACAGCAATGATAGACTTGGGTGATCAACCGATAGTTCACAGCAATGATAGACTTGGGTGATCAACCGATAGTTCACAGCAATGATAGACTTGGGTGATCGGTTCTATTTCATCTATTTAGTCATTTATTACGATGTCTCCAATGTCTACCAAATGATGCATAATATTTGCATTGGTGAAGAACCCACAGAAATCCTATTAATGTTATACTTTAACTAGCTTCTCAAAAGAAACGTTGCAATCTGCAATTATATGCATTAGAATAATTGTACAAGAGACTATTATAAACGTTTTAGAAAAACATGGACTTGGTATCGAAAGAATGAATTCTGGAAAAAATGTGAAGAGTTCCACTTACCAAAGCTCTCCTCATGCTTTCGATGTAAGCTTCTAAAGCGGCACTCCCAGCTGTTAACATCGGGCAATAGACAAATGACAAGCTAGTACAAACAGAACTAATTGTGAAGTACAGTCCAAGCTGAATCTTTACAACTGTAGTCCTTACGAAAGTTCTTAACGTTTTTTTAAATAATTTTTGAAATCACCGATTGATTCTTGATTATGTTGGAGTATGTCCTGATGCTTCTTGATAACGGTTGGAATAGATCCTAATTTCCCACCTAATTATCTCACTAACACTTTCAATCCAATTATAACAAACTTAAAATTAACACAGCATACACTAGAAGCAATGTAATCCAATTTACTGTACATGGACTACGCGGCTGAAAATATGATAATAGATCTAAAATTATTTTTTGTTTTTGTTGTAAAATTGGTTTGCCTAGTTTACATTAAAGCTCATACTACTGGCATGTATCTGTTCAAGAGTTCTGAATTGAGTCTCTGCTACAATACATACAACGGCTAACAAAAAAATTAAATAAAAGCAGCCAAACAATGGAAAGGGGAAAGGGGGGGGGGAGATGGTTTAGGAACAAACTTGGTAAATCTATGAAAGTCTGGCCTTTCAATTACAATCAAGTTAGCGCGCACGACAATTCCCAATGGAAGAGATTTGAGCATTATTTTTGTTCCACTCGAATTGCACCAGAGCCGCTCTAAATAAGATATTTGTATCCAGTGGATTTAGGAGACGCTCAATTAAAATCCGATGACAACTCCGCACGAGTTATACGACATTTGCGTTTGTAGTACAAACAAGTGGAAGCATATAATCAAACAAAGGCACACATAAACACACACATGCAGAGGCATATACTCCAACATATACACTCACATAAGCACACTATCTCAATGTAGTGACCTAATAAAAGACTACAGGAAGACATGTCTTGATGCTAGGCTTTATTGAACAAGAATGACAAAACAGTTCACAATAACACAGTACACACACACACAAGCTGACCTGGACACCATGACATTTTGACACACTAAAACAGATCAGTTCACAACACACAACAAGAAACATAAATACACAACACTCAATGGACCTCATTCACCAATCGTAAACAAACAACATTTAGTCACGTGATCTTATTGATAAAACAACGAGAAAAAAACTGTCACGTGACAACCATCATGAATTAAACATAAGATCATAAATTATATAGAAGAGATAGAGCACCACGTGGCTAATTGTTGTTTGTTTACGATTGGTGAATGAGGTCCATTATCTCAACTTATTAAATAAAACCAAGAGGATAAAAGTGTACTAGGGAGATGTTTAAATAAAAATTGATCATGCTTTTTAAAGCCAAAAACTCCCAGAGGTGATGCATTGAGTAAATCTCTGTGGCATTTGACGTCTCTAGAGTCTATCTTTCCCTTAGCAACTTCTTGTGTGACTAAATAGGCCATTCACAGCTGCGGTCGCATTGAGTAAATAACACTTACTAATATTCTAGGGGCGCCTAGCCCCTTTTCTTCTTTTTAGACAAGTTCTGATGATTTGTAACCTTTAAAATTTGTTTTCCATTCGTAATGGTAACGAACACGTGTTATAGATCTAGTACATTTACTACTGATACGTTTTTTTGTCCAGCCAGATAAGGACGAGGATTGGAATGAAGAAGAATTAGGTGCTGGTCCAAAAGGAAAATCGGGCTACGCCACTCGGCCTCAACATGAGGCATGGGCGGAAACATTCGTCAGAAGAGAAGAATAGGCCCATAGGGGAAGCTAAATAGAACGCCCGTTGGGGTACCAAATGAAACCGAGTTTACTGCATTGGCGGGGATAGAAGAGAGCGCCCACCAGCCATGTCAGAATCCACACACTGTTCCTGTTTCCATGACACCTGCAGGGCAGCATCAGCTAAGAGTTCGATCTGGCCAGTGTGTTTTAATATAAGAGTCTCAGTAAACAGGTGGAGAGTCCATTGGCCTGAACTTACAAGGGATGATGGCCTAACTCTAATGACAATCATAGATTTGGTAAAAGAAACGCATTGTCCAGGATCAGAAACTGAGCTTAGGTCAAAACTTTGAATCTGTTTCGATTCGACCACATGTATCCCAGTATTATCTCTTGTTAATATACATAAGCAATACAAAGATTATTAGACAAATGCATAACTCTGATGCCTGCTTATTGTAGCAATACAAAAAGGCATAAACAGGTTTAAATTGTATAACAAGAAGCTATTATCTCTGACAACCTCTGTAAGAAGGAAATCTTTGTTTCTGCTTAATTTGTTTGTTGTTTCTCTAAAGAATCACCGTTAACTACAGACAAGAAAGTCAAGGGAAGACAATGACAGGAAAGAAGTGATATTAATTGGTATAGTTTCCCTTGAGACACTGGAACCAAATTGACAACTTTATCCGTGTCTCGAGTGATAACAGGATTCATTGCTTCACCAATCTACGTTTTTCTCTCTCTCTCTCTCCCTCTCTCTCTCTCTCTCTCTCTGACCACTAATGAGGGATTTTAGATTGACAGACTATTTATACATATACTATAAAGTGGTTATAGGCGCGATCGGAATTCGTGAAAAAAAAAATAAAAAAAAATAGAATTTTAGCGATTCATATTTTTAAAAAAAAGAATTTTTTTACTCACCAGACGGGGATTTTTGAGGTGGCGACTGGGGCGCCCTGTGTGTCTCTCTCTCGCTCTCTCTCTCTGTGTCTCTCTCTCGCTCTCCCTTTCCTTCTGACTCTCGCTAAGTAAGACACTCTCAAACTCTCCCCCCACTCCACTAATCTCTCTTTCTCTCTCTCTCTCTTTCGCTGCTATTATCTCTCCGTAATCTTTTTTCTTCTCTTTTCCCTCTAGGGCAGTATAACCTTTGGGTTATATATGAATTGCATACACACTAGTCACGGGCCGCGTACAATGGAAATAGGCATTTGCGGCTTCATCGTGCACTTTGGACAAAACTTACATAGGGGCTGAATCGCTTTGGGCCTGATATGGCCCGCGGGCTGTAGGTTGTCCATCACTATCTTGGGCTTATAGTTCTTTTTTTCATTTTAATTTAGGCATGTCAAACTCATTAAGGTGTATGGGCCACATAAAAAACTTACTATGACCTGAGGGGCCGCAGCAAAAAATCAGTTGCAAAATAGCCTACTAATTTTATGTAAATTAAAAATAACACAAAAGAAAACAATAATTAATGATAACCTGTCCCTTAGTTAGCTAAATTTGCAATACTATGTTTTGGTAATTAAAAATTACTATGATTACGCATTATTTTCTTTGTCCTGATGCTTGACATCTTTTCTGGGATACAAGTTTATTAACGTCAGGTTGAAGTTTGTTTGCCTCTGGCATTTTCATCACTGAGGACAAATTTTGACCAGATAATCTCGAACGGTGAGGTGTTTTTGTAGCTTTCATTATGGAAAAGAACTGCTCACAGAGCTCAGTGCTTGCAAACATAGCAAGAATTCTGGCTGCAAATTTCCGCAATTCAACGTACCATTCAGGGTAAATAACTGTAAAATATTGGCACAGCCAATTCTATATACTTCGATTTCAACAAAGAATCTGACTGCTATTCCTTCAGCTCTAGTTGCACATTACCAGCAGCATTTTCAGCATTTTGAGAATGGAGATACAAGCATCGAAAATTCTTGCTCGTATTAAACGAAGTCACGAAAACTGTCATTGAAAGCATCTAATAGCAATTCCAGGTGTGAGACTTATTTACCAAAGTATTGAATTTTTTTAGTCTCTGACACATATTTGGTTTATCTACAGTCGTCATTTGCTTGTCAGCACTTCACATGATAACACGCAGTTGTGACAATTTTGTCTTTACTTTGAAGTTTCAAATTCAATTCATGCAGGTGACCAGTGAGATCAACTGCAAATGCCAAATCCCGAACCCATTCGTCCCTTTGGAAATGTTCAACATGTTCACCTTTCATGTTCAGAAACAATACAATTTCCTTACACAGTGCAAAAAATCTCTTTAATACTTTAAGACATGAGAGCCAGCGGACTACTGTGTAGTAGGGAACACAATCAAATTTGTGTCCAATGTCATCCAGAAACATTGAAAATTGTCCAGGATGTAAACCACGGGCACGAATAAAATTGAGAGCGACTGAAACCGGTTTTATGACATGTTGGAGATGTAATTGTTGTGCGCAGAATGTTTCTTGGTGAATGATGCACAGAAAATGAGCAAATTTAAAATTAGCCTCAGTCTCTCTTATTTATGCAAGTAGTTTTGCATCAAAACCATTTCATTTCATGGTTGGTGCGCCATCCATTGCTAGACTAGCTAGCTTTACCAGATAGATAAATCGTACTGCAATATCACCTCCTGTTATTTCTCAAAAACATCCCTGCTTTTTGCGATGTTATGTATAGAACAGAACTCTCGTGTATCTCAAAATTCCTGTCACAGGCCCTTTAGAATATAGCTAACTGTGCTACACCCATTACATCAGTTAGCTCAGCCAATAAAAATAATTCAAAATCAGCTTTAAATTTTCACGCAATCTGACTGACATGCCATTTATTCTATCTGCCACAGTGTTCCTAGTTAACGCTATTTCTTTGAATGCTCTCACCTTTTCTGGACAAATTACTTCGGCAGCTTTAACGACACACTCCTTCATAAAATCACATTCACTAAATTATTTGCTATGGCTTTGACAAAATGTCGCTTGCTTTCACTGCAGATTCACTTTCGTTGTTCAGTTTAACTAATACTATTTTTCAATTCCTCTCTTATTTTCCAAGCGTAATACTTTAACATTATTTTGATAATTTTTTAGGTGGCCAAGCGGACCGCATGCAAAGTGGTCGCGGGCCGCATGCGGCCCCCAAACGCCGTGTTTGACAAGCCTGTTTTAACTCTTTCGAACTTAACTTCCAGTTCACTTTTGTTTAACCGACTACACCTAGAGTTATGGAGTGTATGTTTCTGTGAGTGTGTTTCCAAGGTGAAGAAGTCACGTGGGGGAGAGTCGAACGAGAGACAGATCAGAGACGTATGAGAGAGTAAAGACATGTATTTCTAATAAGTTAGATTTGTTTAAATATCATATCAATTCGTTACCATTAGATCTATATCTCATCTGCATATATTATTGATAAAATTTATATCAAGTATTTCATTTAAGTGAAATTTATTTAAAGTTATTTCATTAAAAATATAATTCGCCAACATTGGTGTAGAGATACAGATGAATAATTGACTAACTCCTTCGAATGTGTGCTTCCCCAAGAAAAAACGTGTGCATTGTCTTTACAATCTCTGAATAACAGTAGGTCTCCTGTTCACCAATGAGTTAACTGCTTTGACAAGGTTTTCCTTTATGGAAAACCTTGAACTTCTAAGCCCTTTTAACATGTTCGGAAATAGTCAGCTCGTAACCTGAGGCTGTTGTTCATGTGATCAAAGGGACTAAACTCTACAAATAAGCCAGTTGGCTTATCTCTCTTCGCAACCCCCCCCCCCCCACCCCAAAACATGTCGAGATAATTCCTTATTTTGACTAGCCGACTGACTCACAGCAAAGAGTCGAAAGAAAGAGAAAGACTTTCTAGGGGAATTAAGGTTGTTGTTTTTTTAAAACCCTTGTTTTTTTTTATATTTTTGGACTGGCTCGGATCATCTTCTTCTGAACTTCTTATCGTATAAACAGGAGACTCCAGACAAAGAATAATTACGTCCTATCTGTTTCCATGTGTTAATCTAGCTGTACAAGTTAATTAGAGACTTGTACTTTGCCAAGTCGCCCATACTCACGGCTGATTCAGGCAATCCGTTCCATGTTTTAATGTCACTAAGGATGGAGCACTTGTAAGACTTTGACCTCGCATATGGAACAAGAAATGTGCCTCTATCTCCATTTTGTTTGTATTTAATACTATATTAATAGCTGTTCTTTTGTTTTGTTTTGTTTTTTGTAAGTTATGGTTAAGTGTCTCATTATATCTTATATATTAAAGACGTTACTTCAAAAAGAAGATAATTACGTCCTACGCAATCTAGTCATGCATGTTAGTCAATGACTTAAACGCTGCCAAGTCGTTGGTTTTCCTGACTGATTCAGGCTACCCATTCCATTCTGCACTGGTACTAGGGAAGAAGAAGCACTTGTAGGAATTTGTTTTAGCGTTTGGAATAAGAAATGTGCCTCTGTCTTTGTATCTTATTTATAATGGGAACTTTTCTGTCTCTTGTCCTGGACTGTCTCAAAGTTGAGTGATGTTACTAAAGGTGTTGCTCTAGTCAAATAGGAATATAAATCTCAATGCTCTATTCTGCCTCTGTTCTAGTTTCTTTGTATTTCCTAAACTTGAGGTGTGCAAATAGACTCCGTCCTTATGAAGTATAAGGTTAAAAAAAAACAAGAATGATAAAAACTGACAATTTAACCCTTAAAGTGCTGAGCTTTTTCTTTACAACAGTGCATACAAAATGGAATTACAATTCTAATGTTTAGAGCAGGGGTTCTCAACCTGTGGATTGCGACCCCCTTGGGTGTCGATTGACGATTTGCCCGGGGTCGCCTAAGACCATTGAATAATGGTTTGTTATTGTCCATTGTAAAAAGGGATCGCTGAGCATAAAAGGTTGAGAACCGCTGGTTAAGAGGGTATGGTACCACACGCATCTAAAGGCAACGTAACAAATGAAAATAAAAATGGTGCAGACTAAACTCTCACTTTGTTATGTGCATTGTCCGAACAGAAATAAAAAGAAAGAAACATAATTCTGTTAAAAGGAAACTTACTTAAAACTCTTGCAGGAAGAGAAAGCAGTTAAAGGTTAGTCTACTTACCGATCCAAAACTGTTTTGTGAGAATGACATAGCAGGTGCCGCAATGCTTTCGTCTGCCAAAATTGAATACGCCATGTTGATCACTGCTTTGAATTATTAAGACACAGTACCCAAATTTGTTCAAGTTTCAGTGAAGTGGTCGAAATTGTTTAAAATATTTTGCTGCCAATTTTCCAGTAAATCTTTGTGCCAATAAACTCACTAGATCATTATGTGGTGAATTAAAATAGTGTATAATAATATTTTATATCCGTTTGAATCTGAATGTCTTTAAAAAGTTTTGACATTGCTTTGATAAAACAACTAGATTACTGTCGAATATAAATCGCCCTTTTATTACTGTGTACTAAAACATTAACACACATAAACGACAATATTTATATATAATACATTAAAAGACACAATACTTTTTCATATTTTTTTAAAAGTATTAAAAATTGCAATAAATAAAGTTAAACATTTTTTTTACAAAAAAACTTTTTATAGAGAGAAAACAAGATTTTACAGCTATAAATACAAATTGATGAAAGATACGAGTTACTGATGACGTAATTAGTCTGTCCCATATGTATGTCAGACTGTCATGTTTCCTTCAATCACTTTCAGTATAAGTCATTCTAACATACAATGTGAATGAGACTCATCACACGCAGTTGTCCATTAAATAAAGCTCTCGTGGATTGGGGTCATACTCAATGTTTAGGTCCACCAACTTAAATACAATTGCAAGACAGAAAAGTGGCATTTTAAAAATATACAACGGAAATTAAGTCCAACTATTTGGGTTAGGTACATTAAGTCGATTCACTAATTTTCACTTTGCCAACCTATAAAGTCGTACCATTACTGGAACTGATTACGACATTCTCTTAATGCCATCCTATTATATAAATCCATTAAACAAACTTTCCGTAATTGTAAACCATTAGTTTTTACTAAATTTTAAATTTCAAACCAATTGTTTGTGCACAATGTTACATTTGTAAAACAATATTGATATCTCAAAAAAATGATTGTGCCTATTACGGGACAACAAAACGATTGACTTATTAATTTAAAAAAAAAAGAATTTTATAAAGCTAGCAACCCTGTGTAACTAACATCTAATTGCATAAATATAGCAAACACTATTAGCTTGTCAGACTTGTGACACATACTCGTCTGCATTTTCTTTCTCTTTCCCATCTTTCTTAAGTTACTTTCACACTGTCATTATCAAATAAAATAAAATGTGTTTCTCTTTCCATCTTTGATATGCAAGACCTAACCACTATTCGGATTCGGATGCTAGTAGTGTGGTGGAACAAAATGTACTTTAAGAATGGACCTCATTCACCAATCGTAAACAAACAACATTTAGCCACGTGTTCTATGTATCTTCTATACAAATTATGTAATCTATAATGGCTGTCACGTGATACGTATTTTTTTTTGTTTCATCAATATTATGACCTGGCTAAATGTGTTTATTTACTAATGGTGAATGAGGTTCATTAAATAATAAATATAAAATGAAGTAGTTAAAAAAATAAACTGTTGTATTTTCTTTAATAAGGCCTACCACGTAGATAACTTCTGGTGTTTAGATGAACCATGCTCCATAACCAGCTTTACATAGTTTGGAATAGAGATACAAGTTAATCCTGATAGTGTTCAAGAAAAACACACACACATAAATAGCTAATTTTGTAAAAAATATTTTTGTTTGTCCAATTGTTTGTTTCGATTTTCTTAAACTTTTTTCTCGGGTTTATTTTTTAAGATATTATTTCCCAAGAACCACCGGATGTGCCAGTTTGAAGTCGGTGCCGTAGTGACGAGTTGAGTACAAGAAGGCGCACTCTGGGCTTTAATCGTGTGCTCACATTCACAGGACACGAAAGATGTGATAAGATATCTGAATGGACGATGTACCCTGCCGTCTGCTAACTGTTCACCTCTCGCGGGGCGAAATAAAAAAAAAAAAAAAGGCTTAATATTACGCATAACCGCTAATCTTAACACCCATGGAAAGGGAGTTAATTTGTGAAGAAATAATTTATGTAGGCCTATACCTCTTGCTAATATAGTCTTTATATTTAAATTATCTATTTGTTGTACTAACAGCAAAGAGTCGATTCTTACCATATTTTCACATGTTATAGTAAATTACATATTCATATTTTATATGTCTTTAAAAATAAAGAGAAAAAAAATCGCCAGAGCAAAGACCCAACTCAAAAGACATGTGCATTCTCATTGACACTCTCAACTCACACGTCAGAGGAGCTACACACTGCTATGTGCGAAATTTCAGCTTGAAAAAAAAAAAAATTCAATTTTCACTTCGAGTTTTTAGGTCTTTTGACCATCGCCCTAACAACGTTTTGGCTATGAAGAAAATGTGAGATACAAAAAAGTAGATATTTGAGAAATGAAATGAATTAAAAAGAGAAATTGTATTTTGTACTGCATAATTTATTCAATTATAGATCAACGTCCAGAAAGTCCAGGAATATGAATACCGGATGGGGCAAAAACACAGTTGTCACTCTTCGAATTTAAGCTTCGCCTTGGTTTTATCATCCCTCTGGTACCCTTAAATATATTTCTCGATATTCAGTAACATTTGAGTAGCTTTTTAAAATTGCATTGTAGTAGATTTTGAAAAACATAGTCATGGAGTTTTTAGACACAAGCGAAATCTGCTGAAGATATCTTTAGTATGAAATGGCTAAATTACTAGGACCTAGCCTAGGACTGCTTTATTAGTCGTCATTCTATAAAAGTGTTGTGATCAGTATGTTTACACGGTAGAAGTCATTCATGGCTGCCTGTATAACATCTTAGGAAGGAAAACTATTTTTTAGGTTTCAACTTCTTGCAGAGATCTAACTGGAGCCCCATTAACCAGCACGATAAAACAAAAATTGAGAAATACTATTTTCTGTCCATCTATTTGTCCATCTATCTGTAAATCTATCTGTCCATCTATCTGTCCATCTATCTGTCCATCTATTTGTAACTATGTCCATCTATCTGTCCATCTATTTGTAAATCTGTCCATTTATCTGTTCATCTGTCTTTTAGTCCATCTGTATATCTATCAGTCCATTTATCTGTCCTTATATCTGTCTATTTATCTGTCCATCTTTCTGTCTCTCAGTCCTTTTATGTGTCTATCTATCTATCGGTCAAGGAAAACAAAATAAAACAAAACAAAACAAAAAATAAAGAGTTTGAAAGAGTCTGCCCGGTCATGTAGTATGCGCTCTGGACTGTCATCTGAATAGTCGTTGGTTCTAAGCCCTGAACAGCACCCCCCATCCTCTCGCCACACCCCTCAGCCCTCAGTGCTGCTAGATGTATGAAATACGATGTTAATAATCTTCAAACATGAAGGTATATTCGAATCATTTCAGACTATCTCAAAACCGGTGTGTGCTTATTCAAAACTTTATGTAATGACGATCCATCTTTCAACCATTTACTTAGACTCTTTAAGTATTTAGGCTATAATAAGGGGAGGTTATAATACAGATGGACCAATAGACTACACAAACTAATGTGTCACTGCTATTTTTAACGCTTTTTTGGGGGAGAATATTTTTTAAAGTTTATATAGGACACACTCCTCACCCACTGACGCTACCATGAATGTACATAACATACACACAAACACCGAATCTTATTCACATTCAATTCAACATTTTGTTTGGTATGTGCCAACTTTATGTGAGTCACACTATGGGTGTTAACTACTTCATGTTATAGACATTAGAACGTGATGAAAGTAAAAACATTTTTTCTCTTTCAGTATTCATGCGCATTAAAAATGAAATCCGCGTTCCTCTTTTTTTTTTCCCTCAAGGTCAAAACCCCACAAAAAGGCTCATTGTGCCGGGTCTAGATCTACTCCGTGCCTTCTGATAAGTCCGAGATGCTCGGGGTCACTCGAAATATACACAGAGATAAACATTTGAAATACCTAACAGAGAAAAAAAAATCATTATTTTTATTGCTCAAATTCAACATGATTTATTTTTACTTGAAACTATTGAAGAGTTTCACAAAATTAACTGAACAATGTCAAGGACGCTAAATTAAACTTTCATATTGCAAACTAAATAAAAACTACAAACTGAAGATCACAAAGTTTAATTTATTATTTCTACATGGATAAAAAGTGAAAACAAAATTAATCATATTTTTTTAATTAAAAAAAAATCATATCTTATCAACAGTTTCTTTATTCTGTACACCGAATACACCAAACAGCTTTCTGTTTACAATGTCCCGGCCATGTATCAAAATCTCCAACAGAAGAGTTCAAGTTTATTTTCTGTTTTGTCTTCTTCAAACGGGTCAAAATGTTACGATTAGATAAAAAACCATAAACAACTTGTCATAATGTATTCGAAAGAAACTCAATGCCAGGACGTCAAGACTATTGGAAAATATATTGGTCAGTGTCGACTTGAGACGATACTAGACAAATATTGCTGTAAGCTTAAATGTTGCCAAATTCGTCTTATTCTCTTTCTTCATTCCTATTAAGTCCAGAACCCGTCCTAGATTATTATGCTATTGAATAATTCTAGTTATTTATTGTCCTGTTTGTAAAATGTTTTACCTATTTCGGATGTTCCTTCAGAATTGAAGATACTTACTTCCTAATCCAAACCTCCCGCAGGACGACGGGGGATGGGAGCGGGCAGGGCTTGAACCCGGGACCATCGATAACTCTGAACGACAGTCCAGCGCGCAAACTGCACGACCAGGCAGCCATCCTAAGTCTTTATACTATCAATTTTCCAAGAGTACTATGCCAATAGTTCAAGAGTGCTATGCTATTAATCTCCCTATAGTGCAATGACAAAGTACGTTATTGACATCAAGTCCACTATCAAAGCTGCTCCCACATCATAAATCCGATTTATTAAATTCAAGAAATTTGAGAGGGGACAAAAAAATGTATTAAAACTGTTCACATTGAAAAGCTTATATCTTGGTCCTAATCGTTTCTGTAGCTGCTCCTGCCTGGGGGTCTCCCTCTCTCCTCTCTCCCTCTCTCCTCTCTCTTTCTCTCTCCTCTCTCTCTTCTTGCTTCTTCAATCTGATCTGCCTTTTATTACCTGTCCTTCATTTTCTAATTAAAAATAAGTGACCTTCAACCTTTTATTTAATATCACTCCTTTTTTTTTTATAAACTATATCAAATATATTTTTTCATTCTATTGTACTTGTGGGTGTAGTTATCAATTAAAAACAATAGGAATTATTGAAACTAGTTTTAAGTTTCAATTGATGAGACTTAAACTATTATTATTTATGTTATTTATTTCATGTTATTACATGTGCGTCTGTCGCTGGATGAGAAGAAAAAAATCTGAATTAATGTTAGATATTTATTTATTAGGAGGTTCGCAGCTGAGCGTTAAAGCGAGAGTTCCGAACCGAGCTCCTGGGTTCGAACCCCAGTGAGGACTGAGATTTTTAATTCCGGGATCTTTGCGCGCCTTTGAGTCCACCTATCTCTAATGGGTACCTGACGTTAGTTGGGGAAAGTAAAGGCGGTTGGTCGTTGTGCTAGCTACATGACACCCTCGTTAACCGTGGGCCACAGAAACATCATCTGTTCTATAGATCGGTCTTAATGGGGAATTTTGTACTCTTGTGTTTATTTATTAACTCCCTTTTTTGAATCTGTATTTTGAATTTGGTTTTCAAAGTTTCATTTTCGATGAGCTTCATCTTTTAATTATCTCCGTGATCACTTGTTTTATCTTATAAAATACAGACGTTACTTCAAAAAAAGAAGATGGTTACGTACTGAGCCATGTCTAGCTATTCACTTAATTGTTATGAGTGACTTCGTGAATACTAAGTAATTGTCAAGTTTTGGATTTAAAATTCAGTAATTATGTGATTTAGATTTTATTTTGGGCACATCAGCACATTTTTAACCATGTCTGTTAATAAGGCTCAAACAGTGGTCTTGTAGTATGAAATGCGCTACGGCATGTCTTCACGATGTTACCTAGTTTGAATCCTTCCAACCGCCATCTCCTGCTGTCCTGCTGGAGGTTTTGGGGCTAGGACGTAATGATCTTCAGTTCTGAAGAAACAGATGAAACCTACAATGCAAGTTTAAAAAAACAAACTTATTTGAGGAAAATAACCGAGCATTTACAGTATCTCAAAAGTGTAATATGTATTTCCCTTTTTCTATATCAAACTAAATTAATTAATTACCACTAATTAATTAATTAATTAATTGGAGGCGCTTGTCTTCCAAACCGGGGGTCCCGGGTTCGAATCCTGGAGCAGACTGGGATTTTTAATTTCGGGATCTTTGGGCGCCTCTGAGTCCACCCAGCTCTAATGGGTACCTAACGTTCGTTGGGGAAAAGAAAAGGTGGTTGGTCGTTGTGCTGGCCACATGACACCCTCGTTAACCGCAGGCCAAAGAAACAGATGCCCTTTACATCATCTGTCCTATAGACCACTTGGTCGGAAAGGGAAACTTTACTTTTTCTATTAATAAATTAATTGGTTAATTTTTGTTTTTATTGATCTGTGTTTTGTTAGGGACATAAATAATGATGCAAAGTTTCAACTTGATCCGACAATGGGAAGTGGGAGAAATAACGTGTTTAAAATTTGTACCAGACAAACAGACGGAGTGAATTGATATAAGCTATGTAATAATAAAAACTATCCACAGTCAAACCGAAACGAAACGGAAGCGAATAAACTCTAGTCACGTGTACTTCGAGACAGAACCTATATAATATTTAAATGAGATTTAGTAAATAAACAAACATTGTATTTTCGCGATTTAAAAAAAAATGCACGCACTCCTGTCTCGTTTAAAGTTTACATAGAGGAAGCGTGTCTAAACTTCATTTAAAACAATCATCCCAGGAAAGAAAAATAACACAAATTTTTGTTACATTATAAAAATAACAAACAGCTAAACTATTTTGAAAAAATATACAGTGTTCACAAATAATCCAGAAAGAACAGCTAAGCACGAAATCTAGTCCGGAGGAAGTACACAAGAAACATAATACACCTTGATTCCAGTAGCTAGACAGATGGTCAGACAGAGAGACAAATACAACGCTACGTGACCATCTTGGAACTTTTTTTTTTTTTATTTCCTTCCATTTTCAGTTTTTCACTTCTGAAACGCGAGATTCCATGACGTCACTAACCTAAGCGGGTGCGGGCACAGTATTCATACACACACACGCCTTGATTCACAATTATTCACATAAGAACTATCTTAACTTGCGGAGAAAAATATTACTGGGAGGCGAGTAATGGAATATTGTATGAATTCAGGATCTTTCCAGAAAGCTAGGGGAGTTTTTAAGCCATTTAGTTGATGGGTGAGTCCGTAAATATTTTAGAATGTAGCCTCGATTTGGATTCATGGTAACTGAAGATAAATTCCTTTAGCGCAGTGATGCCCAACCATTTTAGGTCCGAAGGTTGAATATATATGTGAAGACCTTGCATCAAAAAAAAAAAAAGTCAAATAAAATGTAGACAAATCCAATGGATACAAATGGAGACAAATCCAATGGATACAAATGGAGACAAATCCAATGGATACAAATGGAGACAAATCTAATGGATTTGACAACATCCTCATCAATCTCCATTTGTGTCAAGGCACAAAAGTCTCAAGTCCTCTGTGCACTGTGGATAGAACATTCTAGAGGCCGAATAGCACCACGTCACGGGCTGGATTCGACCCTCGGGCATCATTGCTTTAAAATTTAGCTTGTGTATCTTCTCTATTTCAGACTCTGCATACCCATGGTGCACAAAATGTGAAAATCATCTGTTTCTATCGACGACTGCTAACGTGGGTGTCATGTGGCCAGCGCAATGATCAGGAGCTCTTATATTTTCTTCCGACCAACGTCAGGTTCCCATTAGAAATGGCTGGACTCAGATACTTAGATAATAATCCCAAATTTCTTGTAGCTTAACTTAAATTTCTTTAGTCATAGTAGCGATCATATCGAAAATAGAAGCATTTTTTTAAAGTTTAAATTGTGTAATGTTAAGACTAAATAATAGATTTCAAATCTTCAAAAAAAAAAAATTAACAACAAAAAAATATTGTGAAAGAACAAAAAATAAATATTAATAAGATTTTTGTTAACTTGGCCTATATTACTTATTTTCACGAATGAGTTTCTAATGGCCGAAAGTAGATTGTTAGAATTTTACCTATCTGAAGCTATCTGAAAATTCATAATAAAAAAATAATTAGTAGAATAACATACAGACTTTAGAAAATAAAATCTATATACAGCTTTATTGCACATCATTTAATAACACAATTCGCGTAATAGTCGTACAGAAATAAGTATCCAAATGTACATTCCATTTTGTCTAACTCAGCTTTTAGCTTAATCGCAAAGCCCGGTTAATTTCATAGTAAAAGTTTGAACAGCAGCTATTACTTTTAAATGCGCTCAGCTGAACATTGTGCACTTATCGTTCCGCTTCAACCTGTAAAGAGTCGCAGGAAGATGTAGCAGATCGATTCACTACTGGGGTTGGAGCAAGTTGTCATGTTTCTTGAGTTACAACGCTATTTCCTCTCCACCACTGCTGGGTAGTTTTGTTTGACATGTTTCTTTACAATTGAAGATTATTACATCCTAGCCCTAACCTCCCCCCCCCCCCCCCAAGACGTCGGATGCTGGCTAGAACTCCGGACCATCGAGACGACAGTCCGGAGCGCAACCCGAACGACCAGGATCCATTCTAGGCCTGCTAGCACTGGTTTCATTATGAGTTTTATTGAAACGAAAATTTAGTAACATTAACAATTAGACTCTGTGTGTTGACTCTAAACCAATCGTTACGGTAGGTATCAAGTGACGTAAAGCACTTCTTGTAAATAAGCTTGTTTATTAATTCACTGCTTTATTTTTTAACGGAATAATTACGTAGCAAGGTCGCCGATGAAATGCGTAAGTGGGAAATGCCCATGTTGTGAGAATAGCTTAGATGGTTCTAGAATTCTAGAAGAGAGGGAAAGAAGGTGATTGTAGACAGATATAAAGACATGCATTATCAGGTGTTGTTGTTTTTTTTGGGAGGGGGGGGGGGCCATCAGCGGCTCTAGAAAATGTATTAAAATAAAATTGTATAGTACATTTATAAAGTGTATATATCATCGTAGTGATTTCAGGTTCTAGAATAAATGTTTTATATTATTTGAAAAATAGTTATAGTGCTAGAATAAATGTTTTATATTATTTGAAAAATAGTTATGTATATCGGGCATCACTATATTGTTTGAGTGTTTAAGAATACTAAGGCATTGTATCACGATTGACATAACCTTGAACCTTGCGCATTGCTTAGAAGGTGAAAAAATTTGGCCACGTTTTGTTACATTCATTTGACAAATATGAGTAAATTAAGATGTGTGCCCTTGTATAGCATTCATCCATCCATCCCAGTGGCGCTACAGCCCATGGAGAGCCCTGGCCTGCTTTAGGACATCAATTCATTCTGATCAATCCTGGGCTTTATGTCTCCAAGGAGAGCCCTGGCCTGCTTTAGGACATCTCTTCATTCTGATCTATCCTGGGCTTTATGTCTCCATGGAGAGCCCTGGCCTGCTTTAGGACATCTCTTCATTCTGATCTATCCTGTGCTTTATGTCTTCATGGAGAGCCCTGGCCTGCTTTAGGACATCTCTTCATTCTGATCTATCCTGTGCTTTATGTCTTCATGGAGAGCCCTGGCCTGCTTTAGGACATCTCTTCATTCTGATCAATCCTGGGCTTTGTGTCTCCATGGAGGGCCCTGGCCTGCTTTAGGACATGTCTTCATGCTGATCAATCCTGGGCTTTGTGTCTCCATGGAGGGCCCTGGCCTGCTTTAGGACATCTCTTCATTCTGATCAATCCTGGGCTTTGTGTCTCCATGGAGGGCCCTGGCCTGCTTTAGGACATCTCTTCATTCTGATCTATCCTGGGCTTTACTTATCCATGTCTCTACGTCATCAAGACACCGTCATCGTGGTCTGCCTTTGGGGCGCCTGCCTTTTGGTTTTTGCTCCTCTGTTCTATGGCATTTTTTCGAGGTGACCTGCCCCCCCCCCCCCAACGTAATCTGTTCTTTTTTATTTCCATCACTATAGAAGGGTCCCCCCCACCCTCATACAGCTGTCTATTTCTTGGTTGGTGCAAATCCTCCATCCGGTTTTCTCATGTATGGCAACATATATTTTTTCTATTGTACAGCAGTAAGGCTGAGCGGTATAGCGCTTGGCTTCTGAACCGGGAGATCCCGGGTTCGAATCCTGGTGAAGACTGGAATTTTTAATTTCGGGAACTTTGGGAGCCTCTGAGTCCACCCAGCTCTAATGGGTACCTGACATTAGTTGGGAAAAAGTAAAGGCGGTTGGTCGTTGTGTTGGCCACATGACACCCTCGTTAACCGTAGGTCACAGAATCATATGACCTTTACATCAACTGCCCTATAGACCACAAGGTCTGAAAGGGGAATTTTTTTGATAGCAGCATGGAGTATACAAGACGTTTTAGTTTTGTTTTAATATTTTGTATGTGTGTATGCTTAAACAAGCGAAAATAAAATATAAACCGACCACAGGCGAACAATGGTTATGTATTAGCTGGGTGTGGTAAAATGTGTAGGTCGCAGCTGGGGCTGAGTAGCCACGGGAAATACTGCATTCCTCATTCATCTTCGGACTCGAAGACAAGCATTGTTATGCTTAAACAAAAGAGTTCTATTTCAGAAAACACCTATTTTTAGCACAACGGTCAATTCTCAAAAGTGCTATTAGTTAGGTGATATCCAAACGTGACAGATGGACAGACAGTCAAGCCGCTAAAAAACATTCAGATCCACCACCCACCCCTGAAGTCATCCCAATTTAACGCCGCCGCCGATGTAATTAGATGGGAACACTGGACAAGGATTATACCAAGTCAAACAGCGGACAGTGGCTGATAACAATAGAGGGAGAGAAGCTTCGTGCCCAGATTTGTGTTTTCTTTAACCAATCGATAGAGTAATACCTGACCAGACATTGTCAACGCTCTGCAACGTCATATGATAGAAATATCTTTTTTTAAAAATAATATAACTTTGTGATGTTTGTTCAGAAAGATGAAAAACAAATCGAAAGCTCTAGGCCTATGTACATATACAATGTAACACAGTAACAACGAAGTAAGTATAAAGGTGATAATATGAGATGCGATGTGCCGGGCCCACTACAGCTAGTTGGATGCCCTAGGCGAAATTAATTTGGTGGTTCCAAAGGGAAAAAAAGAAACAGTGAAAAAATAAAATTACGCAATTTATTAAAAACCTGCCCGTCAATATCTAAAACAACAAATAACTGAAATTCATATATCGCAATTTCCGTATTAGAGTTAGACTAGTAAACATAGAGTCATAGCGCTCTACCATGTTTGAGGTCTGATCCAAGTTTCACAACGTATTCTCTAAATTTTTGTTTACTCATGTGCGAGGCCCCCACCATTTGGAGGCCTAGGCGGTTACCTAGTATGCCAATGCCTAAGGTCGGTCCTTCGATGAGCTGTAAAATTTTACAATCGGAGATCAATAGGAAGCCCTTGAGTCCATCTATTTTAGACGCACTGGCTAAGTGGTAAAGCGCTTGGCTCCCAAACCGAATCTTGGTGAAGATTTTTTTTTTTTTTTTTTTTTTTTTGCGATCTTTAGGGCACCTCCGAGTCCACACAGTTCTAATGTGTACCAGAAATTAGTAGGGGGGAATGGAAGGTGGTTGGTCTGGCCACATGACACCCACGTTAACCATGGGCCACAAAAACAGATTACCTTTACATCATCTGCCCTATAGTTCGCAAGGTCTGAAAAGGTTACTTTTTGAATCGATCCAGGTCAAATGGGTATCTGACATACGTTGGGAAAGTAAAGGCAGTTGGTCGATGAGCTGGCCACATGACACCCTCATTAACCGTCAGCCATAGAATCAGCTGTCCTTATAGATCGCAAGATATGAAAGGTGTTACAGAACGATTTTTTCTTACAAAGACATAACGTATATATCATTAGTAGTCATAAACATTCCATGGTCTCCAAGGAGAAGTCTCAGAAAGAAGACGATTGGGGATTTTCACATTAAAAGTTAATTTCAGTAAATATTATCTTCATTTACACTTTGATTTCTTTATTTTATTTTATTTTTTTTTTGGACTTTATATAGTCTTCTTGAAAATCTCAATTTTTTAAACTTTGGAAAAAAATAATAAAAGCTTCTATATTTAACACCCCCTCCCCCAAAAATGTTGTGTTTTTTTTTATACTATAAATGACATTTTGAAAACTACTTTAAATATCACCCAAAGTTTGGTCTATGACGGAATATCGAAAACAAAATGCCTTGTTATGAATCTATGATTTTGTTATTGTGTGAGAGCGATTTCTCTTTGCAAGTTTTGGTCCCGAGGTCTTCTGTTCTTATATCATGCTCAATGTACTTTTTATCACTGTCTCTCTCTAACGTCAATATTAAGTTTCTCTCTCTCTCTCTCTATTCCCCCCCCCCCTCTCTCTCTCTCTCGCTCTTCAAGCTCAGTTTTTTATCCATCTCTTTCTACCATTGCATATTTAATTTGTTTTTTTTTTCTGGCTCGCTCTAAGTCTCCGTCTCTGTCTGTCTGTCTCTAGGTTTCTATCTCTCTCTGGAACATTTCATGCTTACAATGGTCAGGCATGTTGCACATAGAAACATGTCATCATAGTGATGGAATCTTGATAAGACAAGATGCGTCCAATAATAATAATAAAAAATTTGATTCTTTTCAAATGAAATATTGCATGCGACAATCAAATAGTTGCAATTTCCATTAGTAACACAGGTCCAACCCAGTGCAAGCAATACAACATAATTGGAAGAGATTAGTGCAAATGCAGGCGTCGACATTTCGTTCGCTTGCATCGGGTCAATCACTTTAATGCTAATTGGCATGAGGAGAAATTATAACAACTCTAGTAGCCTACTTGTACTCGTCTCTCGTCCTCCTATTTGCTGGCACTCAAATCTCCATGACGACGTAGACTCTCTTTGCTGTAGTCACAAGTTTTTTTTTGGTCCTTGATTGAATAAAATTCGTTAAAATATAATTCGTTATTAACTTTTTATGTTAAAAAAAACATATTTAATATAGTAACACATACGTGTAACTCCCTATCGTAAGATGAGGAATATCGAAGTCATTCTAGATGTCATTGGGACCACGTACAAGAAGGGGTGTGTGATACTTTGGTAGTAGTATTCATGGACTATTGTAAGAGTCGCAGATTTAGGCTGTGTGTACAATAATTTTTCTCTGGTAGTTTAGGGAAAGGAGGCGCGGTGGATGAGCGGTAAAGCGATTGGCTTCCGAACCGGGGGTCGCGGGTTCGAATCCTGGTGAAGACTGGGATTTTTAATTTTGGGATCTTCGGGCGCCTCTGAGTCCACCCAGCTCGAATGGTAACCTAACATAAGTTTGGGAAAAGTAAAGGCGGTTGGTCGTTGTGCTGACCACATGACACCCTCGTTAACGTAGGCCACAGAAACAGATGATCTTTACATCATCTGCCCTATAGACCACAAGGTCTGAAAAGTCCAATTAAAAGGGCATGGATGGGTTTGGTCAATTGCAGATAGGCCTGCTTCTTCTCTCAGCTTTTCGTTTGTTCGGCGCTCTTTCACCCTGGCCACTCTTCTTGCTTTAATATCTGGTGACTCCGACACTCACAGCTTCACGCCATGAGGAGCGATCGAAAGCTAGTGCTTCCCAGCCGTGAATGTCAATATCACACTACTTGAAGGAGCTCTTGGGGTTGTCTTCATAACGCTTGTATTTATCCCCCCCCCCTCCCCTGGGAGCGCTGTTCTGCACACAACTCCCCGTACAGAAGTCGTTTGGGAAGGCGATTGTCTGGCATGTGGACTACATGTCCCGCCCATCGAAATTGGGACCTTGAAATTGATACTGCTCATGTTGGACAACTGTAGGATTTCAGAATCTGGTAAGGTTATAGTAAGGTTATACTGATGCCATGTCTACGTGTCTTAATGTTATTCTATTATACTGCATTGTCTGCCCTAAATTAAAATAAAATACAGAAGGCCTACATAGAGAAAACACCGTAGCTACAACAGCATTTACAACACCATCCGCCTGGCAGACTCCACCTCCTTGCCATGTTAGGTATACAATCAATCAGATGTTAACTATTGCCAACTACCTACATGTGCGTAGTTCACAGTATCAGTTACCTCTGCAGCATTTCGTTCCTTTGTTTGTCTTAAACTTTTATATGTCGTTCCTATCGACCATCTCACAGAAATAAGATACAAGCCTGGGCATCGTGAAAGATGTCACCTACAAACCAAAGACCCCATCCCCTTTCAGTATGGGATCATCGGCGTCGCAGGTTCTGTCAGGCAACAGTCAGGGTGTAGCTCTTTGTGTGTGTGTGTGTGTGTGTGTGTGTGTGTGTTACAAGCTGCCTAAGGCTCATCGGCTATTAAATTTTCCTCAGGGTTGACTCCGAAAACTTTCCATTGTTTTGGTATAGCATAGAAGAAGCAGAGGTTTGAAATTCATTTCCTTCTCCTATGTGGGTAGCCAGCCATGGCTAACGAGCCCCTCCTTTCCGAAACTTACTGCTTTAGACGCCGCCTACTCGTCTTTGCTCTGTCCGTGAGAGCATTTAAGGATGCCCAATATTTCAGCTACGCCTGGACACGTAGGCCTATGCATACACACACACACACACATTTACACGTTCATAAAATGTTTCGCCCATCGTTAGCTCAGTAATAATATGAAATCATACAAGAATCTTTGCCTCGTTTGACTAGCCTGGTTTTAAAGCTAGTCTTACAGCAGAGAGAGAGAGAAGGGGTGAGGTAAAGTGGAAACGATCATGGGGTACCAATTGACTTCTCTTCCCATTTTCGAGTTACTTAAGCTGGAATTTTTATTAGCGGGATGGCGACGTAATTTAGATAGAATGTATTGAAATATCAGACATATCCTCCGGGGGTGTAGGCATAAACAGTGATGCAAGCCTGTTCGAGACCCTTTTGTTTTTACAATACCTCTATTCAACTCGTATCTTCGTGGAAACTTCTGGGTGAACACGGATCTCAAAAAGGGCTCTATAGATTTTGACAGTTGATGTATATCGTTGAAAAAAGAATTACTTGCTCGTTGGCCACAATGGGAAACTCTGATTTGACCATCATAACTTTTAAAATTAAAAGAAAAAAGAAATTTTAAATTTATCTGAACGGACTTCGGGTATTTCCGCCTTCCTTGAAGAGTTTGATTATTGTTCAGCAAAATTTTGCGCATCGTCCTCTAAGTCTAGAGCTAAACACCTATCATTGGAATATTATAAAGTGTAGTAAATCTCTCATTGGCGTAGCCGGGGGGGTGGGGGTGGGGTTCAACCCCCCCCCCGAAATGAAAATGAATCCCCCCCCCCCGCAGGTGGGGGGCGGAATTAAGTGACTGATTTTATTTATTTTAGGTGAGATTTTAATACTAAAAAATCACTTGCCCAAGCAAAGCCAATGAGGTTTTGAGTTTTAAACCCCTACCAGGGGGTTTTGCAGTTAAATATCCCCTTTCTATACAAAAAAAAATGCAAACGACAATCCCCAAATTCCAAGAGCACAACTAAAGAAGATTTTGATTTTAAAACCCCCTCCGAAATTTACGAAATAAATATTAAATATAAAAAAAGCAAATTACGCACTCAAAATTCTATGAGCGTAGCCAAAGGGGATTATGAGTTTAAGCCCCCCTTCAGCTGGGTTAGATGCTAAAAATACCTCTTAAATGTAAACAAAAAGCAAATTACACACTAAAATTTTTCAAGCGTAGTCAAGCCGGGGGGTGGGGGGGGGGGGGTGGGGTAAGTTTAAACCTCCCTCCTCCAGATGGCTTTTTTCTTAAGTTTAAAACACTACCAGGTGGTTTTGAGTTTAAAATCCCCCTACAGAGAGTTTTGAGGTTGAAAACTACTCTCTTCAATAAAATTCTAAAGCAAACTACAGTCACCAAATTCTATGAGCGTAGCTAAATGGGGTTTTGAATTAAAAAATATAAAAAAAACTCCAGAGATTTTTAAAGTTTAAAACCCCCCAACAGATTATTTTGACGATAAAACTTCCCTTTTTCGATATAAATTCTAAAGCGAACTACAGTCCCCTAATTCCAAGAGCGTAGCCAAGAGAGGTTACACATTTCTACCAGTGGCTGGACTCCATTAATACAGTGCAGTGAATAGTCATCTGCCGAAATTGAAAAACACTAAATGTGGCTCAACAAAGACAGATTTCAGGAGTCATTTATAGAGATCGGGTCTCAATCAAGGAAATCCTATGCTGAACTGGGAGTCGACCCCTTAGTAAGGTTGTGAGTTGTGACAGAGCGTCGCATGAGGTTTGCGGGACAAAATGAATTACCCATAACAAAAGTTGCCATGACATCGTAGTACAACTTGGCGCCAAACTTTCATGGAGGTCCTCAAAGCAGGGGGGAAGAAGCTTAAGACATAGCCAGTGATAGCTTTTTGTGGAAGCAGCTTGCCGCCCAATGCGCCTGAGGATCTAAGTCAGTAAGAATAGCACATTAGGTTTTTGAAATAAAACTTCTTAATAGCAGGATAATGCACTGTTGATACCTCAGAATATGCATTTTGTTGGCTTTGAATACCGGAAATAGTGCTTGACGGCTGGGCGGAGCCCCGCGCTGTGGGAGCTTCATGTGCTCCCCCAGACTCCCTTGATGACAAGGGATGGGAGTCTACATTTTTACCACTAACTCTAGGAAGAACCTATTCTAGGGTAAAATAAACGTCTTACGAAAGAATGAAGTGTCAGAATGTAATAAAGATTAATCATGTACACACACATATATACATACCAATATATATATATATTGTTATAAGTCTGCCATTCGCACCGCCAAGCTAGAAGGTGCGCACTGTGATAAACTAGACTGGAAAGGATGTCAACATTAGAAGAGGAGAACGATTTCCGCCCAAGTTGAGAGCCGAAGTGAAAAGACTGTGCCGAAGAAAGATGATGTTTTGTGAACTTGTGATGTCGTGTAAATAAAGATATATGTGTCTCGTTGAGTTGCCTAACTTAAGTTATTACAATTGGTGTCAGAAGTGGGATTATAGGCAACTCAACAAGAGGAGGTAGGCTTTGATTACAATGACATGTTTGAAGCTATTACATCAGCTCTCAATTAAAGAGCTAAGACAAGAGCTTTAGTACCGAGGTTTAAAACCCGTCGGTAGCAGAGAAACGCTCACGTCTCGTCTCCAGCAAGCCTTGATTGATGAAGAAGAAATTCCGGAAACCTACCAATTTGAAATTGAATCTGGGATTGTTGAGGTCATTGGCGAGTACCAGGACTTTAGGAATGCATTTAATGAACAATTGAACATGATCTGTAATATGATGAGGAGCATGATGTGGAACAGAGTAGATGAAAGTGTGTTGCAAGTAGAAGGCCAAATAGACCAAAGTGATAAAATTGTGTCGCAAGCAAAAGGAGGAATAAACTCGTTAGGGAAGGAGCAGTTACCTGGTCAGGACTGTGGCTGCACAAACAGTGGTGATGGAGGCACTGGGGATTGGAGCGCCGTCTGTGACTGTGTTGTGGGCAAGTCTAGCGGGGATGACTTTCAGGGCGAGAAACGTGACAGCAATGGCTGCGACGACCTCAATGGGATATACAGAATTGGAAGAAAAGAAACAAATGAAGAAACTAGAGAAGCCTGTTATGTGCCTGAAAGAAGAAGGGGGGAGAAAAAAATTCCCCAACCCCCAAATCCTTGGCTACGCCCATGAGATTTCTACCATATCTATACATTCGCTTAAGCAGCTTAGGATTCTTTCTCGGGGGGGGGGGGGGGGGGGGGGTTACAAAATAATTTCATTGTTTTTCAATATAGGCCCAATATTCATTAGTTATTAAGAGAAAAACAATCGCTCTATAAGTTGTACATGGCATTATTGTCTTTTAAACCAAAAAAAAAAGTATTTTTAATGTTTTTCTTTCACGTAGAATCTAGGATATAATGTCATAAAAGTGTTGTTTTGTTTTCTTAAAAGAAATTATCGTTTTATAAAATATTAAGGGGAGAGAACGAAACAAAAAACTACAAACCAAATCTAACTTCTGAAATAAAAGAATTTGATGCAGCTGTTTTGTTACCCGGTAGTATCAACGATAGATCTTTTGTTATACTTAGATCTATAATCCAAATGTAAACATATGTTTTTTATTATTTTTATTTTATTGTAAAAATACAGTAGATACCTAAAACTAGATCTTTATAATAATTGCTTTATTTTTTTTTTGCTCGAATTTACTCGAAATTTGTCAATTGCAGTTTTGTCATTTAATAATTTTTATTTAATAATTTCAAATTTGTTACAAATTTGTATATGTACTCTTTCTCAGTACTGTCCAAGACAACTCTCACTCTGGGTTCTGGCCCTGGCTCTGCCACTGGTAGGTATGTAAATGAATAATAGATTAGTATTATTAGATTTGATTAGAATCTTTATGATTGATAGTATATTTAATATTAGTATATACTATATATATACTTGACTTTTACATATAATAAAAAGCAGCACCAGGTGGCAGGGACCAAGTTTTTTCATGAGAGAAAGTAGATTTAGTGAATTAAATGTGATGAAAATATGGGACTGCGCAGACCGACGCTCGAACCAGTGTCTTTGGAAATGACAACACCACCTAGCTGAAATGCACTGCAAAGCAAATTTAACCTCTAGACCATCTATATAAGAATGTCTAAAAAACATTCTAATTATTCTTCTGTTCCAGACTGTCCAGAGTCATTTGCCCGTATGCAAATTATCACCTCAGTGGTAAATGGTCACATTCACCAGCTAGCCTTGCCCCCACCTTGCCACACCCATGTTCACTAACAATTTCAACTGAGCCGACACATACGGCCATTAGGCATGTATTAGACAAACAATGGTTCTATCTAATTGTGTATTACATCTCTCATTATGACAAGTGAACAACATAAATACACTACATATAGAAGCTTCTGTAAAAAACACAGCATCATATTGTTGATTTAGTGTTTATTGACATTATACCTATTGTTTAAAATTTAATTACTTGGATATAAGCACGATGAGATTTTATAAATATATTTAGTATACATATATATATAGACTCATTAGGTGAAAATATGAATAACCATCATAATTAAATACCTCCTCCTATATATAATGTTATAGCTTAGGTTCTGTGAAAAATATGAATATCATAATAAAATACTTTTATTTCAATTTGGATCATAAAATGATGCCTAGATAGAGTCTAGATCTAGTTCTAAAGAGACTTGTTCACTGTCAATAAGTTTTTAGTTTTAAATTCCATTATCCAAAATATACTTTTTTTTTGGTTTCATAACCATCAATTTGATTTATCTAGAAAGTGTGTGCATTCTCCTTTAATTCTATACCAAATATTACATTTTCTGATAACAAAAAAGTTTTTTATTAAAGTTTAATCATAACAGGGTATTGAAATACATATAAGCAAAATGAGTAATTCTTTTGGAACTTGGAGAGAAAGAGCTAATACGATACAAGTTTTTTAACTGTTGTTTTTTTTCCATTATAGATAACTGGTAACCACAGAATTGTGACATCATGCTAAACACAACTCTTGTTAATCGAAAGAATGCTCTGAAGGTTGTTAAAGAGCTGGATGCATTTCCTAAAGTTCCAGAAAGTTACACAGAAACATCGGCAGCTGGAGGGGGGCGTAAGTTGCTAGTAAAATACTCTTTATGAGATAAATGTTTTTAAAAATGTATAAAAATTATTTTGTTACTGTTGAGGAATGGAGTTTTCATCACTAGATCATTAGGCTGACATTCCCTTGCTCTTTCCACAATTAGTTGTATTTTGTTTTGTTTTTTTCCATAATCATCATCTATGCTCTGTAGCATTCTTAAAAGTGGTAGCCTGTGGACTGTAGACCATAGACTTCTTAAGGCAGGGTCATCCATGGAACAACCAGACAGACAAGCTAATTACTACACTCATTGTTAGCCAGCAATTAGAAAGTAAATTGATCAACCAGTGGGCATCAGGAAGCACAGGCCAGAGAAAGGACCATGCCAAAAAAACTGGACAGTATAAATTTCCTCCTATGCAAAGAGCAATCTACAATCTTCCAACTTAAAACAGGATATACATCTTTAAATTTAAATTTGTATGGCAGTGCGGAACAGCTGAAAAAAAACAAAAAACCAGCACATTATTTGTCATTGAAACGAAGAAATAGGTAGAAGAAGGCTAGACCATCAAGTAGTTTAGTTGTTTCCTCCTACCCGCTAGTATGCAATGAGATATAAGTAAGACGCAAAAAAAAACAATTTCTGTTGCTTAATTACATTGCTTTTTTTTTTTAAACTGTTACTGTTTGCTCTGTTATCCCCAGTTTCTATTGTGACCTTTATTCTGATTGGCTTCTTGGTAATCTCTGAGATAAGTTATTATACAAGCACAGAGCTGAAGTTTGACTACACTGTGGACAAAAATCATTCAGGGTTTGTTTGTATTTTATCTTATACTGATTAATGATTCTCAAAGATTATTTGAATGTTTACATATTTGAGACACTGCATGACAGCTTTGTTTTGTGAGAAGTGGGGAAAAAACAACATTGCAAGCTTTTAGAAAAAACAAAAAGATATTTAAGTCTATTCTATTTTTGTTACACTAAGCTCGTCTCTATGTTCTTAGATCTAGTTAGAGTCTAATCTACTTTTGGTTTACCTTTCTATTTTTTGAACAGGCTCAACATTTGTATCTATAAAATAAGGAAAAATCTTTCTATACTAGCTAAAACTATATACTCACTGTGGAACATATCCTCATTGATTACCCCAGATACCAGGATATTAGGGGGAAATTTTTAGAGGGCACAACTTAAAAACACTGTTCGATAGTGTCAACCCTGGGAATGTACTGGGCTTTGTCTGGGAGGTGGGGTTGTCTATGAAGATTTGATTTGTGAAATTATGAACATATAATATTTACAAAAGATTTTTACTAAATTATGAAATTTTTCCTAACTTTACTATTTTAACTGTGAATAGACCTTGCTTTTAATGATTTAACTGTATGGAATTTAGCTCTGGTGATATGAAGGGTGAGTAATCCTTGAAGCATTACGATGTGCCAAAAACTCAAACTCAATGATATAACTTCTAAAGCTACTTTGCTAACCTATTAATTAAAATGGAAAATTTGATCATTTTTATGAATTGGTTTCTATAATATTTAAAAAAACAAACTTGGCTCTAAGTTACTCAATGGAAAAATGAAACTGTATGGTAATGTTATACTTTAACAATTTTTTTCATGACGTCAAATTGTAACATATTGTTACGATTCACTCTCCTACTCAGGCGTTCTGTAAACACTGCTAAACACAACACAACACATCAACACATCAAGAACTTGACAACAAGGCTCCAAATAATCTGGTACTTTAATAATGGTCAAATCAAACAGCCAATACGACACAATTGGCAACACCATCAACTGCTACAACGTTAGACCGTATATCACTGTACTAAACTCATAACTCTACTGTCTCTTCCTGGACTCGTACATTTCACTGGAGGACAGCACCAGGACCGACTTCATGGCTGACTAACAGTCCTGGTCTCAATGCTCTCCGGTCTTGAACTGCCGTTTTAATACACACTGTGTATGGTCTGCGCAGGCTTATGGTCAGATGACCATAACACGGGCGCTATTCATGTGCAAAGCTCATGCCAGTACTGTCCCTTGCCTTTCAATATAGCACGCTAAACTGTATTACTGGCCTGTGTCATATATGTCAGCTGATCACACACAGTTAACCCTTTTGCGTCGCGAATAGAGTTATAACAATATGTAGGGAGAATTAATAAGAACAGAAACAGACAACCAAATATGTATGTCTTTTTTTTAAAGAACATTTTATTGAGAGACTAACAAGCAACACTCACATTGTATAATTTGTTGTACATGTTGGCTGTTTGTAAAAAGGACTTCATTAATGTTCAACCATTTGTTTTTCTACTTACATATCTATGTCTGAATGCATCAAACTCAAAACTGGTTTAAATTTCTATTTTAAAAATTTTCTTGTGTATTTTTCAGGACTGTCAAGCTTAACATTGATATTACAGTTGCAATGAAGTGTCATCGTAAGTACCTCAGAGAATAATCTAATTTTCTGAATGTCCTTTGAATGATTTAACTTGAATGTCTATGTTGAGTTGAAAGTTTACTTGAATAAGCTGAATTTTTAACTGTAGACTTAGTTGATTGAAAGATGGGAACTTATTCCATTGTCAGCATTTAGTCATTCTGTTTTTTATTGATGTTTGCGAAATTCTACACAAAAAAGAATGCAGTTCAAATACTGGTGAAGGCTGGGATTTTTAATTTTGGGATCTTTGGGCACCTCTGATTCCACCCAGCTCTAATGGTTACCTGACATTAGTTGAGGAAAAGTAAAGGGGGCTGATCATTGTGCTGTCCACATGACACCCTCATAAACTGTGGGCCACAGAAACAGATGACCTTCACATTGTCTGCCCTTTAGACCACAAGGTGTGAAAGGGGAACTTTACTTTTTTTTTTATCACTTTTAATAATAATAATAATCTTTATTATCCACAAGGAAATTTGTCTTACAATTTGTGCATTACACAAAACAAAATATTAGAATTATAGGAAACCAAAATATAGATTCACACCAGACTCACTCATAATTTACATGCGGAAAGATTATAGCAGATAGTTTTGGATGTGGTTTGACTTAATTATTATTAATTTTTCAATCATTATATAATTTTTTTTAGAATTATGAAACAGAGAAACAAAAACTGTCTAAAAAGCCTTACAGTTCCAATTATTGTTATAATTTGTCAATATAAAAAGTTCTGATGCTATAAAATTTGAAAATAAATTGTACAGATGTTGGTGCTGATGTCCTAGACCAGACTGGCCAGGATGTTTACTCCTTTGGTATGCTAAACGAGGAGTCAGTCCACTGGGAGCTCAGTGATAATCAAAGAGATTACCAGCACTTTGTCCAACAAGTCAACGACTACCTGTCTGGAGAGTATCATGCCATCCAGGAGGTGCTGTGGAGATCTGGGAACCCAGCTTTTAAAGGTGGCATGCCTAAAAGGTGCAGTAAAGACTTTTTCTATTAGAGCAGGGGTCTCAAAACTCATTTCAGCATGTGGGCCACAGTGGAAAGTAACAACCATTCAGCGGGCCACACCTCAAAAAGAGAATGTTTTTTCATTAAATTTTACGAACACTACTGTCACTGCAGTTAAATGCTAAAATAAAGTTTTTATAATTATCAATTACATTTAGTATAGTTTATTACATGCACAGGCAGTTTAGTTTACTAAAATAAGTGGACGTTGTCTTTGTCACTAATTAAAAAGCAGAAACTGTAGTTTCCCCCCCAAAAGACAACTATAATTACTAGGCCTACTGCAGATGGCTTGTTACTCATGTTTCTGTCCACTCAGCTGAGAGCGTTTGGCAGAGACCAGACCATCAACGCTAGGCCTGAGGTCGCGTGTAGTGGCAAGCCACAAGGTTGCTCTCAGATGCTTATCAGTCAGCCTTGATCGTAATGCTGTTTTTATTTTTATCTTCATTCTGGAAAAAAACTATTTGCAAACGTACGTACTCCCAAACATCGCTAGAATTCTAGCAGCTCCGCAGAATAAGTTTGGAAACTTCTCTCTGGGAAGAAACTGGTAGAAATCTGGAACACCAACATCAGCGTATTTCTGCTTCAGAACAGTGTCACACTGCAGGTCCAGTAGTTCCATCTGAACTTCCTCTGGAACGTTTTTCACTTCAACTGCGAACGGAGTGGCAACAAGGAAAAACTGTGGTTCGAGAGCAGTGAATTGCTGAAAGCGATGTTCAAAATCTTCCAGTAGTCTGGAGAGGATGTCTACGTAGCCTTTCAGGTGCTGTGGTTCAACCATAATGCTCTGTAGAAAAAACAAATGAGCCAGGTTTCCATCTGCCAGCTGAGTGACCCACATAGTCAGCTGTATCTGAATGATTTGATGCAGTCAAACATCACGGTAATCAGCTTCTGTAGTTGCCCTGTAGTTGTGAATTGAGTGCATTGAGATGTTGCGTGATGTCAGTAAGAAAAGCTAGGTCCGACAAAACATTGGGTCGGTGACCTGAGGTATGTCTCCGTCTTTCATTGCCATGAACAATGCTATTTCCCGTCTCAGTTCAAAAAAACCTTTGCAGCACTTTTCCACGATTCAACCATCTGACTTCCGTACGATAAAGCAACTCTCCTTATTCCGTTTCCAAATCAGCTAGAAAACTGTCTGTGGTTGAGACCCCGTGCAGGTATGAAGTTCACCGTCTTCACGACAACATTCATCACGTTCTTCATTTGTAGACTTTCGCCACAGAGAGCTTCTTCGTGCAGACTGCAGTGTATGGCTGCAAAATGTCCCGCCAAGCTGAGCTGATACTGTTTCTCTACCATTAATCCAACACCACCAACCTTCTCTGAACACATTGCTGGTGCACCTTCTGTAGCCACTGAAAAAAGTTTTTCCCTCGGTAGCCCACACCTGTCAATACAAGCTTCCAGTTCTTGAAACACATCGCATCCATTCGTCGTTCCTTTCATGGGTAGTAAGTCCAATCTCTTCAACAATGTTCAAGTTTTCGTCGACCCCACGAATGAATACGGCACAGTATGCGGTGTCTGTTACACCAGTAGACTCGTCCAGTGCAATGGAATATACTACAAAGTCTTTTGCAGCGGCAATCAGTTGCTGTTGAACATTTGTCGCTGACCCAGTGATCCTGCTTGCAACTGTGTTTGCAGACAAACTTATGCCTTCGAAGAGTTTCTTTTTCTCGGGGCAGATAATTTCACACGCCTGTAGCATACACTCTTTTACAAACTGGCCTTCAGTGAATGGTCGTGATGCCATCTCGCTAACATCAAAGCTTGCCTTCACAGAACCTTTGCTTGCAGTGGGCTGACACCTCATTTACTGATTTGTGCAGTTGTAAATCATATCACGGCTTATATGTGGTCATTGTAAATTTTATCTATTTTTTGAATTCGCGGACGTGGCCGCGGGCCACACAAATTTGTTTCGCGGGCCAAATGTGGCCCGCGGGACAAGTGTTTGAGACCCCTGTATTAGAGTGTATATTTTTAGAAACTTAACATATGAACTGTTGAGGGTGCTGTTGTCTTATTCTTTTTTGGTGTTTGTAAAATATGTCAAAAGGAATATAATTTTGTCAGCATGAAAAAATATTTTGAAGTCAAGACAAAAAGTATAATAGGGGGGATAAATCACAAATTGATGGGTCGGTTTGTATAATTAGATATTAAAACTGGCCTATGTTCTTGACATAATTTAATATATCAAAAATTAATTGGATGATTATGTATGTACATTGCCAAGGTACCGGCATTATTTTTTATTTTTAAAAAAATAATGATATCAAACCATCATTTTTATTCAAATAGGCTATATATAAAATTATAAATATTTTTTTAGCCACTCTTCAACGAAAAAGTTTAAATTGATAAGTACTGTCAATGCAACTGATTTGTTTAGATTTTTAAAAATTAGAATTGCACTTAAAAATCCAACTTTACTTTACCTTATAATAGGTGCTATGTTCTTCCAAAAGGATTTTTTTTTCGAATTTATTATACCTATTGAATGCAGAGATATATAATTATTTTTTTTTAGGCAAAAGGTGGTTTAGCTTTACAATTGAATGTTGTATAGGTTTGTTATAAAGTCTGATTAAACTCTTATCATCACTATGTTTAAAATAGTTGCAACGTCTTTTTAAGGTTTACTAATTGCATGCCCTTTTCTTCAAAGTATTCCTGTAAAATTAACTATATATTATCTGAAAAGAGAGCAAATAACAAAATTGATGCCATTTAAAGAAATAGTAAACAAGATAACAATTTAGTCAACACTAAGGATTCTACTACAAATCCTGTTAATGATTCTGGTGATCTGTTATTGGACAATACAGTGCCATTCTTGTAAATGCAGTCTAGATGTTCCTCAGTATATAAAGTCTGAGAATAGTAGCATTTTTCTAATTTACAACACAAACTTCTGTTGTCATCTTGTTTTTAAGTAATCCTAGAGATTTAAATGTGTTAAATTTTAATGTCAATTTAGCGATACCGATAAAACCGCCCCATCATTTTTAATGACATTAATTTTCTCTTAAGTTAAATTTAGTTACTTACAACTCTAGTTATACATTTTATTATTGACAATTTCCATCTACCACTGATAACTATAAATAGCTAGCTTTTTGGTGTATCCGTGTGGTATTCTACTTATTTTAAAATGTTTCTGACAATATTTTGTGCATTTTTTAGCACTGCAAAATCAAAATTTTCAAGCTCTTTTTAAATTTATCTTGATGGCAAGTAATCTTTTGAATTAGCATCCTTGAAATTGTATAGTCCATTGATTTATTTCAAAACCTCTACAATAATCATCTTTTTGTTTGTTTTTTTATGTTTTTTTTTAGGTTTTCTTATATCTACTCCACATTTCTCCATATTTGCGTTCTCTTTTTTCATTGTGAAAGTAATTTAATATTTTAAAAAATGATTTTAAAGTCGAAATGCAAAAAAAAAAAAGGAGATTACTGTGTTTTAAATTTCTCTTGAAAATCTATATTATAGTTAAGGTTAGCTCTCTTATTTATGCTTGTATTTTTATTATAGAGTTTTCACTCCAATCAGACAGATACAATTTTGTAAAATAATTTGATAAAAATGTTAGTTTTCTTTTTTGTTATGAGATAATTTTGTAACATTTCATGGATTTAAATATTTTTATCTAAAGTTAGTTAGAAATTTAAAGTTAAGCATCTAATTTTAATAATTTTGAATAAATATTATTATATATACACATTTTTCTTTCTTTCTTCGTGACAGAAAAGGTCCTGACCCACCAGGTCCACCTGATGCTTGTAGAATTCATGGATCCCTAGAAGTCAACAAAGTTGCTGGAAATTTTCATATCACTGCTGGCAAGTGAGTTGATTGTGACTTTTCTTTAAACATATGAACTAAAACAGCTTATATTCTCAAATTTAAGCCCTGAATCTAAAGGTTGAAGGTCTGAAAAAAATTAGACTTTAGTCACACAGCCAGTGAAGCTTAACCATAGCCAATGAGATTACTCTTAAGAGCAAGAGCCCACAAAAGCAGCATTTTAGCGCAAACCAATTCTTGTTATTCATATCTAGTTCAAATATACCTGCCTAACTAATAGCCATAAGAGAATCATATTTTCAGCATCTTAAATTAAGGATGAGCAACTAGTTTCAAAGGAAATTACCAGGCAACAGAAAAAGTAGCGTGGGCAATTTGTTAAGTCCTGTATCAGGCTGTAAAAAGCTGTATTCCAATTTTCAATTACACCAAACCTCATCTGCATTCTTATATGCTCTTCAAAATTATTGTAAATGATTGGAGAAATACAATGTTGAGTTAAATTTAATAATAATAATGGCTGTGGTGCATCAATCAATTCACAAGATTTTGGTCTCAGGCCTTGAATGTAAGTCACATCCCAAATATAAGCTGGACCTGCTTGTTTTCTCTTTGTATACTCTCCAAAGAGGTCTAAGTTGTAAATAGTAAACACCAAAACTCTAGTAACTAAAGTGGAATAAAATTTTGGTTTTAACACCTGCCCTGATACATTTAGCCATTTTACCTGAAGCAATATTAATCAAATGTGTGACGGTCTCCTTAGCAACATCCACTTTTTGTAAAATTTTACCATTCATGTTATAAATAAGCATTGGAGATTATTATGACATGTTGTCGAAAAGTTATTTTATTATAGCTTTTAAATTATTTATTATTTTATTTAAAATAGTTCTTTTCAATTTTAAATAGGTCAGTGCCTGTTATTCCAAGAGGCCATGCCCATCTGGCCATGATGATGGATAGTAAAGGTAAATAAATGCGACACTAGATACAGTTCAGAGATATAGCTCCAGTTGTTATATATGATAAAAATTATTTTTATTGTATTTGTTTCTAAACATCCAGTTGAATTTATTTTTAATGGACATCTAAGTGATAAATCTTATTTACTTTGTGTTATAAAACTAAATAAAATGGTAGAAAGATGAGATTTAGAATTATCAGTATGTAAAAAAAAAATATCACTTCCAAAATATTTTAACATTTTGTGATATACCTTTTTAAAAAAATGAAATAAATAAGTGGCATGTTAAAAAAAATAAAATAAATTTTGGAGCATTCAAAAAAGTAAACTAGATTTTTTCATGTGTATTTTTTCTTTAAAAATTCTCAGATTACAATTTTAGCCACAGGATTGATCATTTTTCCTTTGGAAATCCAGTAAATGGCATTATCTTCCCATTGGATGGATCTGAAATAACCACTTCATTTAGTAAGTTGATTTCTGGCCAATTTGAGGTTGAACACTGTTAAACTAGTTAATAGTAAATGTGTTGTATTGTCTGTATACAATTCTTAATGAAGAAAGAAAACATCTTTCAATAGTTTTGATATAATTTAAGGATGGCATTATGTATAAATAAAGTCACATTTCATATCTCTATAGACACCTGAACTCTTTCAACTGGCTATGACCATGAGATCATCTTTTCATTTGGCTTACTAACTTTAACAAATCTGATTTTTGAATTTATGTGTAATTATACCAAAACTTATGTGGACTTCTATCTCAATATTTTGTTCATGATTTTTATGTCATGGCATCATTTGTACAATTCCTCCTATTAGCTTGCCAACTCTTTGTGGGCTCAACATGGAAACATCAGACTTTGGGTGGGCATAGATCACAAAAATGGCTCTGACAATTGTCCAAGAAATTTGATGGTTTATGTATATTTTTCTGAAAAAAAAATACTAACTAATTCGGCCACACAAGGAAAACTCTGGTTTGACTGTTATAATTTTTCAAAATATAAGCATCGTAAAATTAAATTTGATCTAGAGACCTATATCTTGAACACACCTCAGTGGAAATTCTGCATATATTCACTAAAGACTTAAATTTAAAAAAAAAGATGTTCAGGAGCATTTTGCATATCATCTTATTTATAAAATTTCCAATACACGACATCAATACTATATCACCAAACTAGAAACTTCTATTCATATATCTCTAACTAGATCCAGTGTGCCCTCAATTGACATCTCCACTTTGACTGAGATTAGACTTGAGATTCTGGTTGGAATGCAACTACTTTACCTCTTAGCTACTGCACTTTTTGTAATTAGCTTTAAATGAGGCATAGCCTTCAACTTGAGAGATCAATAATGTGTGCTGTATTTCAATTATTTTTTGTACTTCTTAACAACTATCAAAGCTACCCCTATTTACCAATTTGTTTTAGAAAATTCTTTTTAGCTTTATGTATTTTATTATAATTATTATTTTGTTTTATCTGTAGATCATCATAGTTTTCAATATTTTATGCAAGTTGTGCCTACAGAGGTTAGAACATATAAAGCTAACATGGACACCTATCAGTTCTCTGTTACAGAAAGTGTAAGTCTGAAAACAATAGTTCTTGTCCGCTGTCTTTTAGAGCAAGTTTTTTTTGTTTCAATCTGTGTTGACTCTAGTCACAAGATTGGCAATTAAGATTCTCTGCCATTGTATTTGTAATATTTACCCAAAAAAAATTTAGGGCTATTCAGATATTTTTTATTTAAAAAGATATTTTTGTTGATGTTGACCCATGAATACTAAATCACCAAATATTGAAAATATTGTTTTCTTTTAAAATATTTCAAACAATTAAGGGTCTAAGCAAAAGTGTAATAAAAAAAAAAAAATTACCTAGTTTTGTTTTTTATTTAACAGTGACCAAAAAGATTTTAAAGTAATTTTAACAAAGATTTTACTAATATAAGCAAAACATACTTTTAGGAACATCAAGTACACTCTTTTATAGCTTAAACCTTGGATGATGCCAAATCATATAATAGATTCTAGTCTTTAGACTTAAGACCTATTATTGAGATATAGGTTTAAATAATATATATAGGCCATAAAGAGATCTAAGAGCATTAATTGGAATAACCAACTCAAGAAAAAGAACCATTTTAATCCACACCCTCCCTGCCCAAAAAGTAAATAGACTGTGTCTGACTGATTTTAACTTGTCAGATAGAAGTTCACATGTAGGCCAATTGTAGCATGATGATAAGACCACCCTGCGTTTCTTTTCCCTGCCCATTATGCAGTAGCCCAGAAAGTAAATAGACTGTGTGTCCATTGATTTTTAAAAACCTGGTCAGATATAGACATGCACCTGTTGGTCTAGTGGACTATAGTGTGTAGTCCATAATGACAAGACCACCCATACATGTTTTTTTTCCTTGGTCATTATTATTATTATCAGCATGTTTGCTGAATGTTCAAACAAGAAAATAACACATTGGCATGGTTAGTCAAGCATGTACGCAGATCTATCTTTGGACTAAAATAATTACACAGATCAAATGTTTCTTAACAATCTGACATTGATTTTGGTTTTATATCTTTGGTTACTATATAGATCTAAATCTAGATCATCCGAAATATGTAAAACATTTTACAAATGTGAAATTCTTGATCTATTTCTTATATGAGATTTTAAACTTTACTGGTACTATAAGATTGTCCCTTATATAATAAGTCAATATAATTTTTAAAAAAAAAATATAAGTACCTTTCTTTTCTAAAGGTTTTAATTCAAGGCAGAAAATACAAACATATTTATTTAGACATTTTTTTTTTCTCAGATTTTATCGTGCAATAGTTTTTTGTAAGAAACATCTTTCTTATTAATTTATAATTGATTGTATTATTTCTACAATGTTGAAAGAATTTCATCGAACCATAAGCCTACAATCGGATGATTGGCTGGGTCTTGATACCCCCCCTCTCCCCCCAAAAAAGTTATGAAAAGTTGTTTAAGTTTAATTAATATTTTTTAGTTTAGTTTAACTATCTTTTGAAATTGGTGATAAACTTTTAGTTTAACTACTTTATTTTAGTTAATACTTAGTTTTAGTTTAACTTTTTAAATTTAGTTTAGTTAAACACTAATTATAAGTTCTTGTTGGATTGTAAAGTTTACAGTATTTACTGGACCGTTTTGCTATTAGCTACACTTCCTATAAATATGAGAAGGTTATAAGTAAACCTATAATAATTAAATCAGAAACAAAATCAAAAATCATCTTTTAAACCTTTTTTTTGACAATATTTTTTGCTTTTTGTTAAAATAATCTATCCAAAAATATATTTAAAAAAAATAGCTAAGCATAATTTTAAATCCCTACCCTAGCCAGCATCAGATATAGTTACAAACAAATGCAGGTTTTACTCCACCTTCCCTCCCATTTTTTCCCTTTTACTTTTCACTGTAAAGAATTAACAACATTCTAATGAGCAGACTTAAAGAATTCATTTTTTAAATTCTTCAACTATATTGTACTTGTTAATCATTTTTTTGTAGAATCGTGCCATTGATCACAATGCAGGCAGCCATGGAGTGCCAGGAATTTTCATAAAATATGACCTTTCATCTTTACTCATACGTGTGAACGAAGTCCATAGACCCTTCTGGATGTTTCTTGTTCAGTTGTGTGGCATTGTGGGAGGAATATTTTCTGTCTCAGGTAGCGACATAACTTTGAATAATATTTAAATTAAGTGTTCTTGTTTTTGTAGTAGCCCATTCTGGAAAAAGTCTGCTATTTTGTTTGATTACACTTATGTGTTATGCTTATACCTTAAAAGTAAAAAAATTCAAATGCTCAGAATAAGTGTGTCTTCAAATTATGATATGGTAATAATTAGAAAGTATGTTTTAAAAATGTGTAATTTATCAAGTTCTAGCCAAATAGTACATTGAATTTAGATCAATGTCAAACATGGCATAATGTTCTATTATCACTTTTTAATTGAAATTGACTGTGAAGATGGGGTTTACCTATTTAGGTGACCTATTCTTAGCTACTATAAAATAGTGTGAAAACAGGTTTATCCAATTTGTTAAAAAGTTTCATTCTTTATTAGAGATAAATTTAGGTATTTTCATTTTTAGGGTCCTCCGGAGGGACATTAAACATAGCTTTGTATTTATTGTTGAAGGATTTTCGTTATTTGAATTAAAATAGTTTGCATTTGAATCTCCGGCATAACAATACGAGTGTTTAATAATTGTTTAAAGTTAGAAATCTACACTAAATTATAACATCAGAAACACATTGTCTGATGAACACAATCTCATCGTAACAACAAGACATCTTCACATCGAGCTCAAATACAAACGATCGTTACAATTAGATATGGGTACACATCTACATAAAATCTGGTAGTGGCAATACAAATTGCTTAAGTACTGTTTTGAAGTGTGTGTATGTCTTAACAAAGTTAAATAGTTTGTAACTTGAGGCATGGAGCTGGGAAAAAAAAGAACTGTGACTGTGAAAGAAAACAGAGAGCACCTTAGGAGATGAAATAGTTTCTTACTCAAGGAATGCGGGACGCTAGGAAGAAAGCATAGAGCACTTGTCAATACTGTAATAATAGATAAGTATAATTTCAGAATCTTGTGGCATTTTTTTTATACAGTGATCTCAGTGAGATAGTATTATTAAGTATTATTTATATAAAAGTAGGTTTTTTTTTGTTGTTTAAAAGTATTTGGAGTTTCTTCAAACTGATATTTAGTTCAACAATGTTATCATTTGCATTTTTTTGTTGTTTTGTCTTTTTGTGAAGAGGAGATATGATGGATTAGGTTAATGGTTTCCTTTCAGACCATGTCAGGTAGCAATTAGAGCTGTGTAGACTCTATTGCCCTAAATATCCTGAAATTGAAAAACCCAGTTTTCACCAGGATTCGAACTCGGGACTCAGAAGCCAAGATCTTTATCACTCAGCCACCATGCCTCTTGATTAGGTTAATAGTTAAAATAAATGTTTTTATATCACAATTTATAGCAAATGGCATAATAAATCCAATACAGTCATGCCACTATCATCGTGTTTTATTTTACCCAAGAGATTAGTCCAAATTAATTTGGAAAGTTTTACTCTGTGATGGAATATAACAAATTAAATTAAGTTTTTTCGAAAGGATTTATTATGCTTATAGAGCAAAGCTCTCTGCCTGGAAGAGGTCCAAACGAATGTGTCTAAAATCAAATTCACTAGTTCTCCTTTCTTTGTTTGGTTTGTCATCACATATTAAAAAAGTTACCTACCTTTGAGCTGGCCATCATAACAGGTCTGATGACTTTCTCATCTTTGTGTGGGGCAATTATTACACAGTATGCATATGTAAACAAGGGCATAACTACACTTCATCTTTATTCTGCAGGTATCATCAACAGCTTTGTGGGGCTGGTAGCAGACATTTTATGCTGTCGCTTCAAATGGGGTCAGCAGAAAAGTCATGACACAGTTGTCCCAGATCAAGCCAAGTTACCTGTGGACTTAATTCATCCCACATTTGAACGCAGCATAAGCCAAAATAATATTATTTCCCCCACTCAAGATAGTTATGTTAATCAACCTAATTTACTTCAAAATACGTCTTAGTCTTTTGTTTACAAAACATAACATTTAATAAAGGTACTGAGTTTTTTGTTGTTTGAATTATTTATGCAATTACAAAATATTTTATTTGAGTGATATTAATTGAGTTGTTCAATCCATTATAAGCTGTATTTTTTTCTTGTTTTTATTTACAATAAACTAATCTATACAATATAGTTTCCATTTATTGTTTGTCATTATTGGTATCAGGATGATTGAAATCTGAAATGTATTGTTAGGCTATTATATTTTTTGTGATGATTGTCAAATATTTTTCTATGATGTATTATTATTATTATTGTTTCAATACAATCTGTATCTTTTTCTTCTTATATTAAAAATGGCACAAACAGAATCATCTTTCCGGAGATGTATATTAATAACTTGACAACACACTGAAGAAATATCTGTGTTCTTTTCTTCTGTCTTCATTAAACTTCTTCAAATTAAACATAGACATAGATTCTCTTTTCAATAACAACTTGACTTCAATATCTTGATAACATTAAACGTTTCTACTAATACAACTGTAACTAATATAACTCATTACTGAAACATCAAATAATGATACAACTTATTGATACAACTTCAACTAATGGACCTGTTTAAGAATTCATTACAACGCCAAGACAGTTACTATGCAAGGATCCCGACTAACTAGCTTTCCCCCAATTTATACATTTCTCAACCATATTTTCCAGAATCCTAGAAACTTCTATTCTAAATATTAGGTCACAGTATCAATTCGTGGCACTGTTCTCTTAACTCCATGCAATTTAATTTTTAGAAAATTGACACAGTAATATTATCAGAACTTCAAGTAGGGTGTCAGCTGTTGACCCATTACACTTGGCTACCCCAATGTTAGTGTTGAAATACACTGCTCTAGTGGTATGGTTGAAAAGGTTTTAATTATGTTTTGAGTGTTCCATGCCAGGCTCAGATTCTAATAATAATAATAATAATAATCTTTATTGTCCGTATGGAAATTTGTCTTACAATTTGTGCATTACACCAAACAAAAAACATTGAAACTATAAGAAACCAAAGTGTACATTCTATCTCTGTCAATAAAATTTTTGTTGCTCTATGTGTATTTACCTGCTCACATTCATAAGAAGCCTTGAAGCATCACATTCAGCTGATTCATTCATTCCTGTTTATGTTCTGCTGTTCCAAATATCTCATCTATTTATGCCTGTGTGTGTGTGTGTGTGTTGATGTCTTTCATCTCTTTTTTTTTGTGTGTTGTGTTGTTGTTGACTTTTTATCCTTGTATTGCACCCTAAAGGAAGATCTTTTCGGGTCCTATGTGGTCTTCTAGCATGGATTACATCACTTGTTTAGGGAATCCTCATCATTTGTAGTTTAGATAGAGGCATTTAAAAAAAAAAAAGGCCATACCAAGAAGTAGGTCAGCCTGTTCCCTCCCCCCTCATTTTCCTCCTCAGTTTATGAACCCAAAAAAAAAACGTATTATTAATCAAGTTTTGCGACCCAGAGTCGCGTGTTGACTTCTCCCGGTGTCACACTTTCTCTACATGATTTTATTTTCACTATATCTTGCAGGAAGTCTTCATTTAATTATTGAATATTGAAAAGTTCACTTTGCTTGAGACAAATAGGGGAGACCTTTAAAATAAAAAAAAAATATGTTTATAGAGTTCTGTTCATCAGCATGCCTGTTTATCTAATGGGCCTACTATTCACATAGCATAATGTTATGTGGACCATAGAATGAAAAGATATTAGAGACCATGACCTTTGACTCTCATTCGCAGTGCAAAACAGCTGATCTTGGACTCGTGTTTTAAAAACTCAACATGTTTCCTTGCATTTTTGAAGCTTAATACATGTTATGGTGTCGTAGGCTTACAAATTAGTCTTTTGTGAAATGGATCAAACGATTCAGTCGATTTTACCTTAAGGGTTTACCCCCCCCCCCCTCTCAATTTTTTTTTTCAAGATTATAAGCGGTTGCATACTTAAAGGTTGAGAATCGCTGTTGCAATGCAATGCTATACTTTCACACTATAGAGGTGGGGGAGAGTCCACATTTTAAATATGAGATGTCTTATACACATTTACAATCAGGTAGCCAGATTATCTGCCTGTGTTATGATCCGTCCGAAAGAGCATGATTTAAATCCTGGTGGAATTGTATGTCCTGGTCGCATAATACCGTCGTTAACATTAAGACATGAAGACCCTAACCATTACACCTTATCTACACTATAGTCTTTTAGTTAGGGAAGGGAGAAAGGTGTTCGATCTACTAGTTACTTGTTACGATGTTTGCCATGGTGAGCTAATAATAGCAAGAATATGACAGACTATCCCGTTTAAAAAGTTTGTAGAACACAGACGGGGAGGAATTTGTGTACACATCGCGTTCTCGTCGTCTAGAAGTTGATATGAAAAAAAAAAACAGTTTAAGAAATGAAGAAGAAAGCCTGTGTTACACGTAGGCGGCTTCTAATGCTGTCGTACTAACACTTAACGTTGCACGCAGACTCGGAAGCCAGTTGTTATCAACATTCTTCAGCCTGAGGGCCTTATAAAATTCTGACAGGACTATCATTGGCCTCATTGGAACCGAGTCCACGTGGACCTAATTGTACAGCGGCCTGGATCTGGAACTCAACCCGAAGGATGGGGAATCACTGTCAAGAACTAAGTCTCATTCGCAACAGTGACCATGAATTTACCAATAAGAGATTTTTATTATCATAAACAGACTTTGTTTGAGACTAGTTATGTTAGCTTATAAAAGATACACTTGATAACAATAAATAACGCCAACGCTATACTCTCAGATTCGTAAGACTCTTATATAACACACTCTAATGTTACATACAACAGAACAATATGAACTCTCTTGCCAAGAGGAATAAGTGTAAGTGTTAACAATTAACACAAATTAACCACGTTAGAAACAAGAGCATCCTGTTGGTAAACCATAAATAAGCCCTATAAAATGAAAGAGTAAATTAAGTTATCCTTTCAGACCTTGTGATCAATTGGGCAGATAATGTAAAGCTCATCTGTTTCTGTAGCCCACTGTTAACGAGGGTGTCATGCCGCCAGCACAACGACCAACCGCCTTTAACCTTTTCCCCAACCAATGTCAGGTACCCTATAGAGTTGGGTGGACTAAAAGGCGCTATAAATTAATCTTCACCAGGATTCGAACCCAGTGCGGAAGGTAAACGCTTGACCACTCAGCCACCTCGCTTCCTTAAGTGCTTCAATGTTGAGCACGATGAAAGCAGCAATGAAGACGAGTCTGCATAAAGGAAGGGCATGAACTTCGTCTAGCTATTACTTTGTTTTAGCATTGGTTATGACGTCTATGCATACGTTACGCATGTTTATTGTTTAAAAGAAGCGGATAGCTGTTGGAACGTACTTAGCTCGGTCTAGTCCAATTTAGTGGCCATTGTGGAAAGACAGTGTTGAATATCTTGTATCCTAATTGGAGTTCATCTCAGATACACGCAGGGCCGTACTGCAACGTATGCGGCCGCAGTGGCTCCCGCAGTTTCATAGCCGCCGCGCTAACACTAATTGTAAATTATTACATTAAACCATTATTACAGTGTTTCCGTGGCCTCCTGATTTCCCAGGAGCCCATGGAAATCTCCTGAAATTGCAAAGTGTACGAAAAAAGTCATGAAAGTTGTCATTTTGGGGTGTCATTCAATATGGAAAACGCCAATCCTAATCGCGTTTCAAAACGAATTTAAACCAAAAACAGAGAGTTCCAATACTTAATTTACTGTAATATTTAGTGGCATGTAAATATAGATCTAAATCTATCTCGATCTCATAAAAAAAGCGATATAATTTGCTAGTCGATAGCAGGCTAAATCTAAAAGGCAGATAAGAATGTTTATCAGCGTTTTGTTGAAAAATACCTTCTATTGTAATTTAATTTGACCGTGATTTTGCATAGTAAAGTATGAATTAAATACAATGACGAATTATTTTTTAACAAAAATTCTTAATTTTAACTTATTATCCTTATCCCTATATACCCAGACAAGGACCCGCACGATCCGTTTTTCATAGGGCCCCGCAATATGTAGGGCCGGCCTTGGATAGGCCTACACATTCGGAAGACAATTTGAAAGTAAACTTGAAACTAATTTAAACAGACAGATAACACAGGTTTAGATTTTTTGTTGAAATATGACAAAATATAAAAATAACGAATCCGTTTCTTTTTCCTATTCCCGTACTAGAGCTAGGCTAAATAAATTGGTGCTTTTTTAGTTTAAAAAACGGGGAGACTGTGGACTTTTTTTTTTTCGGTTAGAGAATTAAGAGATTCTTAAAACAGCTACATCTGAAGAAATTTTAAATGATTGTGTTTGTGAGAGAGAAACAGAAAACTAACTATAGTAGATTTTAGATAGTGCACTAACGAAGATAAGCCTCTTAATTTAATCCCAACTAGAACGCCCCCGATACCAGTACCATTCTTGTTGTAACGCCATTGCCGGGTAGGATCTCTCAGTCATCATACTATTGCTCAACAATAGATGTTTGGATAAAAAAAATAGGTTATAAATAGCTTAACAGTGAGATTATATTGGCCCTACCATAGACTTAATTAAATATTATACTAGACTGGAAACAGGAGACAAATTCTTATCCATTATATCCATTATCCATTATATATATATATATATATATATATATATATATATATATATATATATATATATATATATATATATATATATGTGAGCTGGCGCTCCTAGAGCTAATTTTTGACCTAATTTTATCTAATTTATATTATTTACATAGGCAAGGGCTATGATGATTGTAATTTAGTGTCCTTTTAAATTTTTATAGTTCAGTGCTGAGTATTTTGTAGTTTCCGCTATTTATAACTTTCTGCTAGTTTTAGTCTTTTTCTGTTATTTGTGTTTTACTGGTAGAGGAAAAGTAGTTTTTAAAATAGTTAACTAGCCTTAGAGCTGTGAATGTTATTTTCTATTTTTTGTCTCTGGTTAGTTCTGCTTATTTTTGTCTTTGGCATTAGCGTTGGATTGGTTGTTATTTTTTTATATCAGTTTATGTGCAGGTCTGTAAACGGTATAGAGCCCCCATATGAGTTTAGAATAGAAATAACTTCTTATCTTCCTTTTTGTATTTTTATAGATTTAAATTTTAAGATTCTCTTTTTAATGCTGTTTAATTTGGTATATAATGTTGTGTAGTCTGTGTCTTTAGTAATTTGCTAGATTTTATTGTTGTGTATGTTTAGGTACAAATTAGGGAAATAGATAGTCCAGTTTAGTTTTAGATAGTTAGCATGACGTCATGCTCTCCGATATGTTCGCGCTGACCAGTTATAGCTAGCTCCGGAACCACGTTGAGCTCTCTTTTGTCTTGACCAGTGGTCAGTGCTGACAGTGGGGCCTGTATAAAGTTATTTTTGCGTAGTGTAATTTCAGCTGGGACCGCCTGTAAGTTGGAAAATGTTTTTATTTTTGCTTTCTTTCGTTTGTATTTGTATTGATTGTTTCTGCATCTATTGCTATAGTATAGATGCAGACTGATTAGTGTAGTAGCATCACTGGCTAGTTAATTAGCCATGATTACCTCTGATGGAACCGGAAGTTCTGTAGACTTGGGTAGCGTCACCCAATTGCGCCAGCCTTAATGCTTTTTGCTTTCCTATACTTGTCTATGTGTAAATATTTTATTATTTTATGTTTGCTATGCATTTTTATGAATATTTTATCGTTAGGATAACCACTCTATTTAAGTTGGCATTTTGTCCTACTTTTTAATGTAAAAGATGGTTGCGGCCTAAGCATCGCTGTTATGGCGGCTTGTTTAGTCTTATCTACTATTATCTAGATCTAGCTTATGTTTATTGTAGTCTAGCTTGACCTGTGTTGGTTGTGGCTGGGACTTTAATAACTCAGGTATTGCTTTTATTAGCTACATGTAGGTAATTGAAATTACCTCATGCTTGTATCATGTGTATGCACTAACTAGGTCTAGACCAGTCCAGTCTAATATATGTGTTATAGTCCATTATTATTTTATTTTTTGAATAATGTCTTATGTTTGTTTATATTTGTAATTGCAGGCTATAATTCCTGCCTTACGGCCTAACTGTCTGCCGCAGTTATTACTGCCTTACGGCCTAACTGTCTGCCGTAGTTCTACTTTACTGCTGCGAGTAGCTTACTGTTTAGTGTTGGGGTAATTTAGGTTATTTGAAGGTCGGTTTAGTTAGTAATAGTTGCACATTTAGCAACATAGACCCAGAGGCAGCCAAAGACTGTCGCCAAAAAGGGTTTTGGTTAGTGGAGTTGTTAAGTTCAGTAGGGTTGATTAATTATTTAGTAGTGCGTATATATAGTTTTTGTTTATTTCTAAGTTTATTTTCATTGTCGTATTCACCTATATTTTTATTGCTTTGTAAGTTGGTTGTAAATAAAGTGTATATAAGTTTGTTTTATAATTGTAGTTGGTTATTTTATCTTTAGTTAGTTTAGTTTAATTGTGCTGTCTGGTTGCTTAGGCTACTCTAGCCCCTTGGTCGCAGACCGAGGTGCACAGATTTGGCCCACTCAGTAGAGCTACAATTTGCCTACTATTTTTAAATTAACAAATGTTGAGCAGCAGATAACAGAATAGGGCCTCACTCAGTAGCGCCACCCTGACCTGCTCACATATATTATATACGTAAACTCTTTTTCAAGCTCTAATGGAAGTCGCCCCAATAGTGTCGAAGGTGCCACCCATAGACTTATATATACGTTTATGGTGCCAACCCGATCAATTTTTTCTCTCTTAGAAAAGTAATGATCTTTAGTTTTCAAAGTTTAGAAATAATGCGAAATCATTTCTCGGATTTTCTTTAGAATTGGCTATTAATTAAAACGCCTTTAAAAATGTCAATGTTGCTCCTCCTCACAGTATAGATAATATCTTATTTTCCCCTCGTAACGACAGTGCTTGATAGAGGCTAATGGGTTTGTATTTGCGATATGCTTCATAGTAGGCTTATATATAGGGGAAAGTTGGGTAATATTATATGAGATACTTAACTTTAAAGAGTTATAAAACCTTAAAATTTCTTATATTTTTACCAACTGCTAATTCAAAATGGATTCAGTATATATGAAATAAACTTTTCACTAAAGATCAGATGGATTCGAGCATTACTTTTTGAGTTATAGAAATAAAATAAAATCATTTTAGTATCACATATTACCCTCCACAAATATGGGTAATTGCACAATGTTAGTGTACTAGATAGATATAGGGTTATTTAAAGTAATAGCCTAAAGTTAATATTAAGCAAATCAGATGCAGAATATTAATTTTGATCTTGATTTGCTTTTGGGATTAGCAATCAGGTAGATAATAGCTGAAACCTGCCACCTACAGAAAACTAATTTTGAAACATGATAACACAGAAAAAAAGACTAGGAAATTAGTTGACCCAAATACTTAGGAAACGAGAGGGTAATATCTTTAGCAAAAGTTTCCATTCCATGCGTAAAACTGGAACTACTTTGCGAGAGGCAATTTCTAGATAAGGACAGAAACTATTTTTATTTCAAGAGTCCTGGGTTCAGTGGTGGCTCAGTCTAAGTCCTAGGAGTTGTAATGTTGGCACCTTAACACTATTAAAGGCCACATTTGTAAATATTCGATAAGTGACAGTTATCGTGTTTGCTTATTGATCCAACAGTTTGCTTGACAATAGGGTCTACCTTTACAAGTAAAAGAATCTACGATTGCGAGGGATTACATGTATATCTAGCACTGCAAAGGTTCTAAAATAGTTCACAATATCACCTCCATAGTAACGATATGTATAATAGAATGTAGACGTAGCATCGGTATTCTGAAATACATCTCATTAGCATTTACTCCCCTGCATTATGGGTATAGCCGGGAGGGGGGGGGGTCAGCTTGCTGCTCTATGCGCCGATCGGCGCGGGAGGATCAAAGTCCTAAGTAAGTAAGAATAGTAGATTATGTTTCTGAACTTAAATTTTTAATAGCAGGATAATGCACCGTAAATACTTCAGAATATTGCCTGGCGGTGGAGTTTCGCCCCGAGCCGCACTGGGGGAGCTTATATATATATATATGATAGGTCTGTGAGTTGCTTTCTTATTTTACAATCTGTAAGTCTTAAACGGTCTGTTAATAGTTTTGAAAACAACAAGTAGCCCGCCTAACATTGAGAGCACTAAAAACAAACCTTTATTCGTAATATTGTGTAGCATAATTAATATGATAATTGCAATTGGTCCAACCAATAAAAGTCTCTAGTTTCTTGCTATGTGAACATTAAAAAAAAGTTAATTCTAAGGGGCGATGACCCAGACACTTAGGTAGATCTAGATAGGAATATGACTAGATCACTAGATGAATGATAGTTTCGAGAAAATAAATTCTTAGCCTGCCAACTTTTAATTTAAAAGAAATTAGGTTTGTTTTTCCCCCAACACATTTTGGCTTTAGATCTAATTCATCGTCTACCTGTGGAATAGCTAGCCTACTACACGCACTAAGATGAACAGCGATCGGAGGACACAAAGGTAGACTTCAAAGGTGGATTATAAAACGCGGAGGAAAAGGACAGCATATAATTAATGAATCTTTTAGGTAAAAATTTCAATCATACTCTAGCAGGGGCAGACTGGGTATCAAAATCGGCCCTGGCATTACCATATAAACCGGCCCACAAATGGCATGTCATATATTTTCGGTGTGGGGGGAGGATTTTAAACCCCCTACGCAAATTATATCTATCTATATATATCTATATCTATATCTATCTATCTATCTATATATATATATATATATATATATATTAGTGTGTGTATATGTAATTAATCTTCATTACATTCTTATCTTTCATTCTTTTAAACGTTTTTTCTACCCTAGAATACTCTCTTCCTATAATTAGTGAAAGGCAGTACACACCGCCAAGGGACAGCTAGGGAGTCTGGGGGAGCGATGCAAGCTCCCCCAGTCGGATCCGGGGCGAAGTAGCATGATTTCCGTTATTTTACGCTTTAAAAAATGCATATTTTGAGGTATCTACAGTGCAATTAGCCTGCTACTCTTCCGCTAAAAAAATCAAAAACTAAATCTTCTATTCACTAGAGTCCAGCGACTGGCAGAAAAAGGTAAAATGCTTTAGTTTTGTATTGGGGGGGGGGATGAAGGGAACCCACAAAACCCCTTTTGGTCACGCTCATGAAATTTGGTGACTGTAGTTCGCTTAAGTTGGCTGCACTGGGGAAGTAAGTAAAGTTTCCCTTTCAGACAATGAGATCTGAGGCCAGTGATGGTTTGAATTCCTCCCCTCTCGGCTACGCCCATGTGTTTTATCATAGGTGTAAGCCTAATTCTATTCAAAACATATAAAGTTTGATAACGCATCGAAAACTGAATGTATGCTTTCGTAGACTTATATAATGTATTCTATGTATACATGTATGTAGTCTGAAAACTATAAACACTACAATAGCAGCCTTAATGAGTCTCAAACTTTTTTGTATTACTTATAGATTACAGACGTTTCTTCAAAAAAAAAAATAATTAGGTCCTACGCATTTCACGTGTCAATCTAGTCATGCATGTTGATCTGTGACTTAAAATATGCTAAATCATTGGTTTTCCTGGCTGACTCAGGCAACCCATTCCTTTAAAGTGATATCACCACAAATACAAAACTAGGGGTCTATCGAGCCGTCATCCTCCCTACATTGCTTTATGCCTCAGAAACATGGATAGTGTACAGTTAACATGCAAAGAAACTGAATAGCTTGCACATGACATGTCTGTGAAAAATACTGAATGTCAAATGGCAAGACAAAATACCAGATACTCAAGTCCTTCAAAGAGCGGGTCTGCAAAGCATCCACACAATCCTGATGCAGTCCCAGCTGCAATGGGCAGGACACATATGCAGAATGAAAGACTACCGCATCCCTAAACGACTCTTGTATGGCCAACTAAGCGAAGGAAAGCGCTTGCAAGGTGGTCAAAGAAAGCGCTTCAGGGACACCCTGGGATAACAGAGCATCATGACGTCGCGCTGTGAAAACCGGCGCACGTGTTGCTGAGTAAAAGAGAACAAAGATGGCAGAAGAAAATCGCCAGAGAAGAAAAGCAAGGCCAATGACACTAGCTCCAGCTGGAATAACCTGCCTAGTGTGCGGCCAAACATTCCGGGCTCACATAGGTCTCACCAGCCACACGAGGAGACATAAAACCCCAGTGTAAAGCTCTCAGCCCCCTGGATGACAAAGTGGTCATAATCGAACTATGATGGACGAACTATATATATATATATTCCTTTACCAGATAAAAGAAAGCAGAACGGTTAGAGAGGTACTTCTAAATGGGAAAAGCTCTTGCTTCGTCCTAGTACATTCTCGAAAACCAGATTTGTATATGAATATATTATTTAAAATATAAATAATTCAAAATCTCCTTTCATTAAATATCGGATGTGACAGCGCTATATAAATTATTGTAATTATTGTAATAATTTTCATCATTAATTAAATACTAAGCATAAGTTTGCCATTAATCATAATATCATAATAGTATGCATTGTATTTAGATCTAGATTTATGTTTTAATCAAATAATTTATTTTGTAAGCCTTATCTTTTCTTATATAATACAGACGTTACTTCAAAAAAGATGATTACGTTCTACGCGTCATGCATTTAGTCATGCATATTAACCAATGTGTAGTATTTTCAGTTCTATGTTATTACAAATAAACAACAAGAAACTTGCTTTTTCTTTTCAATCGCAGAAAGTAGAACTTTATACCCATATTGAGCTATAAGTTGGCTGGTTTGCAATTTCGCGGCTGTGTGTATGAGTACAAGTTTACTTCTATTAACGTTTTGTTAACGAGCTAATTGTCTCCCCTTTTGCCGCGTTCTATCAATGTTTTCTAACTTAACCTCTTCCATCCCTCTTTTTCGTTAACTTTCAATGGAACCACCAAAAGAAGGGGGAGGGAAGGAGCAAAACAAAAAATAGGAGTGCCATCAAAATGCCGAACAGCGAAACGATCAGGCCAAACAGTCTCGAAGATATCAAAGTAGTGTTGAAGGCCATGCCGCTCATGCATAGCAGAAAATACGGTCTAACGTTTTACAAATGATTATACGTACAGTGTATCATGTAATTCTTAAAATTATATTCTTGTTGAATTTCAAACAAAATTAATTATAATAATAATTTACAAAAAAAAAAACGTGTCCGGTACTCAGTGTCTTGCTGCTGTCACTTTTGTTTTTAAGTTGTCTGCATTGAGTTTTTTTTTTCTTTGGTCGCGACCAGACCGGCCCATTTGGTACCGGCCCACCGGGCATTTGCCCGTTTGCCCATATAGCCAGTTCGGCCTGTATTCTAGCCTTTAGGCGAAATATTCAGATCCGTATTTCATCACTTGACAGTGGCACACTATCATGATGGTCAACGATCCATTGTTTAATGTACTCACTATAAAAATGACACATTGAAGTCACATATTGTGCTTGACTTGTCGCCATGGAGATGTTTTCCCAATAGTTTACTCTTGCGTCACTTCCTACAGACGTGAGTGTCTCATTTGTGTTTTCACTTTGCCAACATTGCCGCACACTCAACGTGGGATTAACGGTAGAAACTATTGTTTTGATGTTCAGTAGGCGCATGTCATAGGTCATATATAAATCTATATTTAACTTCTGTCAATGTTTCTCACATTTGTACCTATTAATCCCCCACCCCGACACACACACATAGCCAGTGGCGTAGCTAGGAATTTGCCATCATTTGGGGGCATGGGGGCTGACCTCTTTGGGGGCTCATGCATTTTGCATAATATTTAATGTAAAAAAAACCCCACTCATTTGGAGGTCCCCCCTCAAGTGGGGGCCCGGGATGATTTTCACATTCTCCCCCTCCCCCCCCCCCTCTGGTTTTAGCTGCAGGAATGCACCCCCACCACCGGAGTCTAGAGCGCACGATTCATTCACGCTAGTAAGATTAACGTCTTGTAGCTTGCCTGTTTTTGTCATGCAAAAGTCGACAACAGACATTTTTGACAGTCGTGGGAAATTCGACCTTTTTGACATGAAAGCCTTCAGGATAGAAGACTTAAAATTATACATAAAACACTGAACCATCATTTTCAAATACAAAAACAAAAATCTAATAAAATACTCAGAAAAACACAAAGATAAAGGCATACTCCTCGTTCCATATACTAGGACAAATGTGTACAAATGCTCCTTCTTACCTAGCGCTATTAGAGCATGGAATGGGTTGCCTGAGCTAGCCAGGAAAACCAGTGACTTGGCAGAATTTAGGTCATGGATTAATATGCATAACGTCTGTATCATATAAGATAAGATAAGATTATGGATAGATTTATTGATAGATTCAGGGCCGGCCTTAGTCGATGGCAAACTAGGCAGCCGTCTTGGGCCTCCGATTGGTGGGGGCCTCGATTTTAAAAAAAAAAGTTCCCCTTTCAGACCTTGTGGTCCATAGGGCAGATGATGTATAGGTCATCTGATTCTATGGCCAACGGTTAACGAGATTTGTCATGTGGCCAGCACAACGACCAACCGCTTTTACTTTTCCCTAACTAGAATGTCAGGTACCCATTAGAGCTGGGTGGACTCAGAGGCGCCCTAAGATCCCGAAATTAAAAATCCCAGTCTTCACCAGTATTCGAACCCCGGACCGGTAGTCAAGCGCTTTACCGCTCAGCCACCGCGCCTCGCAGAGGACTCAAATAATTTTTTTTATTAGTGAAAAAATAGCTAAACATGGATCGAATCTCAAACATAGCAGATCCATATAGCTCTATGTCTACTAGTCTAGCTCTACATCTCTACTCTTAGTCAAGGTTTACTCGTGAAAGTTTAGATCTACTTGTTAGACTACATATGTTTGATGAACTCCATTTTGGTAGCAAGGCTGGAAGGATTAGTCCTCCCGTAGAGCCTTGGCAAGAAACTCTGCTGTTAGGCGTAGTGCCTTTAAGCTCCCATACAGGTCAAGTGACTCTGCAGACAAACTATCCCGCAGCTCTCGGAGCTGCGGTCACTCTTGCTAGATTATGCGCCACTGTTTCCACCGACTCTTCACAGTGTCGGCAACGGGCCGGAACCAATATCTGTTAGAAGACCATTCATTCTTACTTTTGGTGAAATGTCGAAACGTGATTTCTATCCTGTTGATCACGAGTCGTCCATGAAGCACATAAGTGCTATCGGCACTATATAAATATAACTTATTTGTTTAGATAGGTTTATAGATAGCCTACAGGATCATATCCAGGAAAATGTCAGTTATTTAGAGTAACAAAAAAAAAAAAAAGAAACTAAAACAAATAAAAACTACTTATTTTATTCATTGTAAAATAGTCACACAGACTAAAAACTTAAACTATCTAGGTGTAATAATAAATGAAAAGTTATCATGGAATCCCCATAGTGATTTTGCATTTTGACATTCGACATCATGACTTGAGATAATGTATTTAGCCTAATAAATATATAACCCTACATTCGGTATATCAGTAAAATTAACAAGAAACAATCATTAAGACTCTTTTAATGAATAATACCATTCTTTATTGGCGAAATAATGCACAAGTGACAACTCTCAATTCATATCGCTTCACGTCATGCTTTCCGTGCAGCAAATGCATCTATAATATCAACTACATTGTATTTGTGACACTGACATTAAAGCCATGCTAGGCCTTTCTTGCGTCATTGTACTTCTGAGATAGTTTTTGATTAACTTGAGCTTTGAAATTATCTCTGGCATGACGCAATGGAAGTGGCCTGAGTTAGCAGTATTTGAATGGATGTTGCAAGGTTTGAGAACAAATCATTACCATATGAAGCCAGCTTCCTCAATATGTCAATTTTGTAATTATGGCACTGGTATGCTGACGAAAAGTGCTTGTGCATCAATGACATCATTGAACAAGCGATTTGCCTGTATTTCATCAAACAGGAAAAAGTAACAGTTTTCATCAGCGTGTCATCATCCATAGGATCCAAGAGATGTGTTGGTTCAAGAAGAAACTCAAAGGTGTCCATGTGGTTTTCCAGGCTTTGGAATCAGCCCTTCATCTCCATATGAAGTCTGTCCAACATTTCTGTCGCAACACGATTGAATTGCAGCTCTATCGACAGTCCTACATCAGAACTCAACTCCCCATCAAGTATTTTCTTTCTTCTCGTTGTTTTGAATACAGGAAATCCGAAGCATTCACTACTTTCTTTTACTCTTTCGATGGATTGGGTGATCAGTTTCGTCAATTTCTCATCATTTTGCAGAAAGCATGAAAGGTTTTAATTTCTTCAGCAGCTTCCCTTATGTGCAGTCCATACTTTTGTAGTTTCTTCTGAACTATATTGATTTGACGCAGGAGATTTGACCAGAATTCCATATAATAAAAAAATTATTAATTTTCCACTGCATGAAAAAGATTCAGTGCATTGCTTCTAGTGTCCATTCTTTCAGTTGTTGATTCAGAAAGTTTCTCCAACAGCTTGATCATTTTGTCGAGATGCAAGAAAAATGCCGACGTAACTTCTTCTCTTGCGGACCACCTTGTATTACTCTCCTTTTTTAAACTCCAAGCTCCAGCTTCTATCAGTTTGGTCCATCTCTGGGGTGAATTGGAAAAAGTTGATGTCCAGTTCCAAAAAAGGTGACAATTGCAGAAAGAAGAGCTGTTCAGAGAGTGATTATCACAGTTCAGAAATGTCTAAGAGACGTTTCTATAGGCCAGACAGACGGCTACTCATTGTGGCTGCGTTATCCTAGGTTTGACCTCTGTACAGATTAAAGTCCAGTCCAATGTCTTTAAAAGTTTTCCGAACAAGTTCTTTATAATATTGTCCATCAGGTTTCAACATTTCCAAGTCACCAATGAAAGACTCTTTTAGTTCGAAATGATCAACATCCAAGTAACGACCTATTAGAGAGACTTGTTCTTGGTGAGAAACATCTGGGGGTGGTATCAAGCAATAGAGAAAAGTAACAAACTTGCTTGACTTTCCCAACAATTGATTCCCTTTTTTGCCCATCACGTTTAGGAACACATTTTGAATATCTGGTGACAAATATTCGATTCTATGTATGTGGTGTTTCGTAACTTCATCAAATTTGCTAGAAATTTCAAAGATGCAAGGAAGTTCCCAGGATTGGGTGAATTCAGTTTTTGTTGTGGCCATGTAAGCTAGAGCTTGTTTTTGTTTAGTACTCAATAGATGCTGCTACACGCTTCAGAATATCTCTCCAATACTGCTGATTTTTCAAAATTTGCACATGAAACATATGTGACAGTTCATCTGGTTCTGCCTTAAGGTTTTTCTTCTTCTAACTTCCACTTCTTTGTATGAATCATCTGAACAGTGATACTTTTCTTCGACACGTTCATGGTCACTTTGTTATCAGTGCTTATATCAGGTTTCTTCTTAAATGATAAGAATGATGAAAATAACTATCTTATATAACAAGTTACTTCTTGAGAGTAGCACGGCACTAGTCAGCGCTATGAAAGTTACTCCTGAAATGAGAGTAACCCCGCACGGAAAGTGTTAATAATCTGTGTGGAATAAATGCAACTTATTTAACAACGTGAAAAACAAGATTACATGGCAGTGACGTAATTTTTAATTTATTTAGTAACACTGAATTAGTGCTGCAGATGGAGTGTGATCCTTGCCTAATTGATGTCTTATAATGATTATAATATCTAATTGATCTAATTGTTTTGGAAATGGTCAATCTCTTATTCTTTTTAAAAATAAAAGTAAACATTTTTTTTGTAAATGTAGTAAACAGTATGACAGAACTTGCTTAACTTTGTAATACTATTGTAAAAAATAGAGAATAGTTGTAAAAATGGTGTTTTTATGAAAAAACTGCTTGCATATACTTGATTTTAAAAATAAAATAAGATTTTTCGCTTTCAGAAGTAGCCGTTGCATCAGAACTTTGGTCTAAAATATTATGAAGTCGGAATTCCGCTATCTTTTCTTGTTTACGAGATCTAAACGGGGTAGACGGACAGACAAACAAAACAAAACTAATAGCGTCTTTTCACCTTTCGGGGGCCGCAAACAAAGTAGCTATAGGCCTAATACATAAAACACTAAACCATAATTTACAAATAGAAAAACAAAATCTAATGAAATACTCAGAAAGACAAAGATAGAGCCACATTTCTTATTCCTTATACTAGAACAAATTCTTCCCTAGTGCCATTAGAAAATGGAATGGGCTGCCTGAATCAGCCAGGAAAACCAACGACTAAGCAGAGTTTAAGTCATTGATTAACATGCATGACCCCTTACTTGATTGACACATGAAATGCGTAGGACGTAATTATCTGAATAATTTGTTTAATGGATTGACTTTCAACATGTTTGTGTTTCTATTCCAAAAGCCACCCCCTCATATTACGCTGATGTAGAAGTCATAAAAGTGAGGTTCAGGTGGATGTAGGGCAGGCCCTAAAAGTGAGGTTCAGGTGGATGTAGGGCAGGCCCTAAAACCTGTCACTAAACATGAAAACAAGTACAAGAAGAGTCAAAGGTCAAAGTGGCCAAAAAAAAAAAAAAAAAGAAACCTGGTTCTACGACCGTGACACTAAGCTTGCTTACATGTAACCTGCTGGAAAAGGAACAGATAATCTTACTATTTCGGTTGTCCCATTTATTAAAATATGTCAGAATTTCAAATGATAAGTTTTTTCTATTGTCACAACATACATGCACCACAAAATGGTAAATGGACTCGTTTCATGAACTCTTGTGGAACTTTACTTTTAAAAAAAAAAAAAAAAATGTACAAATAGTAAAGTCACAACTTCATGGAGGGCGGAACCTGGACGCGGTGTCAAAAAACGGCTCTAACGATTTTTCAAGAAATGTAACAGTTGATGTATATCGCCGAGAAAAGAATTACAAGCTCGTTGGTCACACAGGGAAAACTCTAGTTCGACCGTAAGCATTTTACTTAGAAATAAAATTGGAGTAAAAAAAAAACATGACGGAGTCAGTTATCTTATATAATACAGACGTTACTTCAAAAAAGAAGATGATTACGTCCTACGCGTCATGCATTTAGTCATGCATATACCTTGTCACTTGTATATATAGCATGGGCAGGGGGAGATCGGAATTTAGTGACTGATTTTTTGCTTTGATTTTGTTTATTTTAGGTGAGATTTTAATACTAAGCCATCACTTGCCCCAGTACAACCAAGAGGGTTCGAGTTTAAAACCCCCTTCTAGGGGGTTTGAGTTTAAAACCCCCTTCTAGGGGGGTTTGAGTTTAAAACCCCCTACCAGGTGTTTTTGCAGTTAAATCCCCCTCTTCTATAAAACAAAACAGAAAAAAATGCAAACGACAATCCCCAAATTCCAAGAGCACAGTTAAGGAAGATTTTGATTTTAAAACCCCCTCCAAAATTTACGATAAACCCCCTCTTCAATATAAAAAAAGCAAATTGCACACTCATAATTCTATGAGCGTAGCCAAAGGGGTTTGAATCTAAAAAATACCTATTCAATATAAAAAAAAGCAAATTAAGCACTCAAAATGTTATGAGCGTAGCTAAATGGGTTTTCACTCAGTTTTGAATTTAAACTCCCCTTCAATGGGGTTCGAAGGTAAAAAATACCTTTTTAATAATAAAAACAAAGCAATTTATACACTCGAAATGTTATGAGTGTAGTCAAAGGGTTTTTGAGTTTAAACTCTCCTCCAGTGGAGTTTGAAGCTAAAAAATACCTCTTCAAAATAAATAAAAAGCAAATTACTCACTCTAAAATCTATGAGCATAACCAAAGGGGTTTTGAGTTTAAACCCCCCGCCAGCGGGGTTTGAAGCTAAAAAATACATGTAAGAAAAAAAGCAAATTACGCTCTCTAAATGCTATTAGCGTTGCCTAAACGGGTTTTGAGTTTAAACCCCCTTTCAGAGGGGTTTGATGCTAAAATATACCTCTTCAGTATAAAAAAAGCAAATTACACACTAAAATTATTTTTAGCGTAGCCAATCCAATTGGGGGTTTTGAGTTTAAACTAAACCACTGGCTTTTTTAAACAGTTTATTACCCCTCCAGATGGTTTTGAGGTGGAAAACCTCTATCTTCAATATTATTCTAAAGCAAACTACAGTTACTACAGTTACTAAATTCTATTATCGTAACTAAATAGGGTTTTGAATTTTAAAAAATAAAAAAACTCCAGAGATTTTTTAGTTTAAAACCCCCAAAAGATTGTTTTGACGATAAAACTTCCCTTTTCGATATACAATCTAAAGAAAACTACAGTCACTTAATTCCAAGAGCGTATTTCAGAGAGGTTACACATTTCTACCAGTGGCGGAGCTCAATTAATAAAGTGCAGTGAATAGTCATCTGCCGAAATTGAAAAACACTCAATGTGGCTCAACAAAGATGGCTAAGACAGATTTTAGGAGTTAGTTATAGAGATCGGGTCTAAATCAAGGAAATCCTATGCCGAACTGGGAGTCGACCCCTTAGTAAGATTGTGACCATGATGTTTGCAGGACATTTTCTCCGACAAAATGAATTACGCATAAGAAGAGTTGCGATGACATCCTAGTACAGCTTGGCGCCACACATTCATTGAGGTCCTCAGCTTCAGACATTACCAGTGACAGATTTTTGTGGAAACAGCTTGAAATGCGCCGAACGGCGCGGAAGGGTCTAAGTCAGTAAGAATAGCACATTAGGTTTTTGAAATAAAACTTTTTAGTAGCAGGAAAATGCACTGTAGATACCTCAGAATATGCATTTTGTTGGCTTTCAATACCCGGAAATCGTACTTGGCGGTGGGGCTCCGCCCCGTGCTGGGGGAAGCTCCTAGCGCTCCACCAGACCCCCTTGCTGGCAATGGCGGGGAATATACAATTTTTTCCCTAACTCCAGGAAGAACCTAATCTAGGGCACAATAAACGTCTTCCGAAATCATGAAGGGTCGGAATGTAATAAAGATTATGTACACATACACACACATAAATACATATAAATATTTTTTTCGCGAAAGGGGGATTTTTCTCCCCCCCCCCCCCCCCAAAAAAAAAATCCTGGCTACACCAATGATATTAAATAGACTATAGTGTGCCGATAAGTGAATTGTTTATTAAATTTAAAGTTGTTTATAAATCATTTATATATTATCTAAGCTTATATTTATACTTACATCTAATAGGAATTAGCCTATAAAAATGCCAATATTGACTATGTCTAGATTTTAGATCTATAACTATAAGTAGGCTAGATTTAGATCTAAACCAGTTGTTAATCAGATACGTTTAATAATGAAGGTATCAATAAATAATGCTGGTATTTTACGTTTGCACTCTAAGCACAATTTAATTACATGTAGAATCGCTGATATATATTTCACAAATTATAATACAGTTAGGCGATTTCCCATTGTCTTAAATTGGCATGGTTTGCAAGTTCTCACATTCCTAAAAATGTGAATACATTGTTCTCGGCGTTGTCTCCCCTTTTTAAATTGCTTGTTAGTGTTCGTCCTTGATTCTTTCGTGGCTCTACTCCTTTGTTAGTTCTTGGGGTAAAAGTTTATCCAACTAAATTTGAAAAGTAATGAAGGTCTACATCGAAAAAAAAAAGTGTTCAACAACAAGTGTTGTTTATGTACCGCTGTTGTATAGGTATTACTGGCAGAATGCCATTCTTGTTCAAAAGGGGAGAGGGCGGAGCAGTAGGAGCGGTTCATTTGACAATTAACACCTGTGCAGCTTGGACTATGTTATGAAATAAGTAATAGATTTATCTAGTTATTAATTCTGCCAAACTTTTCAACATATTATTGTCATATGTTCTACTTGTTATATTATTGTATAAACAATAAATCAGTTGAAATATAATTGAATAGCTAAAAAAATAATATTAAAATAAATAAAAAATCAATAAAACTTTTTTTTTTGTTATCGCCAAAAAGGTAGATAAAGCTTATACAACGTGAACCCTCACTGTCACCTGGCCATATGACATACGCCATATTATTTCCGTCTTCTTACAGTGAAGTTTAACTGGGCGTTGTACAGACTATTGTTGTTTTTCTGTCTCTTCAACAACTCGGATTATAAATTATTTTTCGTTGATTTTGGACTAAAATGAGTGACGATGTACCTGAGCTCTTTCGTCCTAGACTCTGTCATGTCGTTAAATGGCCAGAGTTTCAAGGCTATGGGTTTAACTTACATGCAGAAAAAGGAAAAGCAGGTCAGTTTATTGGCAAAGTGGACGAACATTCGCCAGCAGAGACTGCCGGACTAAAAGAAGGTGACCGCATCGTGGAGGTCAACGGTACAAACATCGGCAATGAAAATCACCAACAAGTTGTGACAAGGATTAAATCTGGTGGAGAGGAAACGCAACTGCTCGTTGTAGATCAGGCTTCTGATAACTGGTATAAAGAGCATAAAAAGGTTGTAAAAGGAGATTCTCCTGAAGTCAAATTTATGAGTGCCAAACGAGACCACCACATTTCAATAGGCCTTAGTAATAATAATAGAGGTAGGCAGAGAATATATAATTATAGATCTATTGGTAAATATATCTGATGATTAATTATTAATTAAATAGGCAAATTATTAAATAATGATATTACCAATTTAATTTAACTCTTTCTCTCCTAATTATTTTCCTGTTTTGATAGCATTTAATATATATTATATATAATATGTATATAGACTCTATATACTCATTTTGCTCATTTTGATTTCACTATCCTGTTAATAGTGTTATGTCTTAAACTGTTAAACTTCAATAAAATTTTTTTGTTGTCAGAAAATGTTATATATTTTTTTATGCTTCTTTATAGGGCTAGGCCTATACTGGCTATACCTAATACTAATATTATAGGCTATAGGCCTATAAAGAAATATAAGAAAAATATATTTATATATGCATGCTTTATTTACACTTTACACAAATTAAAGTTTTTAAATCCAAAATCACTTAGTTTAATGGGCATCAAATCAACATCATCAATTAGGAGAGAAAGAGTTCAATCTATTACTACTAGACTCTGTTTTACTAGGATTAGACTCCTATTCTAGGTAAACTTACAAATATAATAGGCTAATATAGCCGGATCTAGTCTTATCTTTAAAATACAGATAAGAAGTGCCTTGGTTTTATAATTTTTTATACTTTTCATGGGGAACATGGCCAAGGATTAAAATGATCATAAATAACAAAAAAAATCTGTAAATTTTATAAAAATGTTTTTATGAGCTAATTTTTATTAAAATAAATGTAAACACAAAAAAAATTAAATATTGACTTAGTTTCTAGATCAATTTAAATGTCACAAATGCATAAAACCAGTTCAATTCTGAATAGATAGATCTACAGATTCTACTTTGGTCTAGATCTGCGATTAATACCTATCTATAGATTACTTCTAGTTGCTACAAGTCACAAGAACTTCACAATGACAATGTAGCCTAAAAAATGCTGACACCATAAGAACTGAAAGTTGTTTATGTAGTGTAAAAGTTGTTTATGTAGTGTAAGTGGCAGGTTGGAAAAATGTATGGTGTTGTCATGTCAAACTTAAATGATGATGCATTCATTGGTGACAATCTGAAGCACATACATAAAAAGACACAATAAATTTTTATTGATTATAAATCCAATACAGAGAGATAGAATCTTGATCTAAGACAAGCTAGCTGCTAGTTTCTGATACCTATCAATCAATAATTGATTCAATTACTTTTAGTTTTACTTTTAGAAGAGTCAAGGTGACGAATCCACTTATCTAGTCACAATTACTATTTTAAAAGCTATATTAATAATATAGATCTAGTCAATCTAGAACTTTATACTAGATTTCACTAGAATAGATTCTAGTATACAAAATAGATCAGTATACAGATCAAGACAATTAAGATCTTGTCTAAAGTTAGATAGGGATGTATATATATTATATATATATATATATATCTAACATATAGATCTAAAAGATTTATCAATACATCATCATTTAAAAAAAAGATGTATTTAGATCTAGATTAGATGGACATAGATCTACTTTTATCTAATTTATACTATTTATAGTCATTATTTTATTTATAGTTACATAAGTTGTATATATGTATAAGTTACTTCAAAAAAGATGATTACGCCTCTAAATCTAGTTATTCTAGGCTAGTATTCTAGTATGTAAGTTTTGCTTAAATTGGAAAGTGCTTAGGTTCTTTAAAAGTGTTCTATTAGATATAGATCCTTCTTTGTCTTTAATGGGAAACAAAAATTGGTTATTTTAAAGTTTGTTAAATGTCCTGTTAGTGATTTAAAATAACACATACAAATGTGTGCCTGTATGCCATTTTCACTTACACATAACCATCCAGTAGGATCCAGTGGTCATCTTTTGACATTGACCTATCCTTCAACACAATGCTGTCAGTTATTTTTGACCGACAGTTTTCAGTGTGTGCATGGTAGATGATATGTCTGTATGGTAAGTGACAAAGACTGGCCCTAACCATAAAACTTTGTAGAACATCCACATCATTAATTTATTTTCCTTAAATGTTTAATTTGAAGCCACATCCACTATGTATTATTAGCCCTAGCATAGAAATGTATCAGATAATATTAGGGAGCTGGTGTGCTCTCCAGTGTATCATGGATCTGGTAAAATGTGATAGTTGAAGTAAAGAAATAAATATTTTTTTGCCAAATAGTGGGATGCGTGGTCGAGAGGCTAAGTACGCTTAAACTTGGCTTGGTTTGGCTACCAATGAAGGGGGCTCGAGGTTCGACATCTGACTCAGGCAGAGTTATGTTTACTGAGCGCCTAAAGGCAGCACGGAAAACCTTCTCCCAGATACCCCCTTCCCCCACCTGTTCAAAAAGGAGATTGGACCATAGTACTCTGAGCATGCTATAAGCATGAAAGTGGTGCAATATAAAAGCTATAAAAATTTAATTTTAATAATATAAATCTAGTTTTGGCAATGTTTCTAAATTTTTTATATTTTAAAACCCAAACAATTATTACAGTAGTAATACAATTTATTATCTATATATTCATTCTTATCTTATATAATATAATACAAAAGTTACTCCAAAAAGATGATTTTGTCCTACACGTCATGCATGTTAACCAATGACTTAAAATTCTGCCTGGCTGGCTCAGGCAACCCATTCCATGCTCTAATAGCACTAGGGAAGAAGGATCATTTGTACAATATTGTCCTAACATACGGAATGATGAATGTGCCTTTATCTTTGTGTCTTTCTGAGTATTTTATTAGATTTTGTTTTTTTTTTGCATATATATATAAATTTGAAGAGTATGGTTCTGTGTTTTATGTATAATTTAATTGTATTTAATTAATGTCTTTTATGTGATTCTATTTAGATTCTCTTCATGAAGACGCCCCAGGGACTCCCCAGTCAGCTGATGAACACATTTCTTTCACTGCTACCAAATATGAACATAATGGGCATGATGAAGACCACAGCAGCCATAGTCCAAGGTTGTGTCATATGAAAACTTGGGCACATTTTCAGGTATACTTCAGTTTTGCAACCATTTATTTTGTTACAGAGGTTTTATATATACAATATATAATAATAATAAGTCTTGTCTTCAAGTCCGAAGATCAGTGAGGAATGCAGTATTTCCTGTGGCTGCGCAGCCCCAACTGTGACCGACATATTTTGCCACATCCAGGGCAAGCATAACCATTGTCCTCAGGTGGTCGATTTTAGATTTTTTTTTTTGCCATCTGCAACTGTCTTCGGTAACATTTTCTTTTGGTCTCATATGTGTATCCCGCAGCCTTTGTGAGTGACCTCCAGCTGTCTCGTTCTGAGGCTGCATGCAACCAGGTGCTCTCTTCTATGTCAGCTGTGGCAAGTTGGCACCTAAGCTGGTCTTTAAAGCGTTTCCATGGGGTGCGTCTGTTACGTCGACCACCTTTTAGCTCACCAATATATGTGCCCTGCCCAGTGTAACTGTCGGACCATAAGAAGTCCCTCTATACTGTCCATACCGGCGTTTGCAACAAACTATGAAACTGAAAATCCTCTTAGGACATCAAAGATTTGCAGCATAATTCCCACTGTAAATGAATCTCTTCAAAGTCAGGGGAACGGGAGTATTAACTATGACTGAACAAGTGGCAATGGGATAACATTAAGATGTAATAACATCTAGGGCTTAATTCTAATATATGCAATGTAGTTTTAATATGAGATCAAGGATCATTTAAAATTTTACACCCCTACATTGGAGGTAATGAATTTGAAATAAAATTTAAATGTCTACATTTTTAAAAGTCGTAATAATAAATCTTGTAAGGCTTCCTTATGTTATATGTTCATAATATACTACCTTAAAATTATATACAAATTAAAAGTTTATTATTGTTACTACTAACTTCATTCCCCAAGCCTATCTTATATTGTTGGATCGGTTTTGTTTTAGTGGGAAGAGGACAACATTAAATGAATAATCATTGAATAACAAATTTGATTCATTATTGTAAAAAAGAAATCATCTATTACCTTTTTTTTTCATCTCCTAGGGATATGGTTTCAATCTTCATGCTGAGCGTGACAAGCCAGGCCAGTACATTGGTCTGGTAGATGATAACTCTCCTGCTAGTACTGCTGGTTTGCGGGTCAATGACAGGATTATTGAAGTAAATGGGGTCAATGTTGAAAAGGAGAGCCATTCAGATGTCATTGCAAGAATCAAAGCAATCCCAGGCGAGACCAAGTTACTGGTAGTTGACCGTGAAACAGATTCCTACTACAAAGAAAGGGGTATCACAGTTTCTTCAAGCATGCCACAGACAGAAGTCCATGTAACACCAGATGCTTCAAGTTAGTTTTTAGTTACATTGCTTTTTATCAGTGTTCATAGTAGTGAACATTTCTATTCTAAAACTTAATTCTGTGAAAATCATCTTTCATCACACTTTTCAGTGGACTTGTTCTGTAACAGATCATGTTTTTTCACAAGATTAACTTTTCTGACGGCCTAGAATCATCCAACCTGCCTACCGTAACGCAAAATGCATATTTGTTATGCGAAATCTCCCAGTGACAGTCAGTACGCAAATACAAATTTAACCCGTCGTGCTACGCATTAGCTTATAAGCAGTCACTGAGGTCACGCTAAGTCGTCTTATGTGGGGGGGGGGGGGGGGACAGAAAAGGTAGGGTGAACACATTGTATGCCCAGATCTATACTTTGATTGGTTCTTGAAAGATTAAGTGTAGAAATGAAGAACACAAGAGTGGTGGGAGTGGCAGGTTGGTATCATTCATTTAGCTATTACACCAACATGACTTTGAGTCTAGATTTTCGGTACATTCAGTGAAGATAATTTGCAAATAGCCATGAAGTTTAGTGACTTAGATCAAGAGTCTAGGTCTACTGTAATAAAAATATTTCGTGCACAGCTGTTAAAAGTCTGTAAAACTTATTTCAGTTGTAAAAGCCAGAGTTGAAAAAGAAATTGTGCTTGAAAAAAAAAAAATCAAATAGGTCTAACTACTCCCCCCCCCCCCCTCCCCCCAAAATCCAAAAGCCATTATTTAGTGAGCAAATGTCATCTAAACATACTGATAGTCTCTGATTGTATATTTCCACCACAGCAAATACACATTATGAAGGCATCTCTAAGAATGTTTCTTTAAAAAAAATTAATAAATGAAATAGCAACCATTTGTAATGCTCTTTAAAAAATCTTTGAAAAAAAAAGGTTGTTTCGAGTTTTTGAGATGACAGTCAAGTTGTTACATGATTAAAAGATTACTTACATTACATTTTCTGTGGACATGCCACAATTGATGACGGTAGTTTCTGTTCTGGTTGGGATGTTGGCAAGATATTTATTATTTCCAAAATCAAGTAGCAATAATTAATTTGATAAAAGTATAGTTTTGTGTATGTGTGTGTATATATAAACACACACATCATGCATTTATCCTTAAAAAAACTCATAATATCTCCTGAAATTTTGTCATGCAGTAGTGCTACTAACCCTATATAAATATATAAATATTACACTTGACAAAATAGTTGATCGTGCAAGTGTTACACATTTGGACTTTTTTAGGAAGGCAGGTCTGTGTACTTGGTAGTTCCTTTCTAGTGCTTATTTATCAAGATGTTTGTTTGTAATGCAACCTTTTGGAGTACGCAGAAAACTTTTTGTCTATAGAAATTATTTTCAGTTCCTGGCAAAATTTTCATAAAACCCATTTGTAATAATGGATTGATATCATTTGATTGAAAAATCTTGTGTAACATTTGAAAAAATTTGGTACAGAATTAAAGGATCAGTTTACAGTTTACATTTTTCCATTAAAACTGCAAGTCCAACCTGTATTCTATTTTTTTTTTTACTTACAGTACTAAATACCAGATTTCTTAAAATTAAACATTTAAGATCTAGGATTACATTTGAAATAGTAGAAGTAAACTTATTTACCTCCAGATGGTGCATGGCACTATACATGAAAAGTGTAATAATCCCGGTTATAATTTTACTTCTGGTGAAAACATGTTGAAATAAATGTTTTGCAAAAGGTCATTGTAGATTTAATTTGAAAGCAATGATTAAAGAAAGTAATTTTATTTCACCTAATTCTCCCACTGTTGAGTTCATAGAAAAAACAATCTATGTCTTGTTGTTTATTAGACAAGGACTATTATCATGTGCTCTGGGCCTGTGAAGGAATCTGGCATCATTTGGTCTTGGGTAAAATTTCTGGCCACCTTGTAGATGTAGTATTCAAGATGTGTTGTTTGCCACTTTTGATGTATGTCTGGATCCCGTTGGCATAGCCTTTGATAGCTATCCAGGTCTCATGAGTCGTTTTGAACAACCAAATTACAAATCATATTGTTAACATTTTTTATGTGATATGTTTTTTGTTTTTTTTAGCAATGTATAAAATAATTACTTATCATTCTTTTTGTGTTATTACAGAAGTTACCAACAATGGCATTCAGTCACAACCAGTACCTGTTCATGTTCCAGTAAGTACTGGTACTCAGTACAATAGACATTTTGCTTCTAGTTAATGTAATTTATCAGGATTATTATTAATACAGTATATTACTATAAAAATAATCATACTGCTATACAGAATAAAGAGCTTTTGTACAACCATTTGATATCTCATCTGTATTATTTATATCTGAATAGTAGCTGCACAATTCATTTCATATCTAGACACTGCACACTTTGGATTTGATTACAGTAAGGTTCAAATGTAACTCGTGATTGTAGATTCTGTATGTGCATTATGATGGGCTTTAAAAATAAGGTCTCATTCTATTCTTCTTAAAAACATTAAATTTGTGCCCACATTTACATTGTTAATTGTTTGTGTTTAATCAGGAACCAGAACCTGAATTCACTGTGGCCCACAAGGAATCTGAGCACAAAGAGCAGTATCATGCACCTCCAGCAGTGACCAAAGGCTCTGACGGGCTTGAGTTGAACCTTTCAGTGGCAGAGATCAAGGAGAGACTGAAAGCCAAGAAGAAACAAGACCCCAGGATGAACAAAATTTCTTTTGAACAGAAGTATAAAGAGTTTCAGAGGATGTAGCCAGCAAGCCAATGTTTATTAGTGTTGTTATGTTTTAGATTAATGTTAATAGATTTGAAGCCTGCGATAAGAAAATGTTAACAAGTATAAGCCTCCAATAGGAAAAATAATGTTTACAAATGGAAGGCTGTCATTAGAGTCAACAAATTAAACACAGTTAACGTTTTGAAAAAAAAGGCCTTCTAGCTATATATGTTACCTGAAAATGGAATTGATTAAAATCTTACACATACTCATCAAAAGCATTTTTTTTTTGTGAGGTTTTGTTTCTTTCCTACTTTTAGGTAGTGCATAATATACAGAGTTTTTTTTTTTTTTCAGATTCTTATAAGAGTTTTAATTAGCAAGCATCCTTCAAATAAGCAGCTCCTATATATACATTGTTCATACAATTCAATTGGGCAGTTGGAAAAGGGAAAAGTAGTCTAAGTAGCACTAAGATGTGTGTCACTCTTTATGCATATATTGATGAGACGCTAGGTATGCTCATTACTATAATAATTATCATACTACAAATATTTACTGGTATCTTTACTAGTGCAAGGTTGCTGTCTTTTTAATGGAAATACTTTTTTTTTTGTCAGGATTGTCCTCTTCATATGTAATTTTTCATAATAATTTTGATAGTTTATTTTGTGAAAGTGATTGCATTGTATTGATTCCTTGGACTGCTGAGGTGTACATGTTGCTAGGTTTGAATATTTCTTGTCTCTCAACCTAGAATAAATGGTTACTGTTGTTCACTTTACATTCCATTCACTTCAGGGTTGCTCATAGGCTGATTTCTGGGTTGAAATAAAATCATTTTGCATGACAACCTTTTTTCAGGATGGGTTTTGCTATTTCATTCTTGTCAGTTACCAGATCAGAAATATTGATGTGACTAGCCTACTGTGGCTGTGGGATATTTTGTGCCTTGGAATTTAGCATTTTTGTTTAATGTAGATGCAAAGAAGGTTTTTTTGTTTTTTTTTAATTATTTTTTTATGAATTTCTGGATGAATGAATTTTTATTGGCATCTTTAAAAAAAAACTTGTTTATTTTTTTGTTTTGGAAGTTTCTTTACTAACCGGACCAAGGCAGTCTGTTTAATCTTTGGAGTTGTCTAGTACATTGTTTTAATACTTGTATATATTCACATATATTCAATACATTATTATAAATATAATATATATTCAGATTGAATAATTTTTTGTTGTTGCTGTTTGATTAATCTGATATTTTTTTCAAGAGCATCAGTGCTTATATTTTTCTATTATTTAGCTGTTGTAATTTAGATGGTTTATAACCCCTCCCCGATTATTCCGATTCCTTTTTTTTAAACAAAATACTACTATTAAATAAGTCTAACATATTATACAGTCAAATCATTATATCTTTAGTTTAGTTATTACAAAATGTATTCTTCAGCACTGACTGAGCTGTTTTAAGCTGGAAGTTGGTTGTACAATCACTAACCTTTTAGATGTGCATATGAATATACCGGTATTAAAGATTTTTTTCTTTTTGATTTACCTATAGTGGCCAGAGAATTGTTTTTTTTTGTGCAGGGTTCTGTAGTGAACTTTAATAAATTTAAGTCACATTTTTTGTATTCTCATTTCTTAAGCTGTCAATTATTACATTTTTTTTGTTGGACTTCATAATTGTATCCTGTAAACATTTGTAAGGATTTGGACCTGGACATTTAATTCAGATCAATAAATCATTTTACGGTTTCTGATATCTGCTTAAGTTAAAATTAAGTCCACAGTTACGACAACATCACAGTATAGATATTTTATATTATTTTGTTTACAACTCATATTATTTAGGGCTGTTATTACCTGTCTGTATCATATTTTCATGGAAATAAATGTCACTATGCTGTTTGGTTGTTGCGGTAACGACTGGTTATGTTGCAATATAAAAATTGTATTGTCCTAATATTAAACAAATCAAGTGTCTGGGTTTACATTGATATGCATACTTTCATAATGAGGTAAATAAGACTTTGTTTATTATAATAACTTGTTATTGTTTGACTTAATTCTCCTTTTGCTCACGCACATATAACTCCTGTTCCTCCCTCTTGTCTTATGTTATAATTTAGAATAGTTTGGCATAGAGTTATTTGTAGCACGTAATTCTGTATTTTACTCAGCAGCATTTATATTTTCTCTACCTTTGTGCACATTTGACCAAAGTTTATTTCTTTGTTTACATTCCCAGCTTGAGGGACATTGGAACTTTCTTTTTGAATGTGCTGTATTTCTACCAAATCTAGCTTTTTTTTTTTTGTATTTAATTAGTTTTCATCTCATTCTTGTGCTTGTATCTCATAAGTGTACTCACTTGACCTTCTACTTATCTAGTAAAGCATTTCTTGTGATTATCTTGGAATTGTACTCTGTTGACCTTCTACTTATCTAGAAAAAAAAACTTCTACATATTTGTATGACATTGTGTCCATCAAAACTTACACAAAATATGAATTAAATTAATTTTTAAAGATTTTAAAAAACAAAAAAACTAACCCTTGTACTTAACTGAATTTTGAAATGATCAACTTTTTCAATGTTCAAATTGTCTTGGATGTTACTTTTCCTTATTGAACTAAATTTTTGTTTAGTTTATTCTATATCAGAACATTTGATTGTCCATCAAATCTGTTTGGTTAATGTGGTCTTTGCTTCATTCAACATTTGATCTGAGTTTGTTTTGTATCATTGAAATAAATTGTCTGTTGCCTTGATACTATATCAGTCATGTTTGCTTTAGATCTAGCTATGGACTGTTCTAGGTGTTCTCTAAATTAATTCATTTGGTTGAACATTTGAAAGTTAATAGTTTCACAAAATACACGTTAGATGTTGATAATACATTCCCAATCATTTGTTACTTATAAAACATTTGAAAATATTTTTTTTCCTGAACAGATGTTTTAATCCAAGTTGTTACCTTGTTATTTGCTGGGTGAACTAGCTAAGCATTCCTTTGCATGTAGACATGGATAGATTGGATATTCAGTTCTAGAAAGCCTTTTAACACCCCTCCCCTTTCAGTACAAGTTTTACGGGCACGACATGGCCTAAATTGTGCCGATGTGCCTAAACTCAAAACTCAAACTCAATTCAGTACAAGTAAATGGTCTATCAAATAATATGTCCATTTTTTTTCAGCCGATTGTTTTGCTTTTTGTCACAGAATTTAATTTTGGATATGAATAGCCTCCTGTTAGTCATTATGTAAGTTATTAGATTGATTTATACATATAAAGCTACGACATGGCCTAATTGTGCCGATGTGCCCAAAATCAATCACATATAAAGCTTCACAAGTTTCTTGCTTTTTAATTCCACTCACAGCTTTCAGCCTCCTGTCAATGCAGTGTTATAGACTCACTTTGGTAGGACTTGTGCTGTGAATGTTCACATCTAGCTTCAAGAGCACTCCATCATTCCATTTCCTAATTTAATATGGAAACTGCTGCTTTGCTTTTTTAAAATTATTCCCCTCTTTTTTTGTGTGTGCATTTCTTATGACTGATAATAACAAATTAAATCTTGATTCAATGAATAGAACTGTGGAACTTGGGGTTGGGACGTACCTAATTCTTAGATTCTTATGGAATCAATTGGCTTTATTTAAAGTTTTTTTTTAGGCTGCTCTGCCTATTGTGATGTCACTGAAAACAATTATGATCTAAATGAATCACTATATAATAAGCTCTATAAAATTGTATGCATATATTTATATTTTTTCTATCTCTTTTTGACTGGACAATCTTTCTTAAAGCCTCAATACAACAGGCTGTAGTAAGAAGAAAGTTTTGGCTTCAAATTGATTTATGTAATGAAAACAAAAACACATATTTATTGAAGAAATTTGTAAATGAATTAAAAAAAAAATAATGATTGTGTTTGTGATGTCTTATTGGGTAATGAATGTGTTTATGGTGTCAATCTTGTGGGGTAATGATTGTATTTGTATTGTCATCTTATTAGGTAATGGTTGTGCCTGTGATGTGTTTTATTGGATAATGATTGTGTTTGCAATGTCAATCTTGAGGGGTAATGATTGTGTTTGTGGTACCATCTTATCAGGCAATGATTGTGTTTGTTGTGTCATCTTAAAGGGTAATGATAGTGTCTGTAGTGTCGTCTTAACAGGTAATGATTGTGTTTGTAATGTCAATCTTGAGGGGGCAATGATTGAGTTTCTGATTGTAATTTAAATCTTAAGGGACAAGAGAGTTCATTTATTGGGGTTGTTAATCGTATAGTTCATCTAGATCATTAATTCCTAAATTAGTTCGTATGGACATTAGACGTCTACTTCCAAGGAGCGTATGTAATTTATTTGAGATCTATGAGATTAAAAGGGGTCCACATTAGGTGATCTCACTAAAGCAGTTTATTACTTTAATTTTGATTTCTTATTAATGGAATTAGCTCATACACACACAGGGGCCTTTATGATTTGTACCTTTGGTAATCCTTTGAAATTTAATACTGCCATTTGAATAACTTAATTTTGTCTAGAGATGATACATATTCAACATGCGCAAAACTAAATGTAGACAGTACGATGTTGATTGGTTAAAAATTTGGCTTCATCCCTCTATGCACCATAAATGTTATGAAAGCTGGAGGATTCGTTGAGATGTTGCCACCCAATAAAATAAATACAAATACCTTCGAACACTCCAAAATTCGTTTTGTCAGTCAGTCAAAAGTTACAGCGAAAAAACGATGGTTTGAGCTCTGGAAGAAAAGCGTGCCATGCGAAAAATGGCCAGCTCCTCTACCACCAAAGCGAAAGCCACCCTAACCTGCAATGTATGTGGGCGGGAATGTCTCTCCAAAATAGGGCTCCACAGTCACATGAAAAAGTGAAGGAGGCCAATAAATATGTTGCGATTACATTTTCTTTTCACTCTTCGTATTACTACAGTTAGAGGCGCGGCGGCTGAGTGGTAAAGCGCTTGGCTTCCGAATCGGGTGTCCCGGGTTATAGTGCCGGTGAAGACTTGAGATTTTTAATTTAGAGTCCGCCCAGCTCTAATGGGTGCCTGACATAAGTTGGTGGAAAAGTAAAGGTGGTTGTGCTGGCCACATGACACCCTCATTAACCATGGGCCACAAAAATAGATGGCCTTTACATTATCTGCCCTACAGATCGCAAAGAAATAAGTACCGGTAAAAACAAAAACATTTGAGGTTGAATTGGCAAAAAATGCTATATTAGTTAAGCAGGGGGTCTACCGGAAAACATGTCAAGGGGTCTACGAGACAGAAAAGGATAGCAACCACAAATCTATAAGCACAAAGTACTGTGAGCATTTTTTGTTTGTTTAGATTTGAGTAGCTCCTACTTACTGTACTTTCAATGGAGTTCAACACTTTAGAAACAAACGAAACAATATCTGTATAATATATCTTTGTTTGTTTGTTTATTTATGTTGGTCAATCAGGACCACATGATCATGGTCACATTCTTATATGCTTGCGAGTCTCGGACGCTGACTGGAGAGGAGGATCCTAACAATGAAATTGAGATGCTACAGAAGGATCCTACGAATCACATTTAAAGACCGCAACATAAACGAAGAGATTAGAGACAGGGTTGTTACAGCGATTGGGCCCCACGACGACCTGCCAACAGCAAACTATGGTCATATTACAAGGTCTTATGGGCTTGCAAAGACTTTCCTTTAGGGAACAGTACCAGGAGAAAGAAGAAGAGGCATACAGAGATGGGAAGACAACATAGAAGAATAGACCAAGCCTCGATCGAAGTTGAATGATAAAGTAATAGGCCCCGAAGTTGTTCTTATATTAGTTATCATTTCATTCAGTTCCGTTTCAACTTTAAAAAAAAATAAAAATATCCCAATTCTTTTTCTTCACTTTATCGTCACTATCGAGATGTCAGCGATATTTTTACAAAGCTAATATCAACTAAGTCTGCCTATGTGGTCAAAAGCTTGTACACGTTATTTGTCTCAGAATCTCAGATTAAGCTGAAATTTTGCACAAATATTTTTTTTTATTACTTGACAACACAAGAATAATAATAATAAAAAAACTTAACCAATTAGTTAATTAAATATTTTGTTTGGTATCTTGAACAAGGGAAAGAACTCGTACTTGATAGATGTGGTGGTATAGGTTGAATTATTCCCCTTGAGGACTCGAGCCCTGGGTGAATTTTTTAAAATGCATTTCAAAAACGATCATGTAAACATTCACCAAGTTACCCCCTTCTCCCCTCCCCCTTTTCACAAGTGGTTCAGACAAAAGATGAGACCATAGCGCAATGAGGAAGCTAAACAAAAAAAAAACAAGTTTACAAAAGACAGTTTGTGTGGAAACACAAACTCAAAATCGGCCCCCCAAGTGGTCCACCCAGGCAGGCTTCAATATTTTCAGAAAGAACATCCGAATGAAATTATATCATAGACAAATAAGAATGGAGAAAGAAGGTTAACAGATGCGCTTTACCGCTCAGCCACCGCGCCTCCCCAGGCCTAACCTAATGTCTAATAATTGATGTAATTGTTTTGAGAAGGCTTATACTCTTATTTTTTTTTTTTTTGAAAATGACTACAAATTAGTGGATATTAAATGAATTGTAATTTCTTGACCACTCGTTTTATTTTAAATTTTTACAAATTAGTGGATATTAAATTAATTGTAATTTCTTGACCATTCATGTTTTATTTTTTTAAATGACTACAAATTAGTGGATATTAAATGAATTGTTATTTCTTGACCACTAATACTCTTAATCGAATCCTCAAAAATATAAAAAAAATAAATAAAACAGGAGGGACTGAGGCAAAAGATAAAGTTCAGGACAATGAGGTGTACAAGATTACTATTCGTTTTAAATTAGGTCTAAATTATAATGCAAACTAATTAGCTTTTTATCTATAAAAAGCTGTTTGCATAACTGATTTTGAAAATTAGATTTTTCGCTTTCAGAAAAAAAAAAGTAGCCGTTGCATCAGAACTTTGAATGGTCTAAAATCTTGAGATGTCGGATTTTCAATATCTTTTCTAGTTTACGAGATCTAAACGGGACGAACAGACAGACATTTCGCACAAAACTAATAGCGTCTTTTCCACTTTCGGGGGCCGCTAAAAAAGTGGTTAACATATATCTAATCACACAGATTTATATGTCTAGGTCAGTCATACAAATGATCGCATGACTAATTAATTCTATTACACTAACTATAAGCCTAAGCTTTGTTTTTTAGAAAAAGTATTTTTTTGTGTTCTCCTTTCAACATATTGAGTTTTTAGTGCCAGTAATTGATTTAACAATGAATATAAGAATTGGTTTATAATTTCTTCAAAGTGATACTGTATGTGTGTTGGATTCAACAGAAGCAAAGTACACACACACACACGCACTCAACAGAAGCAAAGTACACACACACAAACACACACACACACACAGAAAGCATAGGCATCACAGATAACGTTTTGTTGGTCACGTTTCGTCTATATTGTCCTGTTATAAAATGTTCTTTCTTTTGTGCATACATGCGTTTCAACAGTTAAAGAATGCCAGGATTAAATAGACATATGTCTGTCTACAAGTCAAAAACGACTCATAGTTGATTGGCTATTCATATTTCTCCAAATAGTACTCGCGGATTTAATCCCGCGCCTTACTCTGTAGGCTACTTTCTCTGACCCACTCCACCCTCCCAATCGATAGATCGCACAGAAGCTCAATCTGGACTACTTTTTTTTTTTTTGTTTCTTTTACCCCAGGAACTATTAAATGGCCTCAACATCATTTTTCCCAGCATGCACTGCCGGTTCTAAACGACACACCAGCCAATCGGATGCTTACATACAAATTATAGCCATCTTACGATTTAAAAAAAAAAACACACACAAAAAAAACGCGAGGGTGGGGGGATAATGGGCGCAGATGGGAGGCGGAAAGACTAATTCTCTTCTCCATATATGGTAGGCGCTAATACTAAAATTGCCAGAATTGGCAGACGACAACGTCTTAAGAGCGGTAGCGTCCCTTCTTTCATGCCGTTTGTCTGTGTTGATGCTTTGTAGTATAAGTTCCCTCGACAATCTTCTCCAACTCCCTCCCCCATCCCCTCACTATCTTTCATTCTCCCTCCATCCCTCTCTTTCTCTCTCTCTCTCTCTCTCTCAGTTTGCGGGCCGACTAGTGATGTTCGTGTAGAAGGTCCGTCATTTATAATGCCACTGATACCTTTGAGTAATCCGAAGATAAGAATTTATTGTTTCCAGACACTGACGACTTTTGTGTGTAGGCTGCAGCAAAAAACAAAAACAGGAGAGGGGAAGTGGGCGAAATGTCAAGTCTCTGGCTCGATACTTTGATGAAGGTCCTAATTCATCTAATTGAATTAATTGAAGGCTTTTATATCGATCTAGGGCTTGTTTTGTCATTGACTGACCATTAGGTTATCCAAAGATTCGGACCGAGGGAGAGAAAAAAAACTGTTGTGGGCTAAATGTGAAGTGACCAGTGATCATGGATATCTGCAGAACTCACCATTATTACTTGGTTATACAAGTGGGCTTGAAGTAATGATGAAAAAAATATACATCTATTTGTGATTTGTGTTACTTGAAGGGAATTATTGTCTCTAGGTTTGATCGATAATACAAAAACGACATAACCTTAAGGAATTCATGAGCATATTTAAAAGGACACACAAAAAGGCACTTTTCTTGTGCAATATGCTAGGAAATATTCATACAAGTGCGCTTTTTACAAAGCTTATATCAACTCACTCTGTCTATCAGTCTGCCTGGTAAAAAGTTTGTACACGTTATTTCTCCTACAGCATCCTCGGATTAAGTTTTAACTTTACACAATTATTCATTGGCAGAGACAAGACATGACACAATTTTTTTAAAAATTAAACAATTAGTCAATTAATTACTGGTAGTTAACTATTTAGTTTGACACCATCAAGGGAAGAAATCTCTTCAGTATTCACAGATAGGGCTAAATATGCATGGTTTCGTTCCTATAGGTAATTTAACAATTTATTTCTTACACACCCATTCTCGGATCAATCTGAAACTTTAAACAGCTATTTATTGTACCTAACAAAACTTGAATCAATTAAAAAGTTAATGAATTAGTCTAAACATGTGCCAGCGAAGCGCTTATGAAAATATTTTTTATTGTTATTTATTGTTACCTTTAAACTTTAAAGCGGTGACCTATTTTTCTCTAAAGGGGACTAATTCAACTTATACCAACACATCCACGGCCGGTCCTAACAATTGCGGGGCCCTATGCGAAACTGATTGCGCGGGGGCCTAGTCTGGGTTGGAATAAGGATAATAAGTGAAAATAAGGATTTTGTATTAGAAAAAAAAAGAATTTTATTCATTCTTTACTAAGCACAAAATTGCGATCAAATTAACTTTACTTTACGAACCTTGCAACCTATTGCATATTTATATGCCAGTGGCTATAAAAGTAAATAAAGTATTGGAACTTCCAATTACAGTTAAAATTCGCCCGATATTGTTCTTTTTTCTTTTATCGCGCGTAGAGTTGGCGTTTTCCACAATGAATGACACCCACAAATGACAATTTAATCTATTTTTCAGGAGATTTTTTATGAGCTTTCAGAAGATTTTAATAAATTTAGGAGATATCCAGGAATTTTCGTATATATTTTGCAATTTAATAATTACACCTAGAATTAGCGCGGGGCCCACTACGACCGCATAAGTTGCAGTGGCCTAAGACGGCCCTGAACACATCTATTAAGTACAATTTCTTTCCCTAGTTCGATACCAAACAAAATAATTAATTACCACTAATTAATTAACTAATTAATTATTTTTTTAATATTATTATTATTGATCCTTCTTTTGTCAGGTACAAGAGATAGTTATACAAAACTTTAGCTTGATGTGAGAGAAATAACGTGTACAAACGTTTGACCAGACAGACGGAGTGATAAAAGCATTTTAAAATATGATTTTTGTGTAAAACAGTTTATAACTATTTTATATCACTACAAGTTTTCCTGTCTATTCTTTCCATACACACAAGGAGAGGAGCCACAAGTAACTAGACAGGTTTGCAAAGTTGTTAAAGAGGATACAGCTCTTGTCCCCCCCCCCCCCCCTTTTTCCCTATTCATTGTGATATAGGATCTACGGTTAAAGCTAAACAAAGACATGGAAAAAACAACAACACTGGATCTGGTCTGTGACGTGACTTTGATCCGCAATCCTATGTTGTCGATTTCTTTTAGCCAATTTTACGTAATTGACATTTCATGTCCGATAATCCTGTTTTCGGAACTTTCTTTCTAGTGACGAAAGTTGAGAACACACTTTATTTATCTTCTCTTCTCACTACATACCAACAACTCTTTACGACAGTGTTTCTTATTGTCGTAAATAGTGCAGTCCTCGGAGCAGAGGCGTAGTGATAAAGAAGGTAGGGGCATCATTCAAAGGGCGTCTCTATCAGAGGGGCTCCACAGGCAGAGGGCTCCAGACATGCTCACTGTGCTTCTGCTTCAGAAATCATCTCTTTAGAAACTGTTGTTGTTTTTTTTTAGGGAAGGAAAGCGGACAAAGACAGTGCTGAAAAATCTTAGTGATGGGAGACAATCCTAGAGTAACTAATGCTAGTTTAATAGTGTCATTACATAAAATCTTCAGTTTTCTTTTTACAAAGCTAGACTTCTGTGTACAAATTTTGTATAAAAGCCATAATCTTTGTTTTTCCAAGTCTTACTCTGAGTATTTGGACAACTTTCTAAAGTCTTTTGTTTTCCGGCTACTTCTTTTGTGTTCTTAGGATCCTATTGGTAGTTTCTAAGAGAGAGTCGTATCGAGAGATCAACTGCGCAGCGTTGTCCAGATCTGGCAGCTCTACATACAGTTTGTCTTCTAAAAAGTGTTCTGGTGCAAATATCTTGCTAGGGCCTCTTAATAAAGTATGCACCGTTGGAGGACATGGTCACCCTTCTTTAAAGACATACCAAAATTGGCATATTGCCCTAGTTCCAATTTTCTATTCTGGAACATGACTCATTCTGTTGTGTCTGGTTCGAAGTCTTGTCTCATTCTGTTGTGTCTGGTTAGTAGTCTTGTCTCATTCTGTTGTGTCTGGTTCGGAGTTTTGTTCCATTCTGTTGTGTCTGGTTCGTAGTCTTGTTCTGTTGTGTCTGGTTCGGAGTCTTGTCTCGTTCTGTTGTTTCTGGTTCGAAGTCTTGTGTCATTTTGTTGTGTCTGGTTCGGAGTCTTGTGTCATTTTGTTGTGTCTGGTTCAGAGTCTTCATTCTGTTTTGTCTGATTCGTAGTCTTGTCTCATTCTGTTGTGTCGGTTCGGAGTCTTGTCTCATTCTGTTGTTTTTGGCTCGAAGTCTTGTCTCATTCTGTTGTGTCTGGTTCGGAGTCTTGTCTCATTCTGTTGTGTCTGGTTCGGAGTCTTGTCTCATTCTGTTGTGTCTGGTTCGAAGTCTTGTCTCATTCTGTTGTGTCTGGTTCGGAGTCTTGTCTCATTCTGTTGTGTCTGGTTCGGAGTCTTGTCTCATTCTGTTGTGTCTGGTTCGAAGTCTTGTCTCATTCTGTTGTGTCTGATTCGAAGTCTTGTGTAATTCTGTTGTGTCTGGTTCGTAGTCTTGTGTCATTCTGTAGTGTCTGGTTCGTAGTCTTGTCTCATTCTGTTGTGTCTGGTTCGGAGTCTTGTCTCATTCTGTTGTGTCTGGTTCGGAGTCTTGTGTCATTCTGTTTTGTCTGGTTCGAAGTCTTGTCTCATTCTGTTGTGTCTGGTTCGGAGTCTTGTGTCATTCTGTTGTGTCTGGTTCGAAGTCTTGTCTCATTCTGTTGTGTCTGGTTCGGAGTATTGTCTCATTCTGTTGTGTCTGGTTCGGAGTCTTGTGTCATTCTGTTGTGTCTGGTTCGAAGTCTTGTCTCATTCTGTTGTGTCTGGTTTGGAGTCTTGTCTCATTCTGTTGTGCCTGGTTTGGAGTCTTGTCTCATTCTGTTGTGCCTGGTTCGGAGGCGAAAGTTTATTCGTTGATAGTGTCGGAATAGCTTGTAATCATTTTTTTCTCAGTTTCATTAATCCAATGTATCCACAACATTTTCTTTTTAACGCGCATCCTATTACGTCTACAATCAGGCTACTTCACGGATTGAAGAGCCGATGTATTGGGCCCTATAACTTACATCTAGAAGGACTACTTGTATACCTAAATAAATACAAATCTCCACGGAATAAATATACAATGTGTTTTAAGTTCTACCTAACCCAAACTCGCACAATGGTTCTCAAAATAATTCAAGTTCTACTGAGTCTAAAATTTCACCTTGCAGACCTTGCGATCCATGTTACAAATGGTGAAAGGGTTATCTGATTTAATGGCCAATTGATAACGCGGGGTGGGTCTGGGTGTCACGTGGCTTTTATAACGACTGGCATCTTGAATAGATCAAACTAATGTCTGGTGAATGGGAACCATCTTTATCATTAGTAAGTCAAATTTTAAAATGAAGGCCTATGGAATAGGTGATTATGAAATAAAAAAGAAACTTTCGACACAGCACAAAGCAAGCGGTCCCACTTAGGAAAACGAGCTAGTAATTCTTTTCTCAACGATATACATCAACAATCGAATTACTAGGAAAAATCTTTAGAACCGTTTTCGAGATCCGTGTACATCCATGTTTTTGAGCTCTACTCACCCAGGTAGCTCTAGTTTCTACGAAGGTACTAGTTGAATAGATGTATTGTAGAAAAAAAACACGAAAAAAAACAAAGCATGATGACCGCTGACTATGAACCAGTTGACTTGAAGATAACAATCAATAGTTGAGTGTCTTGTACACCTCCCAAATCTACCAGGACGAAGAAGGTTAGAAATATTTATTGCTCTTTAAGTCACTGATAACTCGATTCACAACTATTGGGTAATTAAGCCACGGGATTTCAGTGTTTGTTGAGATTAGTCCCATGGGGAGTCACTCTATTTTCTTACCTTGAGTTTTTTCCCCTATCCTATTGTAAATATTTTGTATACGTCAAAGTATAAGACACACGATGGCTAGATTAGATCTATTTCTTAGAATTGAATAAAGGATTTGGTATTTTGTTTGTTACAATTCCTCTATTCAGTTTGCATATTCATGGACTTAAAATCCTGGATGGGTGGGTGGCTGGTTGGAAGCTGTTCACAAAAACTTTTAATCCATAGATGCACCCCAGGGGAAACTCTGTAAGCCGAGACGACCTGCGACGTCGCAACGTTGATCAGATCTGTGTCGTGGCAACGAGCTATTGGTCTCCACTGCCCACATGTTACGACATTGCTGGTGTTAAGACACTTAGTATTTATGTAGAGAGGCACCATAATTGACAGATTTTGAACGCGACTAGTGACGCTATGACTTGGTTGGGTTAGAGGCTACTTAGAGACAGAAAATCAGTTGGCGATAGGATTTCATAAGGGTAGGCATTGAAATACACCCGCACATCTGCTGAGTAATCTGTCGGAATCAGACAGGCATCAATTAACTACAAGACAAATAGACATCATCACACTGGTCAGTGTGCAGGTGTTCTATAACGTTGGTCTCGTGTACGCTCGCACGCTTAATAGCGGGCTCCTGCAGGGTTTTAAGAATGTAATGAAAAAGAAAATACACTTTTAAGACATTACATTTTAACACAACTTTCTGCTGTCTTTTTTTTTTTTTTTATTTATAATCGAAATTTACGCAATTTATGTTATTGTCTTTTTTTTTCGTAGATAGTTATTTGTAGCTATTTCTTATGTGTTTTATCAAAGCTAATGTCAACTCAGCCTGTCTGATACAAAAATGTGCACACGCTATTTCGGCCACAATCTCAAATCAAGTTTGCAATTGATAATAAACAAAAAACGAACAAGTTAATAAAGTGTTGGTAACGAATTATTTAGATTGGTTTCGAACAAGGGAAAGAAATGTTACTTGACAGATGTGATGGTATTATTTGAATTAGTCCATTAAGAAGGCTTGAGCCCTGAGTGAACAAGCTGCTTTTTTATGATGTTTAAAAGTGACCACGAAAACATTCACTAGGATAACTTCTTATTGCCCCCCCTCCCCTTTATTCCAACTGGTCCGGACAAGTCACAGGATCAGAGCACATTGAAAAACTTAAGCATGAAATTTTGATAAACAAAATGGATAACTATTATTAGTTTAGAACTCTAGATCTATTAAAAATTTAATTACATGACTGATCTAAACTAATTGATACAATTACATTTAAAATAAGCTTTGTTTTTTTTTTCAAGCTTTCTTTTATGTCTTTCTTGCGTATACAAGTTATTATTAGTTAGTGTTAGAAAAGCCAAATATAACATTTTCTGATAACAAACAAAAAAGCTATTGAAGTTACATTAAAACGGGAGATAATACAAATGAGCCAAACGAATAATACTATCGAAACGAGAAAAATAATTATGCAGAGAAAGAGTTAATGCTACTAAAGAAGTCAGCAATGAAGAAAATGAAAATGTGATAAGATAGGATAAGATCTTTTTTTTTAGCAAGTAAAGGTCTTCAACATAAGAAGAAATGCGACCGTTCTGGCATAAGAATCGCATTTGAGGAAACGTTTTGAAAGATAGGCTTCAAACATGTTTGAGTCGATCTTGTTGTAGATCTTGTCACGCCCCTACAGATTGAAAGACGCTGTTGTAACAATTCAGTTGTTGTTTCTCTCTGCCATTGAGTCTCACGTCTGCTTTTGAAAAATTCCTGTTTAACGATATTTTGGTTTTCTAAAAATATAATTTCAGACGATTTGAATCTAAAAGAAATGAAATGACTAAAAACATATTAAAATTGCGAAATAATCAGGACACAAGTATTAAGTAACAAGATAGTATTTTCTATTAGGGCCACATGAAAGCTAGTAATAACACATATATACTTCAAAAACACAAAATGTAGCGTTGACTAGAAGTAAAATTACCCTCTCAGATATTTCCATCTATGGGGCAGATGATTTAAAGGTCATCTGTTTCTGTGATTAACGAGGGTGTCGTGCGACCAGCACAATGACCAACCGCCTTTACTTATCCCCAACTAATGTCTGCTACCTCGAAGGGCTGTCTCAGAGGGGCTCTTAAGATCTCGAAATTTAAAATCACAGTCTTTCTGAGATTCGAACCTGAGACCTTCTCGGTTAGGAAGCCAAGTACTTCACCACTCATCCACAGCGCTTCCACTGAGAAGAAGGCCTACCAAAAAAAAAATAAATTAAGATTATTATTTTAGGTATAAATTATTATCGATCACAAATTCATACTACACCGAACACAACTGGACTCCAAAACATGAGCGACAAATAATATCGTGATTGTAGGAGAAAACTTATTAAACTGACATGTCTTTTTAGCGGCATCGCTTACCGAACAGCAGACTCGGGAGTGCCGCCTACGATTTGTGTCGCCTGCGGTCCAAATCTTTACAAAATCTATACTCGTTTTGTCTTTTTTTTTCAATTTTTAGTTTTGGTCTCAGGAGGCACGCATACAATAATTAACTATATAACATGCACGTTTTTGTACACTTTAAAGTTCGGTTATGGACAGCCAATTCTTGCAAATAAATTACATTGTCTAGAAATGGATGAGTTACTAGGGTTTTAAGTTAGTCTTAACACCGCCAGATCAGATGACTTGGAATGGGAAATTAGTTGATTCAAGACACTGTAATGAAAGACACTGTAGGAACTGATGTAGACACTGTCTTTCATAAGAAAGAAACATCCGCACTGAAACTGATCGAATTTTGCCAATAAAAGTTTTGTTCAAGGTTAACTCGTCAAACTTAAAGGAAAAGCGTAAGGGGGTGGGGTAGTCTGGACTTGTTAAGGGGAGCCATGGGTGACAGTTAATTACAGCGGCTAGACGTGAGATGAGAATGAAATAGATGTCTCAAATCTAGAATGTAAGCAGACAGACGCTTGGTTCCCGGAAATGTGAGCACAAACACATTTACTTCCAATTACAAAGCAAAAGTTACTATTATTGTTTCCCGCCTTTGTCAGGCTTGTCTCCCCCTTTTTTCAAAATTCCGTCTGGGCGCCACGGAAGAGGGACGTCACGTTAGTGCCTTTCATTGACCATCAAGTAACACATTGATCTCCATTGAAATCTTTTTCATCCCCCCCCCCCACCCTACAAATCTCGTACGTTCTTAAGAAAAAAAATAGGAAGACTGATAAACTTTTTTTTTTCTTGGCGCCAAATTTTTAATACGGCGCAGATTTAGTATTTGCTTACTTTCATTTGATGTTATTTTAGTATAAATACAAGGGAATGTAATACATTTAAAAGATACAAATGAAATGAATTCATCTGACCTGTCTAATGGAGGAAGATGTTTAATCTGCCTGTTCATCAGTTTCTATCGACTGTATACAATAACATTTGATTAGAGTAGCACCCACAGACTGACTTAGATCGAGACTAGAAAACGGAAACAAATTCTTAACCTCGATTGATCAACTCACAGACCTATATATATCTATATCTATATATATATATATATATATATATATATATATATATATATATATAGATAGATAGATAGATAGATATAGATATATATAGATATAGATATATAGATAGATATATAGATAGATATATATAGATATATATAGATATAGATATATATATATAGATAGATGTAGATATAGATATAGATAGATAGATAGATAGATAGATAGATAGATAGATAGATAGATAGATAGATAGATAGATGGATAGATTATGTATTAATCACAGAAGTATATATTCACGCAAATTCATGAAATAAAGCCATTTCCTGATAGTTTCCATTAAGATAATGATTTGGAAATCCTAGATATTTAGTCATCTTATGTACATTTAAATAGATTGATTACCTAGATGAGACGAGAGTGCTCTATTTTTCGATTTTCAAGTACTAGATCTAGATTTAAACATTAAATTATATGTTACATAGGTTAGGGTTAAAAAAAAACAACATTAGTTCTTATAACTAATTTACAAAACAAAGCCTTGCTTCAACTTAAAAAAAAAATATGCACGACATTTGTTTGTAGTGTTAAAGGATCTCCTTGTCCAGTCTAGAAATAATATATATATATATATATAGGTCTGTGGTAGCACCATTAGTAAAATTACTAAACTTCAGGACAGAAGAACAAAAAGTAAAAGGGCAATAATACATAAAACACTAAACCATAATTTACACATTGAATAAACAAAACCTAATACAATTATCAATACACAAGCACAAAGTTTGAAGCATATTACTTATTTCCTATGCTTTGACAGACTCTTGTAAATGTCCTTTCTTCCCTATTGCCATTATAGAATGGAATGGGTTGCCTGAATTAGAAAGGTAAATCAATGACTTAAGCAAGTATAAGTCACTGATCAGGACTTAAATAATTGTAGGATCTAGGCGAAGTAAATTCGGTGACTCAAATGAAATAGAAAAATAACAAGGTTACAAAAGACAGTTTGTGTGGAAACACAAACTCAAAATCGGCCCCCGAAGTGGTCCACCCAGGCAGGCTTCAATATTTTCAGAAAGAACATCCGAATGAAATTATATCAAAGACAAATGAGAGATAAGAATGGAGAAAAGTACCCCAACGGTCCCGCAGATCAAAGGATAGGTGAAAGAGGGAAGCGTGGTCGAGAGGCTAAGTGTGCTTGAACTTAGCTTGTCTTGGCTACCTAGAAGGGGGCTCGAGGTTCGACACCCAACTCGGGCAGAGTTGCGTTTACTGAGCGCCTAAAGGCAGCACGGAAAACCAACTCCTAGATACCCCCTCCCCCCCACCGGTCCACAAATGAGATTGGACCAAAGCGCTCTGAGCATGCTATAAGCATGAAAGTAGCGCTATATAAAAGCTATAATAATAATAAAAAAAATAAATAAAAAAAAAAAGTGAATGTAAAATTGATGTAAACCAGGACTAACTAGTTCCCCTTTCAGACCTTGGGCAGATGATGTTAAGTTCATGTGCTTTTGTGCCTACAGTTAACGAGGGTGCCTTTACTTTTCCCCAACTAATGTCAGGTACCCAATAGAGCTGAGTGGACTCAGAGGCGCCCAAAGATTCCAAAGTTGAAAATCTAGGATTGGAACCTGGGACCCCCGGTTTGGAAGCCATGCGCTTTACGGCTCAGCCACCGTGCCTCCATGGCCTAACTGATGTCTTATATTTGATCTAATTGTTTTGAAAAAACTCAATCTCTTATTCGAATCCTCAAAAAAAAAAAAAAAAAAAAAAAAAAAAAAATAATTCCGTAATATAAAAAGTTGAAGAAAAAGAAGTTTACAAGATTAGTATTCGTTTTAAATTAGGTCTAACGTATAATGCATACTAATTAGCTTTTCTCTTTAAAAAACTGCTTGCATAACTGATTTTAAAAATTAGATTTTTCGCTTTCAGAAAAAAAAAGTAGCCGTTGCATCAGAACTTTGAATGGGCTAAAATATTGTGATGTCGGATTTTCAATATCTTTTGTAGTTTACGAGATTTAAACGGGACGGACGGACAGACGGACAGACATTTCGCTCAAAACTAATAGCGTCTTTGCCCCTTTTGGGGGCCTCTAAATAACAAACAACGAAAAACTAAAATGACGCAATTCATTATCACCTTCTTATTTCATAACATTCAGAAGTTTCCCTATTACTTCTCTAAAAAAATTACATGAGTCGGAGGTCCGAGGCGGTTTCCTAGTTCGCCTATGCCTAAGGCCGGCTCTGCACTGATTTACATGCATGACTACATTGACACATGTAATGTGTAGGACCTATCTTCTCTTTTGAAGTCACGTCTGAAATGTATACGAGAAGAAGATACATAATCCACATAATCCCAAAGAATGCCAACTTTACTTACAGTAACTAAATTTAAAAAATGTCAACAAAAACTGATTGCCAGTTTTAGTGTTTTTATTTTCTTTGGAACAATAATTTTTCAATTAAAATTATAAACCTCTCTAACTTGTATTGTTGCTTTAAATTACTTTTTCACTCTTCGACTCACTACAGTTAGAAATCAATTTTATAAAATGGAGTTGATGACTTTGCAAAAAATGCAATATAATTTAACAGGGGGTCTACCGAAAACCAGATAACATGGTAGTGAAAACACTAGATATACAAGTTTGGGAACCACTGGTCTAGTCTATGTTATTACCAATACAAAATGGTGATTAGCTGTTAGCTTTTTTTGATATTCATCAGCGCGAACTGTCTGATCGTGTATATTAAATGAAGACAAGTTGATTTTATATTGAAAAAAAGTTTGTTAACTTCATATACATTTTACTTGTTCAATTTATAATTTAATTGATCTAAATAGTCTGTATCATTAAAAAGCGTAACAGTAGTGATTGCCCATTGGGATTAAATATGCTATGTTACTTAGACTCAGTACAAGTTCTGGATTTCGGTGGTTGTTTCCCTTGGGTAACAATAGGTTACATAATTCATAGCAATGTTACTTAATGAAAGAAGAACTATACTGTGTCTTTTACTTTCTGGACGTAAATGAGCCAGCATGTACTATTAAAATGTTTACATGTACTGTAACTTGCTTATATCAACAAGTAATCAGTATATAATAAAGCTTCGTTATAAACTAAAAAATGTTATTTTACTTTCAAAGAAGCAAACATGTTGCACTGGCGGATCCATTGGGCGGGGGCGGTAGGGTCGATCGCTTCCTCCCCCCCCCCCCCCCCACTCGGCCAACCGGCGGACGAATTTTAGTAAAGAAATCACACAATTTGAATAGGAATTAATTCGTTATGCTAATAATATATACTAATTATTAATATTTCAACCTATTTTTAGATTACCCCCCCCCCCCCCAGTATGTTGGCCGGTAAAGTGAGGAAGTGGCGATGGGATCAATCCCGCCCCCCCCCCCGCCCGCCACCATAAACTTTCGAGGGGGGGGGGGCCGGTCCAATCTATTAGTAGAAATCAACAGCTTGTTTTATCAGAATCAACAGAATCAATTAAATGATTAACACTTGTTGATATTTAAACCGATCTTTATATTATGTCGTTTCCCTGTTAGCCGATTGGGTGGGGTTGGGGTGAATACATCTACTGCCCTTCCCACTAAGCCCTTTAAGTGGGGGGGGGGGCGGTCCTACTTTTACTTAGAAATCATAGTTTGTGAATAACTATATCGTTTTTATTTTACGTCTCTACACTTCTGGTATCTTAGCCGATTCGGTGAGGTGGGGGGGGGGGGCGATTGCTTCTGCTGCCCTCCCCACTCTAGCCATTTGAATGGGGGGGGGGCGGTCTAATTTTTATGGAGAAATCATAGTTTTTAAACAAAATTAGTTGAATATCTATATGATATAAGCTACATATTGATATTTTAACCTATTTGTAGATTATCTCGCACACACACTCTGATCTCAAATGTTATCAATAGTAAATATAAAATGAAAAAGGATTAAAGCAGGTGGGAGGGGCGATACATGCAATCGCCTTCCGCCCATCGGACATAATCCGCCAATCTGATAAACCAATACTTCTTTCTTTTTGTATTGTAGCCTATTTTTGCCTATTGAACAAAATGTATCACTTTTTTTTTAAATATTTTTTTTCGAATCATTTTTTTTTTGGCGGCGATCCTCAAAGTCTTTATCTAAATATGTGGGGTATCTTATCTTTTCAAGAACAAATCGGTTGTAATTGCAATGTAGTAAGGGCCTATAAATTCATATTAGAATATTTTTCAAGTAAAACATTATTCAAAAGATCCTCTTTGAATAGGATGAATAATGAGCTGTAGATATCAGGAGAATGCGTTTCTGCAGTGAAGAATGCAAAAAAAAAAAAAAAAAAAATTCTTTTGGGGTCGGGGCTTCACCTCCCGCTCTTTTCTCTCTCTTTCACTGAATCCCGCTCTTTTCTCTCTCTCTCTCTTTCACTGAATCCCGCTCTTTTCTCTCTCTCTCTTTCACTGAATCCCGCTCTTTTCTCTCTCTCTCTTTCACTGAATCCCACTGTCTCGTCTCTCCTTCAATGCACTCCCATAATAATTTTCTCTTAACAATAATCTATACTAATAATTTTTTTCACAAGAAAATATAAGATCATATCTTATCCTCACACTTTTTTATTGTGTCATGTTGTTTTTACTTATTGTTTCGCTCATTTCTCAAATCATTTATTTTAATATTGCCCGTTACTAAACATTTTTATGCTAGATAATATTTGGTACTTGGATCTTTGAACTGATGAGCCAAACGTCTCGGCACTTGAGGACAAGGTAACACAGCATTGATGAACCTGAAATCACTTCACTTGTCCAAAGACTACTACACTGGTACCCCAGACATCACTATAATGATGGACCTGATATCACTTTCACTTATGGTCCAGAAATTATACACTCGTAGTACAGACATGTTTATAATGGTGGGCTAGAGATTACTGCACTGGTGGACAATTATTGTAGATCTATCGAAATTTCGATTCCATTCTTATTTAATTCAGAAAACTTGAATAACAAAAACAAAGATTCGGTTGTCTTTATTGACTGAACTTTAAGCCGGTGTGCGAGATATGAACCCCCGCGTCACTATGTCCACTAGGCACCATCCTGTCGGCATTAATTTAGACGTGCAATCAGAATAACCAATCAGAATCGATATACCAGTCAGGCGTTCTACGTCGGTTCATTGTGAGGCAGATCGCCCATCATGGAGAGATAAAACCTTTTCCAAAGACTTTTAACATTTCTTTTAGTTGTTCTTTTTTTCACATACAAAATCGAATATTTTAGAGAACACAGCCGAGCCCTTGAGCAAATACAGATTTCATTGTTCGTGAATCCAAAAAGTTAACACGCTACAAGTTAAGCAGTAAATGTCTTTGTTACGCAAATATTTTGATTTGTATGGGCATCCACATAATGGGTATTATATTATTTGGAAAACCCTGTCAAGAGTATAGCTTAACAGTTCTTTAAACATTTGGGGCGTATTTATTTCGTTTCTCTGATCTTGAAGGAAAACAAAATATACCTAGCAGTGTCCTCGAAGACGTTTTGTAATAATGTACAGGATCAGAAGAATCAGACATGGAGTCATGTTAAGCTTATTCTGCGGACTTCGAGAAACGATCTTTTCCCATCTTTTCGGACTGTCGTCATGACGGTTGGAGTTGAAACCCTGCCCCACCCACTATTCTAAGCCGCCCCGTAGACTTGGGCTAGGATTTATTTTTGAAAGTACCTACGAAATGTAGAAATGTTTATCATGTGACTAAAGAGGTCAATCCTTAAATCATTTTAACAATGTAAGTTAAATTTTAACAAGCAGAATAAAAAAACTTTAAAAAAAACATATATAAGAGAAAGCACAGCACATTCACACTGAATACCACAAAATTTATTTCCCATTTTATATAAAAATCAACACAATTTATAAAGCGAACAAAAAAAAAACCCAACGTAAACTCAAACTCTATGTTTATATCACAATAACACAAGGTTCTCGTGGCTCGCATAGACCTTCCTTAAGAGAACAGTACCAGGAGAAAGAAGAAGAGGACGACAGAGAAAGCGATTGGAAGACAACATCAGAGAATGGACAGTCAGTGAATAAAATTCTATCCACTTGCGGATCTATAACTTTGGATTGGGGGGGGGGGGGGCGATTTTTTACCAAACCCTAACCCTAACGACCAGTAAACCCTAACCCTATGCATAAACGTGCGTACAGCATATATATAAATGCTTCACTGTAGAAACGCATTCTCCTGACACCTACAGCTCATTAGTAATCAGTGGGGTTCGGGGCAAAGACCTGACGCCAAAAGCGTTTTCTTGCATTCTTCACTGCAGAAACGCATTCTCATGACATCTACATCTCATTACTAATCAATGAGGTTCGGGGCTAAGCCCCGACGCCAAAAGCGTTTTCTTACATTCTTCACTGCAGAAACGCATTCTCATGACATCTACAGCTCATTAGTAATCAGTGGGGTTCGGGGCAAAGACCTGACGCCAAAAGCGTTTTCTTGCATTCTACACTGCAGAAACGCATTCTCATAACATCTACATCTCATTACTAATCAATGAGGTTCGGGGCTAAGCCCCGACGCCAAAAGCGTTTTCTTAGATTCTTCACTGCAGAAACGCATTCTCATGACATCTACAGCTCATTAGTAATCAGTGGGGTTCGGGGCAAAGACCTGACGCCAAAAGCGTTTTCTTGCATTCTACACTGCAGAAACGAATGCTCCTGACAACTTCAGCTCATTAGAAATCAGTGGGGTTCGGGGCGAACCCCCGACGTCAAAAGCGTTTTCTTACATTCTTTACTGAAGAAACGCATTCTCCTGACATCTACAGCTCATTATTCATTAGTGGAATTCAGTTCGAAGCCCTGACGCCAAAAGTGTTTTCTTGCATTCTTCACTGCAGAAACGCATTTCCATGACATCTACAGCTCATTATTCATCCTATTAAGGAACTTTTGAAAAATGTTTTACTTGAAAACTATTCTAATATGAATGTATAGGCCTTTACTACATTGCAAATAAAACGATTAGAAGATACTCCACATATTTAGATTAAGGCTTTGAGGATCGCCGCCGAAAGAAAAGTTCGAAAAAAAATATTTATAAAAAAAAAGCTCATTTGTCATTTTTACATTTATTTCAATAGGCATGTTTATATCTTTGTTTTGTTACAGAACTATAATCTAAAGCTCTAACAAAATATTTCTGAAGTGGGAGGAGAAATGAAGTGGACCAATTAGATTCTACTATTTTTTTTTTTGCATTTTTAGGATTCAAGCATAAAATTTTGAGCCATAGTCCCAAATTTAACTAGAAAAATTGCAGATTGAGTAAAGGTTTGAAAAAGGTGGATTGGAAAAGAATATTTGGGTTCAGAACTCATCTCAATTGTTACTCTTCTACAAAGAAATTTGGTATGATTTCTAAATTTTCCAAAGCAAAGTCTTTTGTTAAAAAATTATGATAAAAAATGATGAAATTACATAAACTCTGTCGCCATAGTCGCCATAGTCAACTATTCGGTTTTAAAACATCGTGTTTTCGTTTGGAAAAAGAGGGGCGGTAGAGTGAAAACGATTAATCCTCTCTCCTTTTTATAATATTCACTAATGATTGCATTTGGCATTAAAGAATAGGGGTGGGGCGCTCGATATGAGAATTTAATTTAAAGCATGTATAAATAAATTTAGTGAGAGATTTAAAAAAAATTGTAATAAATAAAGAAAGAAAGAAATATCTTAACTATAAAACAAAAAAGAAAAAGTATTGTTTTGTCCGATGGGCGGAAGGCGATTGCATGAATCGCCCATCCCACCTGGTGCAACCCTTTTTCATTTTATATTTACTAATGATAAAATTTGAGATTAGAGTGTGGTGCGACATAATATACTAATGGGTTCACATATCGATACGTAGCTTATATTATATAGATATTCAACTTATTTTGTTCATAAACTATGATTTCTCCATAAAATAGGACCGCCCCCCACTCAGAGGGCTAGAGTGGGGAGGGCAGTACATGCAATTCCCCCCCCTTACCCCACCGAATCGGCCAAGATACCAGAAGGGGAGCGACGTAATATAAAAATTATATTTTAATTCAACTAATTTTGCCCCCAAACTATGATTTCCCCATAAAAGTAGGACCGCCCCCCCACCAAGGTTTAGGTGGGAAGGGCAGTAGAAGTATCCCCCCCACCAATCGGCCAACAGGGAACGACATAATATAAAGATCGGTTAAAACACCAATAACAAGTTTTAATCATATAGATATTGAATTGTTATTGTTAGCAAGCTTTGATTTCTACAAATAAATTGGACTGCCCCCACACTCGAAAGTTTATGGAAGGGAGGGGATCGATGCCATCCCCCCTCCCGACCCCACCAAATCAGCCAACATACTAGGGGGGGGGGCTAAATAATCTAAAAAAAAAGTTGAAATATAAATAATTAGTATATATGATTAACATAAGTAATAAATTGGTATACAAATTGTGTTTAATTCTATACTAAAATTCGTCCGCCCCCCTATCGGGGGGGGGGGTGGCGGCCGAGGGGGGGGGGGCGATCGCCCCTACCGCCCCCCCTGGATCCGCCAGTGATTCTATCCAAGGCAAAGGACAGAAAAGAATGGAGAAAGATGGTTGACAGATCTTGTGTAGTGCCCTAAGGACGGACTAAGGGATAGGTTAAGGTGAAGTGATTATCTAATTGTTGTTTTTTTTTTAGTGGCGCCCGGAAGGGGAAAAGACGCTATTAGTTTTGTGTGAAATGTCCGTCCGTGTGTCCGTCTGTTCCGTTTAGATCTCGTAAACTAGAAAAGAAAGTAAAAATACGAAATCATAATATCTTAGTCCATTCAAAGTTCTACATTTTCTTTTCTAAAAGCGAAAAAGCGATTAAATTACTTATGCATACTGTTTTTTTTATAAAGTACACCACTTTTACAACTATTCACTATTAATAGTAACACAAGCACGGGAGGTTCTTTAGTAGGGGAAATCATAATTTGCCATAATTTTAACACATTTTATTATTATTATAGCTTTTATATAGCGCTACTTTCAAGCTTATAGTATGCTCAGAGCGCTTTGGTCCAATCTCATTTGTGGACCAGTGGGGGGGGGGGGGGGAGAGTTTGTTTTCCGTGCTGCCATTAGGCGCTCAGTAAACACAACTCTGCCCGAGTCAGGTGTCGAACCTCGAGCCCCCTTCTAGGTAGCCAAGACAAGCCAAGTTCATGCGCACTTAGCCTCTCGGCCACGCTTCCCACATTTATACAAATGGGTTTAGATTGTTGCTCCACATTTTTTTATTATATATATTTGTAATGGTACGTTTTGTAAGTTCTGTCAAACTAACTGCTACATTTACCCAAAAATAATGTTTACTTTTTTTTTAAAGAAGAAATTTATTTAGTATGCATATAAGTTGGACATAATTTAAAACAACAATTAATAAGTAGTTTTTCATATTATCACGTGCAACAGCGTGGCGTTTCAATACAATAAAAGCCTAACTAAGGGAAATTTTTTTTTTTACGGAAATGGTTTTTTCTTTCTTTTGAGGATTAGAATAAGAGATCGACCCTTTACAAAACAATTAGATCAATTAGATATTCATTATAAGACATCAGTTAGGCAAGGTTCACATTTAACTTCATATTCACTTTCACCGCGCAGAACAAATTGTAAAGAATCTACCCAGACAGACAGACGAAGTGAATATTGTAAAAACACACAAATAAACACCATACACACATATTACAAATGTACAAACAAAACACAACACACACTAACCAACTAACTAACTGACCTCCTTCAGTCGTAGAACTACAAAGGTGCATCTCATAGAACACTTTATCACGTGCCTGTGTCTCGTGAGACATTTCCCAGACACATGTGTCGCAGGTTAAAGTGGCATTCACTTTGGTGACAGAAGAGACAAAGTTATTTTTCGTTTGGCAAGCTTTTCTTTCAGAGCAGAGACCAATGCTTTTTCGCCTTCTGATTACATTTATTATACGTAGAGAGAAGAGCAGGCCTACACATCGAGGGTTCCTCTAACCAGCAGATCGCCTTTTGAACTTTGTCTTGTAACGAACACTGCGGGTTGCTGACTGAAATGTATGTTAATTTATGTAGCTATCTTCGTATGAATTCCTTAACTGTGTTCTTGTATGGCTGCAGTTCTTTAATCTGTCATAAGGAATTAGAAGAATTGGAAATCAGCTTACTTGCCTTTGTTCTTTTATATTCGCTTGTACCAAACCGACCACATATAATTAGCAGCAATGGTTTAGCTTGTTTGCTACGTAATTTGGGGGAATACTTTCAAACACTTCATGAGAACCGTCGCTATGTTTTGAAATTTTTAATAACTGTTGCTGTATTTTACTCTTTGCATGAGAACCGACGCTAGGTTTCAATTTCTGCTTGCGAAGCGTCTCTAGGTTTCTGTCTGCACGAGAACCGTCGCTAGGTATCAATCAATGCTTGAGAATCGTCGCAAAGTTGATAATCAATATTCTTTAAAGCTAGCACAGGGAATATAAGGGGGGAACATGGACCAATCAGAGAACACTGCTTTGTCAAATTGGCGAGCGATTTTCTCAACCTACTCGGCGCTCTCCCGCCACTGAAACTACCAAAGTTGGAAAGGGGGGAAGCAGGTTCGACTTGAAATCTATATAAAAATCAGACAAGTAAGTTATTCTGGTCATGAGCAAGAACGAAACGAAAGATAGAAGATTCATTTTAAAAAACAAGAAGAAGAAAACCCAGGAACAAATACTTAACTATTAAAACACTTAGACCACGTTTTCACCTTACTGTGATTTATAAATAGATAGTGACCTACAGTAAACATTTTAGTCAAATTAAGAAACATAATAGAAAGTCAACATTGCTCTTCAACAAAACGTATGCGACTACTGGAAGAAAACTAAAAGGAACTATTTGGCGAAAACAAAATTGGAAGCAGTTGAAGGAAACGAAGATCTTCAAGCTGTGGAAATATTCGTTGAAATTTTCGTATTTATTTTGCTACGAGTTCTCAAAGATCGAATCTGATTGGACAATTTAAAACCGAATTAACTCACCCTAAAGTAAGTTTTTATTTTGATTTTTTTTCTAAGACACTTCTAAATTTTAAGTGGTCAATAAGCTTTGATTTCGTCAGTTAAATATCAACAACATTTTTTGTCACACTATAGACTAGCCAATAGGAAACTGGAAATACATTTAAAATATTTTACATAATTAAAAAAAGGGGTATTTATCTGTATGTATATGTGTGTGTCATTTTCTTTTTCAAAATACTAAAATGCAATGACCCTACCGCTCGCCTACTTAAGTATCAAATAATAGATATAGATCTTAATGTGATTACGAGAAAATACCCTACCTCTGAAGTTTCACAATTTAAAATCCATGGCTACAGAAAGGCAAAGTAGTATTAAGTGTAAATGTCCTCGGCTGTGCCATTGTCTCTTGCGAGCCCTGAAGACCTTGATATATAGCCATAGAGCTTTAGTTTGCGTTTTTTTATAATAATTAGCAGGTCATCTTGGGGGTCAATCGCTTTAGTATCCCTGTCTCTAATCTCTTCGTTTGTGATGCGGTCTTTAAATGTGAAACCTATGATTCTTCTGTAGCATCTCAATTCCTTCGCTAGGATACTCTTCTCTAGCTCTAGCTATAACTAAAAGTTATAACATTTTATAAATGACAGTTCAGACACATGAGATGTGCATCTCGCTGACCTTATGTGCATCAAAGTAAAAACTATATTTTGAGAGAATACTGAAGCTAATATAGGCCTAGTTTGATCAATTTGCAAACAAGGACTGTGCAACATTTAAACATTTATAACTGGCACATTACAAAGAAATGCTGAAAACACCATTTTTGTCCAATCCAAAAGTTGTTCATTCCAAAGAAAAAAAAAAAAAAAAAAAAATTAAAAAAAATAAAAATAAACAAAGAAATTTGTAAATAAAAAAAATAGTGAAATAAAATCAGTGCGTTACTCTCAAGGGACATTTTTAAAAATTCAAATTTCGTATAACTCCAGTGAAATCATCAGATATACTAAAGTAATTATGCGTACTTAATTCCCTAAATAAAATAAACAGAAAAACTTAACCCTAACATAGAAATAATAAGAACAGTGCGATATTTAAAAAATTTTACATAACTTTAAAAAGAGAACGACATGGCCTGAATTGTGCCGATGTGCCATAAAATCAGAAATCAAATCAAATCAACAAAAAGGGCAAATGTTCAGGTAATAATCATTTAAAGCTTGACCTTCTGTGATGTTGTATTGTGATGGTAAGCTCAAACTTCTAATCAGAATGGAGATTTTCCTCAGCAAAAGTATTTATACCTGTGTAAAAAGATAGCGTTTCCCTTGTTTCTTATACAAAGATAGCAATTAAACAAATCCTATAAGAATACCAGTTTTTAAAAGCATATAAAATATGTCACACAAATGCTCAAACCTACAGAATTAAATAAATTAAATATCTAGGCCTAAAGATACATACATTGATGAAATGTCTAGTAAATAAACATAGCTTGATAAATAGAGTTATACATATAGAGGACATGTCGTCCATTACACAACAAAACAGATAATACTACATGTAGCTAATATCTAGTCTCTCCAGATTAAAACAAGGATAGTGTCATAATTACTTAAAGCACCGTTACAATTTGTATTGGTGTTGGAGGAAAGATGTTTGTAGTCGCGCTGGCCTATATCTGCCACTCTGCAGGAGATTTTGTCTCTAGAAAGTCATAATTGTCCTCTCTAAAAGAACTTCCCAGCGTTATAAAACTATTCCGAAACAAAACCCATTAATAGAGAGATACGTTCTAGGGTTACACCATTTCCAAGACAAATCATAAATAATACAGACTTCTTTGATTGGCTGTTGGTTTTTTTTTTTTGGCGTTTCGATGGCGTTGGGGGGGGGGGGGCTGACTCGGTAGTTCAGTTACTTTATTCTTACAGCGCTTCCAGCAAAGCGGACACCTTTTTTTTAACTAACATTTTTTCTATTCAATTGATAAAGGGTGCAATATGTGCAATGGCTATAAGGTCTATATTCTCCCTTCAAACCTCGTGGTCTGTAGCGCAGATCATGTAAAGGTAATCTATATCTGTGGCCTACGGTTAACGAGGATGTCATGTGGCCAGCACAACGACCAACTGTATTTACTTTCGCCCAACTAATGCCAGGCACCCATAAGAGCTGGGTGGACTCAGAGGCTCCCAGAGATCCCGAAAATGAACATCCAAGGATTCTTGCCTCCATTAAAAAATATAGCAAGTGAAATAGGCTAGTTGACAGAGAGCCATAGAGGTCCACTATGTATAAGATTTGATCTATGCTTCGTAATTTTTTCTCTAATACGTGGGTCCCGTGCGAGGCCCTCACCAATCGGAGGCCCTAGGCGGTTGCCTAGCTTGGCTATGTCTATGGCCGGCCCTGGTGTGTGGGGAAGAGGTAACGGTTTACCAAAGGCAATAGTTTCATATAGAAGAACATAGAAGCTCCCGGAAAAGGTTTCTAAGGGAAATATATCTCAGATTGAGAAGTCATTTTACTCTTACTAACATAGATGAGAACCTGCTAGGAACTGAAAAAAAAGAGCAAACGATGCAATGAGAACTTAAATTGAAATTCGGCAGGCAACGGCTTTGTCTGCGTGAGTTAAGATAAACGAAGAAGGTTACAACCGGGTCTGAGACATTCTGTTGAGTAGCCGCGTTAAAAATAGTGCACTCTACTGTGGCATTTAAGTCTCGAGTGACACGCTTTTCTCCTTGCAATGTAATCATGTGACTAGAGAAGCTGATTCTTGACTTATAACTTACGCATCTGCGTTTTTAAGCTCTTATACTTAGATAAGTTAAAACAAGCAAAATATATTTAAAAAAAATAAAAGGGCATATCTAAGGAGAAGAACAGCAAAATCACGGCTACATCTCTCAATACTGCAAGGTTTACCATCTTTTTTTTCTATATAAAACAAAATTAATTACCACAAATTGATTAACTATTTGGTCAATTTTGATTGATTAATGTATTGTCATAGACTATGAATAATTGTGCAAAATTTCAACGTTAGAAAATTTTTTTACAAAATGTATACCAGACAGACGCTTTTTAAAAAGACATACATATTAATTCATACATCGTACTTAGCTGAACTCGTCGCCAACGCTTACTTCCTATTCCGCTAAATGAACTCTACCACATAAAAGACTCCTTGCCACCGTATCAACAGTCAATATTAAGTATGCACAATGAGTAGATCTACCTTTAGATGAATCGAATGTCAGTTATTCGTCTGTTGTTAAAATAAACAATAATGCGGCTCGGCCACGGAATCTACTACTAATGTCACGTGTTGCCGGCTCCAGGTGTACCGTAATGTCTCATGCACTACTTGAGCGTTAAATTCAAGTCAAGGCGAAAGAGAGGGGGGGGGGGGGGAGGGTGAATAATATAAAAGTAGATCTAACTGCATGGCATAGAAATTACTGATTGATTTTTGTTATTTACAGTATCTGATGGTTCGATGACATAGGAATGACTGCTGCATTGATTCGTGGGGATACTAGATAAGTTAACTCGTCTCATATCCTACATCCTACACCATGACATAACACGTACTAAGTTTGATATCAAAGATTTAATGTTTTAAAATCTATCACTAAAGTATGTTGAACTACAGTCTAAAATACTTTGTTTAAAGATACGATCTTACATTTCTACGTCTTAGGCTATACTATGAAATAAAAGAACGGAATTATTCCTAAAATATCTATCACCTCTTTTTCGGTGATTTGCAGTGACATAGTGCACTTTCTTGTGAGCGTATCGTGGTATTATTAAGGAAAATCAATCTTTACCAAGTCAGTCGGAATTTTCACACTAAAAGTAAATCACAGTAATCTTTTTTATTTGTTTTACGATTCGAGATTTCAAATTCCCTTTACGTTCTGTAAGAGATAGACTACAGCGGATCCTCGGATTACGCCTGTCCCTAGTTACGATATTTCATGGTTAAGACACATGTCCCATATACTGTATAAAACATTGTTTCAACTTGAGGGATTTTCCGTCATGGAGATAGAGTGGCCTGCTAGAATTCCTTGAAGAGATCCTGTACCCTCCTGTGCCCACTACCTCATCTGCAAAGTCCCATTCCGCCGGCCTGACTGTTGAGATCCAAGAAGATATCTATGTGTCACACGTCTATGTCCCATGTCTCGGGGCTCAAGAAACTCTCCTTTACTATACCACGCTAACCCTACCGGGACTCGCCCTTTATGAAACGGTTCCTTGAGGAACGGCGTGTGAGTTTTGACAAGGTTGGAGCTCTCTTTCAATCCCCGACCAATGCAATGAAAGAGCTCTTACACTGTTCGTAAGACACTTTTCAATGGAGTTATTTTCTTGCCACCCTATCGGCCTAACCGTTTCCGCTTACGACAGTTTCTTCACGTGCAACAGGTTTAAGCTAGGTAGCGTAGATCGGGTGCACACCGGTGCACAACATAGAACCGGCCAAGACAGCATTGTATTTTAAGTAGAAGATGCTTCCGTCCACCCAAAGGATAATAGTCTGGCTTTCTGGAACAAGAGGAAATAGTCGTCCTTCATCTTGAATAATATCAGGCCAGTTTAGAGGCTCTACTTGTGAACCAAAGAGCAAAACTGGGAAATGCGCTGTTGGTGAAGCGCAGTGGGAGCTTCCTGAAAATTGGACTAGCATGAAGGAGCAGTAAATGAAAGACCTGTAAATGTAGTGATGGAACTAGACTCCGTCTTGTGGCGAAGCTAACCCAAGACTGATTGTGGGTTGTTGTTTTTTTTTTTGTGATCATCTACACATCATTCTTCATTAGAAATAAACATCCGCCATCTTACCTTACTTCTTTGTTAAGTCCCTCCCTCAACGTTTTGAAAACAAAAGTCCTGTGACGTGGCAACATGCTATTGGTCTAAACTGCCCAAACCCTAATCAATTGTCTAAACGCAGAACATGGCCTTATTCATTTTTGTTTACATTGTGAAGAAAAAAAGTCAGTAAGTTATACAAGGAAAACAAAAAGGTCGTCTGATGCAGATCTCATGCCCAGCCATATTTAAAACTAAAAATATTTGATAGCATCTCTGTAGATGCTCAATGAGTACATCGCTTGGATGACAGTATCGACTTGTATTGAGATACATAATGACCATAGCAACGAAATGGTAACGGCGTTTTTTACTTTCAATTAAATCTAGGCATTGGCCTTGTTTCTTTCCATAAAACAAATATCATGAGTGGATGTTTTCTGGTTCATTCTATTTGAATGATTTCTTCGGATAGAGAGACACTATTTTACAGAAGCGTCAAAAAATGATCTAAATTAACAAGTACGAAACAAATCATTTTGAACAGAATTTATACGCTGTTGTCTTTGTAGCTTAGACAGTGCTCTTGTGACCTAGATAACTCTAGGGTTTAGCATTGTTCACAACACCTTTCAAATTTACTCCAAACTAGTCAACATAAATAGATATCGCCTTTGACATTCTTATATTCAGGCCAATGGCTTATATTTATCATCGTTTAACTGTCCATGTTGTCGTGTAAAGTTTTTATCAATAGTCATAGGATCAAAAATGTACCACGACCTCCGTCATTTCCCAACGCTACAGTTGTGTCTGTCTTCAAGGCTGATCGCATTTCGTATCACTGCGCCGAGAGTCATAATTGGTATTACTCCGCCGAGAGTCATACTTGGTATCACTGCGCCGAGGATCGTAGGTAGAAAAGTAAAACTGATACCCTCTCACAATTGCAGACAAACACACTCATCCTTTGCGAAATTGACATTAAGTTTACTGTATAATTAATTCCTTAATCGACAGCTGCCGTTGTACTGTCAGGCGTGTCAAATGAAGTAGTAGATATTAGCCTCGGGGGGGGGGGGGGGAGACATGTTAGACTGTGTGGAAAGACGCCTATACTTAGTTATTACTAAAAAAAAAGTATAAGGTTATCAAGGAGGCAAGATGTATTGCTCTGTTATTATTGTGGGATGCTAGAAGGTCGTTTCTATTTTCTGAAGTAGCAATGCCTCTTATCGAGTGAAAGTCTGTGTAATTTTTAAACAAAAGAATATGAAAACAAAGTTGGCATTCATATTTTTTTATCAGTTCTTTTCAAGAAAGCTTTTCGTGCTGTCTTGAGAACAGATGTGCCAACTACAAAGTCGCTACTTAGAAGATAGTCATTTTTGTTCAGGGGCATGCTGACCCTACGATTACGAACCCTCACAGCTGATTTTCGACAAGAATTATTATCACGTGAATATTCATATTCATTTTGTTGTTCTTACTTTATTTTATACTGGCCGACTTGATGTGAACAGACCTTTCAATCTAAGGTAAAAAGACATTTTTAGTTCATATATGCTGACTTTTCAGCTAATTTTGAACAGACTTTTCGAGTTTATGGGAATAGACCATCCAAGTAAATGGGAAAAATACATCCAAGCTACTGTGAGCAGTGTTTTCCAGGGGATATAAATAGGCTTTTCCAGGGAATATAAATAGACCTTTCCAGGGGATATAAATAGACCTTTCTAGGGGATATAAATAGACCTTTCCAGGGGATATAAATAGACCTTTCCAGGGGATATAAATAGGCCTTTCCAGGGAATATAAATAGACCTTTCCAGGGGATGTGAACCGAGTCTATTCGTCATAGAAGGACTGAACGTGACAACGAGCTAATGGTCTCCACTGCCCACAGGTTGCGACGTCACAGGTCATTGTTTAGGCCTACTATAACGACTGGTCTCGTGTGAACAGACCTTCCATGCTAATTTTTAGCAGACCTTAGGAAATAATGCAAACAGACCTTTCGCGCTAATCTTGAGCAGACCTTACGAGATAATATAAAACAGACATTTTGCGCAGACCTTTCCAGGTGATCTTGACAGGTACGGAGAAATGCATTTAAAATCATTAACGAGGTTACCTGTGAATATAACGGAATCGCTAAATGAACAAAGAAACAAAAAAACACATAACAGAACTGGATATATTGGTGAAAACATGTTTGTCTGAGCAGACGAGGTCTGACAAACGAGGTTGAAGGGGGGGGGGGGGGAACAAGTGCGTGCAGGGCAGGTGCAATAAAGGGGGATAAAGGGGCGGGGACGCTGTGAACCTGGTTCCCCAAATACAATGCTATGACGTCACAGTCACGGCTCGCTGCTCAGCCCAGTTCCTGTGTGCCTCTTTGTCGTCTCTGATCTGCACTCGCCCTTTCTTAACGGCTAATTAACTGCGAGCTAAATATAAAACAATTGTATGACGTCACAAGTACAAAGAAATGACAACATTTGACTATCTTTAAAGTTTTTTTTTTTTTGTTGTTTGTTTTTTTTTAAGCTTATTTCCTCTTTGGTCATCATTTATTTTGGTCAATGTGTTTTCCGTCTTTGTACACAAGGCCGTCAGCCGTGGGACGACTTGTCAACTTGTATGGGTCAGTTCGTTCAGTGAGATAAAACAAGACTCATTAGAAGTAGGTTTAGAACGTAATGTTCTTAGAGTGACATGTTCTATCTACACAGTGTGCACACAGACACCATTTCATCATAAATCATTAACAACAAAAGAACGAAGTCTCTAGAAAAACGTCGAATCAATTTGTAGAAATGGTAAAACTATTAGTTCTATTATGCTATGAATTTATCACTTTTCAACTGTATTTTTACCCTGAAGATGTTGTGACGCCGAAAGAGTTCTCTGCTGACCCCTTCGTTCTTTAAAATTCTCTTTTTTTTTTTTTTTTGTCTTAACCTTCGACCCCGTTCGTTTTTTTGAAGTCTCCCTAACGTTGTTTGTTGTTGTTTTTTTTATAGATGCAAGGACAACTTTGTAAATCTTTACCAAAGAGTTCAACTGCTAATTGTCAGGGTTGTCTTTCAAGCCTTGGCTCGTTTTAATGGACTAGCTGACGGCCTAGAGGACATATGGCTCGTACTGGTCCTATTAGCCTGTGAACGATGTTTTGATAGTATTTTCTATTTAATGATTCAATAGTAGGGTTTCATATGGCCAGCACAACGACCGAAACCGCCTTTAATTTCCCTAACTAAAGCCAGGTACCCATTAGAGTTAGGTGGACTCAGGGGCTCCCTAAAAATACCGGGATTGAAAAACAGAGGCTCGGAAGCCACTGTGCCACCACGCCCCCCCCCCCCAAAAAAAAACAAACAAAATACAGATGCAGTCCTTCTAGTGTTGCTATTGAATCTCTGTCTTTTCAAGCTTCTACTTTGTTTAAACGCTGATTGATCTGTGCCTCCTTTCACTCGACCGACCTCCTCATCTTTCCTCTCGCCACATCAAATAACAATCTTTACATTTGCTATTAAGCTAAGAAAACGACATTTACTTTAATCAATTTTGTAGCTGACACCAACCTCTAACACTAATTATAAAATATAGAGAAAGTCTGGCTTACCAATAGCTTATTCAATAAGTACTGGTTTAAAACCTGTAGGTGGCTATACAACTGTCAATAATAAAGTTTATTTCGTAACTTCTGTCCTTAAAATGTTCTTACTTTTCACAAACATCTGTGAAGAAATTCAAAAATTGATTTTTATAAGAAACTTTCGTATTATTTTTTCCGGTTTTTGTTTTTGTTTTCGTCATGTTTCTAGTAAAAAAAATAATTTATGAGGTCTCAGTTTAGTTCAAACTATTTGCAATGTCTTAATTGCTGTTATAATGGTGTGCGTGGTTAAACTGCTTGACTACCAAATGCGTGAATTCAAATCTTTTTTTTTAAATACTCCATTGACCCCACTCTTCTCAATCCACTCAGCTGCTAGTTGTCCTGGCCTCATAAAACTGTTTTGATCAATGGACCTCATTCACAATTTAAATCGACGAGCTACATCTAGCAATTAAGATTGAAGATCTACGACCTAGATCTCTAGATTTAGCAATTAGGATTGCAGATCTTGATATAGACATCTTGATCTAGAGTCTAGACACTCTAGACTCTTCTTGAAAGTCTAACTAGATATAGTTCTAATAAAGTCTACATGCTTCATCCTTTTGTAAAATAACAGGAGTATACTATTCATTTCGTTTTAATAATACTAGATTATAACTAAAATTATATATCTATAATCAATTGAATTAAATCTAATTCTACTATAGACTAAATAAGGATCTTAAATAGATTTAGATGTATCATTCTAGGTATCTGTTCATTAAGATCTATTTGGTATATATAACGATTCTATCCATGGGCATCACGTGATGAAATTTTGAATGAGGACCACAACTTCACTGAACCCCTAAGTCTTGCAGAGAATATTTTTTTTAGTTTGGTCACATACATGTCAGTTAGGAGTAAAAGAGTACGACCTATTTGAAGTGTCTCAAAGAAATGTCCTGTGTGTGGGTCAAAGCATTATTTGCCAAAGCGACCTCTAAATATATTTTTTATTCAAATGAACCAATGTGATGTCCGCATTTATGTTCTGCAAACGCTCATTAGAAACGAATCCATAAACTGTTTGAAAGAAATAAGTAAATGTTTCTTTCGTAAAGATAATTTTAAAAGTTACACTTCAGACGTTCATTAAACGAAGCATATCCAACACGCATCCATATTTTATCAGAGTTAACGTTTATAAGCTATGTAATTGACTCTTTCTCTCCTCACTGACGATACCATCGTTGATTCCACCAGAATGTGGTAAATAATTACAGAGAAAAAGAGTTAAAAGCCCTTCGATCTCACGATTTTTTCATGTACTTTGACAGTCGAGATATTTTTAAGCGCTCCCGTGTAGCGCATCTGGGAGAAGGTTTCTGTACTGCCCTTAGGCACTCCATCAAACACAACTCAATTTGAGTCGGTATTCGAAATTGAAACCCTTTAATAGGTAGCCAAACGGTTAATGCCACGTAGCCACTCACATCCCAAACATTTAAAGGTGATTGCAAGAAACTTTCAAAAATGTTGTGACTCCTCCACCCTCTCCCCACCAAAGTTGCATTACTTCTATTGTTGCTATTGAATCGCTGTGTAGCTTCTACTTTCTTTAAACGCTGATTGATCTGTGCCTCCTACAATTAGATGTTAATTAGATACTCCCACTCTACTAAGTCATTTTCCCAATACTCTAATGACTCTAGAGAAGAGGTTTTATTATACGTATTATACGAGTTTTTCCTAGCAATAAATAATATCTATTTACTAATTGTCGTAGATAGACACACGCCTTTGTGTTTGCGTGTTCAATGTTTAGAAATGACCTTGAACGATGAAACTGTACAGATATTTAATTTTAAAAATGTTTTACATGTTTGGGATGTTCCTTTGGAGTTAAAGATAATCTATTACGTATTACGTCCAAACCTCCCGCAGGACGACGGGAGATGGCAGCGGGCAGGGTTTGAACTTGGGTCCAAAGGACAGGCGATTTTTCGTTTTCTATTTCTTCAAAATGATTGAATCTACCAAAATATTCTTGGAACCAAGTGGGGGCCCTAAAGTCTGGTTTATGTTGCCTTTAAATAAATCCAGCACTGATTGGCTGTTTTTTTTGTTTTTGTTTTATTTTTAAATCAGCGCGCGCATTGTATGCTGATAACGAATTGCCCTTTTTTTGTGTGATGGCTCGTTCTATAGGGTCAACAGATAAGCTGTTCATTTCTGCTCGATGGCTTTGTCAACGTTGCATGGGGCATCCTGCGTAGGTCACAGAAGAGTGTGATAAAACATGTAAAAAAACACTGCTCTCTTCCTTAATCTTCTAAGGGCGTTTGGTTGAGGGACATGCGCTTTAAGTATCGGAACAAAGGTTTTAAAGGCTACTGAATATCGTACAAAACAAGTGACTGTTTTGTGAACTGGTCAATATTCTACCTTTATTTCAGAATTGTCCTATTTATAAGACAGCTATTAATTGTAAAAGTTACAAGTGAAATGTCATACAGAATAAAAACATAGACCAAAACAGCAAGAGATTTGTTCATTTAGTCGTTTCATTGAACTAACAAACAAACAAACAAAAAACTATTTGGGTTATTGACTAAGCGTTCTTATTTTGACCATCATTTTCTGCAATAAACCTGGCCACATTTCAACCAAAATGAACCATACGGAACTGCCAGTATGGAAGACGTTGTTTAGTTGGTTTACTCTATTTACACTTTTAATTTCTGGCGGCTTTAAAACCTCAAATCCCCCCTCGCCCCTTTTTTTTTCTCCCCATCTTCACGTCGTATGTATGTATTAACAACTGCGATCAATCGCATATTGCTGCATTTTTTAACCCGCACTTTTCAAACAGATGAAACAAGTTTCGAGTTATTGATTTCATACATAACAAAAGTTGGCACAGTCATGTATGGCAATATAGGTTAGTGAGTATCTTGTACGGTTTCTTCAAGTCCTACTGTAAGCTCACACTTTCTCTTATAAAGTCAAGTTAAGTTTCCCTTTCAGGTCATTTGTTTCTGTGGCCTGCGGTTACCGAGGGTGTCATGTGGCCAGCACAACGACCAACTGCCATTTTTTTTTCTCCAAACTAATGTCAGGTACCCAAGTGGACTCAGAAGCACCTAAACATCTCGAAATTTAAAATCTTGATCTTCACCAGGATTCGAACCAGGAACCCTCGGTTCGGAAGTTAAGCACTTTTAAGCTCAGCCACCACGCCTCCACACTTTCACTTATAGTTAATCATTTATTTAGACAGCTTACCCTATCGAGCTGAAATATACTCGAGCTACGTGACAACAGATTTCATTACAAAGCTTATATCAACTCAGTATGTCTGTCTGTCTGTATGGTAAAAAGTTTGTACACGTTTTTTCTCCCACACCCAATCTCGGATTAAGCTGAAATTACGCACAATTTATTTCTTTTACCTGACAACACGACAATCAATAAACAAAAAAATAACCAATTAGTTAATTAACTATTGGTAATTAATTATTTTGTTTGGTATCTTGAACAAGGGAAAGAAATCGCACTTGACAGATGTGGTGTTATAAGTTGAATTAGTCCACTTAGGGACTCTTGAGACTTTTTTTAATGCATTTAAAAAACGATGCATGTAAACATTCACAAGATACCCCCTTCTTCCCTCTACCTTTCCCAACTGGTTCAGACAAGTGATAGGATCATAGCGCATTCAGAAAACTGACAGCTAAACAAAAACAATTGGTAAAAATATTTTTATTTCAACATAAAGTAGGAACATACGGTGATATCTCGATAGCATCAAATTACTTTTAATTTGCCAGTGTTTTAAAAATATTTATCTTGCAAAATTGAAAGAGGCTTTATTAGAGTTACACTTGTCTACCGTGCAAATTAAATATTACAGATAATTGTTTTATAAATATCTTAAAATTAGATTAAGTACGGTAATTTAAAATGAGCATTAGAATACGGCTTGAAATATTCATTTCTATTATAAAACAAGAAAAAAAAACACATTAAAAAAAAAACAGCAGAAAAAGCTTATATCAAGTGTAATTACATCACTTAGTTTGGATCAGTCATGTAAAAGATGGAAACTAACAATAATAAATCTGTGTGATTAGAAATATATTTACTAATTGCTTTTAGTTGAACGAAATTGCATGCTTTTAGCTTTCTCAATGCGCTATGATCCTATCACTTGTCTTGACCAGTTGAGAAGTCCCACAAGCCCCACAAGCCAATACACTAACCTCTGTGTCAGCGAATTGCTCATGAAAATAGAAGGTTTCATACTTATATATTGTATGTTTCAAATCTGTAAGCAAGCCTAATTCTCTTCTCTACACAAAGTATAAGGGGCTAATTCAGCTTATACCACCGCATCAGTCAAATACAATTTATTTCCCTTGTTCGATATCAAACAAAATAATTAATTGCTAATAGTTAATTATCTAATTAGTTAATTTTTAAAATTGATTCTTTTGTTCTGTCAAATGCAAGAAATAACTGCAAATTTCAACTTGATCCGGAATTAGGGTGTGGGAGAAATAACGTAAAACTTTTTACCGGACAGACAGACAGAGTGAGTTGATAATAGTTTTGTTAAAAAAGACTAAAATCCTTGAGTTAATAAGGGAGATAATTATGAAGCTCGTTGAACTCAACGACAGGTAGAAAGTTAGGTCGTTGAACTCAACGACAAGTAAAAAGTTAGGTCGTTGAACTGAACAACAGGTAGAAAGTTAGGTAGATTTATTATATCTATATCTATGGCTCCAAAGAATTTTGCAGTTTCTGTTTGATAGTCAAGTGAATTTAATACATAATGAAAATTGTTTTGTTTCCTGTTAAAATGCATGACTACAAATTGACAACTTCAACGGGGAATAGAAGTGGAAAGTAATAGTTCGATGATGACCACCTTGTCATCCAGGGTGCTGAGGGCTAAGCACTGGGGTTTGTCACTGGCCTTGCTTTTCTTCTTTGGCGTTTTTTCTTCTGCCAGCTTTGTTCTCTTTTCCTCAGCAACCTGTGCGCCGTTTTTCACTGCGCGACGTCATGATGCTCTGTCATGTGCATCTGTCTCCCAGGTGGCCGGGTCTATGCTGACCACCTTCAGAGAAGCTTTGAGGGTGTCCCTAAAGCGTTTTCTTTGTCCACCTTGTGAGCGCTTTCCTTCGCTTAGTTGGCCATACAAGGGATGCCGTGGTCTTCTATTCTGAAGACGTGTCCTGCCCATCGTAGGCATCAGGATTGTGTGGATGCTCTGCAAACCCGGTCTTCGAAGGACTTCAGTATTTGGTATTTTTTCTTGCCATTTGACGTAGAAAGTATACTAGCTCTGAAACCATTCCTGGAATTTCAATGCACATACCACACACCCATGTCAGAGCGGGCGTTAAGTAACTGGAGACCCTAGTCATAGTGAATAGGGTTGCCCCCCCCCAAAATAGAAAAACTAAAAATAAGACAAAAAACTACTCAGTAAATTAAAAAATTCCCTGTATCTATATCTAAATCAACAACAAAGTTAAATTCATATAAAGAGGGGATAGCACAAATGTACTTCATGGACGATTCGTGATCGCCAGACTAGTAATAACGTTTCGACATTTCACCAAAAGGAAGAAACAAAGGTCTTCTAACAGATGTAGTCTAACAAATAGATCTAAACATTAGTGAATAAACTTAAATTATAGAAGAAACTTAGAACTAGGCTAATAAAAGCAGAGCTATAGAGACATTTAATCCATGTTTTGCGATTTTTTTTCTATAAAAAATGATTTTCTAAGTTTTCTAAGCCCCCGCCCCCTTTTTTAAGCAAAGGCCCTATTCGGCTGCCTAGTTTGCGTATGCATGAGGCCGGTCCTGCACAGGTAGTCAAATTTATCCTACTCTTATGAACCGCATTGCAAAACGCACATCACCCCCCCCCCCCCCAAATTGTCTCTCCAAATCCAACACGATCAAAGTGTACCATCCCAACGTCTTATAAGATAAATAAAACAACAACTAGCATTTAACTCCTTTCAACTAGTGTGTCCCCACAGTGGAACTCTAATTCATGGTTGTCTGTACACTTAAATAAGATTTACACTTGGGAGCAGCATTGATTGCTAGTAATGGCAGCCTCTCGCTCAATGAACGCCTGAAATTAGATAGATAGATAGATATGTAGATATAGATAGATAGATAGATAGATAGATAGATAGATAGATAGATAGATAGATAGATAGATAGATAGATGGTAGTGAATATAAGTTAATTACATCATTACATAATTTGTGAATAAAAACTAAACGAAAATTTGATATTTCAAAGTATTCTGATGTCCATAAGAATAAATAAATTGTGTTTGTGCAGTTCTATATTTAAGTCTATAAAAGAAAAACAAAAAAAGTTTATACGTTTTTTCTGCTCAAAACAAATATTCAAGCCACGATATCGGTTAATGTTGCAGGTTACAAAAATATAGGAATCCTTTATGGAACGGCGATGTTTTTTTTACCCTTATTACTCGACCACACCCCCTCTGTTTTATAATCAAAAATTATTTTCAAGGCAAAATGATTCGCTTTCTGAAGACCAAATAATTATCAACTATATTTGAGTACTACACATGTAACATTAACAATGGAGTCTTTCGTTTTCCATGTAAGCATTACAGACGGACAAACGAACAGAAAGCACAAAAACAGTATTAAGTTTCCCTTTTAGGTGCTGCTAAAAATAACAACAACAACAAATCCCAGGATTCGCAAAAAAATCTCAAACGTTTGTAGCTCTGGTTGCTTAAAAAATATGATCCATGAAATGTAGGTCATAAGTGAGTTCTCAACACTATGAACTCTGACCCTTTGTCTTCGAGAAAACGACCTTGCAGTTCCAAGCGCTGAGGTATGAAAGCTATTTTACGCCCCACTAGTGATTGCCCCCAAGGGGAACTCCCCTGTGTTCGAAAGTTGACTGGAAAGTGTAAAGACTTCTGATTGGACAGACCGATGAATGGTTCCAACGACCAAAACCAAAATGAGGCTGTTACATTTCTTTTTAGAGAGGGGGGGGGGGGGAGAGGAAGGGGCAGAATAAAAAAGAGATACCCATCTAAAATATTTTTGAAAGTACACATTTTATAATTAGAGTCTTCCGTACAACAGCGAAGATCCTCATGCATTACATATTTTAGTTACATTGTAAGCCTACTCTAGCATTGTAAGCCTACTCTAACATTGTAAACCTCATCGGCGTAGCCAGGATTTTTTTCAGGGGGGGGGGGATTCCCCCCCCCCAGCACACACACACATAATTAATCTTTATTATAATCTGACCTTTCATTCTTTTGGAAGACGTTTATTGTACCATACAATAGGTTCTTTCTAAAGTTAGTGGAAAAATTATAGAGTCCCCGCCCTTGCCAGCAAGGCGGTCTGCGCTCCCCAGCCACGCCGCCAAGCACTATTTCCGGTTTTGAAAGCCAACAAAATGCATATTCTGATGTATCTACAGTGCATTACCAGCTATTAAAAAGTTTTATTTCAAAAACCTAATCTGCTATTCTAACTTACTTAGATCCTCCCGAACCGTTCGACGCATTCTGCGGTAAGCTGCTTCCACAAAACTCTGTCACTGGCAATGTCTGAAGCCTCTTCCCACCTGCTCTGTCAGAGAACGTCCCGCAAACCTCATGTAACGCTCTGTCACAACCTTACTAAGTGGTCGACGCCCAGTTCGGCATAGGCTTATCTTGATTAAGACCCGATCTCTAGAACTGACTCCTAAAATTCGTCTTAGCCATCTTTGTTGAGCCACATTTAGTCTTTTTCAATTTCGGCAAATGGCTATTCACTGCACTTTATTAATAGAGCCCAGCCACTAGTAGAAATGTGTAACCTCTCTTAGCTACGCTCTTGGAATTAGGTGACTGTAGTTCGCTTTAGATTTTATATCGAAAAGTGAAGTTTTATAGTCAAAATAATCTGTTGGGGAGTTTTAAACTAAAAAAATCTCCACACCAAAACTCTCTGTAGGGGAATTTTAAACTCCAAACTATCTGGAGGGGTTTTAAACTTTTAAAAAAATCCGTCTGGAGGAGGGGGGTTTAAACTCAAACCCTCCCCCCCCCCCCCAAACTGGCTTGGCTACGCTCATAGAATTCTGAGTGTGTAATTTGCTTTTTTTTTATATTGAAGAGGTATTTTTTGGCTTCAAAACCCACAGAAGGGGGGTTTAAACTCAAAACCCCTTTTGCTACGCTCATAAGATTTTTGAGTGTGTAATTTGCTTTCTTTATGTTGAAGAGGTTTATTTAGCTTCAAACCCCTCTGAATAGAGGTTTAAACTCAAAACCCCCTTTAGCTACGCTCATAGCATTTTGAGTGTGTAATTTTATTTTTTTTTTATATTGAAGAGATATTTTTAACTACAAACCTCGTTGAAGGGGGTTTGAACTCAAAACCCCCTTTGGCTACGATCATAGAATTTTTAGTGTGTAATTTGCTTTTTTTATATTGAAGAGGTGGTTTTTAGCTGCAAACTCCGCTGGAGGGGTTTTAAAGACAAAATCCCTCTTGGCTACGCTCATAGAATCTGTTGACTGATGTATGGAAGTCTTATATTGAAGAGGGGGTTTTTATCGTAAATTTCGGAGGGGGTTTTAAAATCAAAATCTTCCTTAGCTATGCTCTTAGAATTTGGGTATTGTCGTTTGCATTTTCTTTGTTTTGTTTTATAGTAGAGGGGGGGGGGGGTTAACTGCAAAAACCCTTGGTAGGGGATTTTAAACTCAAACCCCCCTTGGCTGCGCTGGGGCAAGTGATGGTTTAGTATTAAAATCTCACCGAAAATAAACAAAAGAAAATCAAAAAATCAGTCACTATATTCCGATCCCCCCCTGCAGGGGCGGGGATCTCATTAGGGGGGGGATTGAACCCCCCCTGTTTACGCCCATGGTAAGCCTACTCTAACATTGTAGGCCTGCCCTAAAGTTTTATTTCATGGGTGTTTTGGTTTTCTTTCCTAATACAAAAGTGCCCTTATCTCTAAGCAAAAAATAAAATGTCAGAAAATAAAAGATTCTGTGATTGTATCACTAATATCGTGTCATCATAGACATGACAAATATTGTACTCCTCCTTACAGTGCTATTTCTCGCCTTGGTTAGGCCAACAATAGAATATGCATTGTCTGTTTGAGATCCCTCAACAAAAGAAAACAAAGAAACTGGACCAAATACAAAATAGAGCATTGAGATTAATAACAAGCGAATATTTCAATTTGATTAGAGTAACGCCATTAGTGAAATCACTAAACTTAGAGACACTTCAGGACAGAATTTTTAAAAAAGTAGAGTAGCTATAATACATAAAACACTAAACCATAACTTTCAAATAGAAAAACAAAACCTAATGAAATACTCTGAAAGACACAAAGATAGAGGCACATTTTTTATTTCATACGCTGGAACAAATTCGTACAAGGGCTCCTTCTTCCCTAGTGTCTTTTGAGAATGGAATGGGTTGCCTGAATCAGCCAGGAAAACCAACGGCACAATTTAAGTAATTGATTAACATGCACGACTAGATTGGCACATGAAATGCGTAGGTTTCTCTTTTGAAGTCACGTCAGTAATATATAAGATAAGATAAGATAAGATTAGAATTCGAAGAAAACCCTTATTATTAATATTATTATTGCTTCGTTGCCTATTGTCCACCGAAACAATTGTAATTAGTGGTTTGTTTCAGAGAATAGATTTCTGAAATGCCAAATTAAACTACTTCTAATAGTAGTACATGTAATAGCAACGCATTTTTTCTTTGTCGTGTGCTATCTGTCCAATAACAGAACCTATTTTTTTCCCTATAATTTTTCAATGCCAATAAATGATACTAAAGAGAACAGAGAAAGAGTACTGACAAAAAGAGAGAGAGAGAGAGAGGGAAGAGTGAGTCATAAGAGTAAGAGTCCAGAGATGCCGAAAATCTTTGCTCGACAAACAATTGATACTCCAGTTGGAAAATTGGTTTTTCATTTTCTTTCCACAGGAAAAGACAACCTTAGTTTCTTAGAAGCGAAATCTCGAGTGTTATGTCCCTTGTACCCAAGTGGTGCTTCAGCGAATCTCGGAATGATACTCGACTAATGAGATCGCCTCTCAATCTGATCATCTGATGCTCACCCCTGTCCTGCCTTCTTTACCAAGCCTAGTTTAAATCATTGTAGTCTTTTACTCAATAGGACACGCCTTTTTCTTTACTGTGACGTCATGTTTGGGCAAATATTTTTTTCGTTTGGAGTCAAACATTGATTTTAAGTTATCTGTTCATGGTCATATGAATGAAAAAGACCAGATGATCGCATATCACTCTTTTCTTACAGGCTACACATTTTTGTTTGATAAAAACTGAAAAATTGTGTACGAATGTCCGTTTTCTTAAATTCGCACTTACATCAAGCAGTGCCGGATTTAAATTAGTAGAAGCCGTGGGAAGGGTTATGTGGACGTTCCAACCCTCTTTAAGTTTCAATATGTAATCTAAATTTAAGTTGCATTAATTATGCCATATGGTTGTTTACCCTTTTGGTATGTGTTTTTTTAAATCTCTGTTCTACTCATACATTTTTCATGGGGTCACAAAACAAAAACCTGGGCAGACGAAATTCTCGAAAACGGCTATAACTATTTTTAAAAAAAAGACAGCATATGTGTATCTTTGAGAAAACAATTAATTAGCATATTTGTCGCACAGAGAAAACTCTGGTTTGACCGTTATACTTTTTTTTTGAAGCATACTAATGTCATAATTAAACTTGGCCTGTAGGTCTACGCTGTACGTAACATAAGCGGGTATTTCTTTACACTGGGTTTTAAGTAGTGAGCCGGATTTGCGTATGTGGAGGGCCCGAGGCAGAATTTTAGTGGAGGCCCTTACACTTTAATACAACTTTAATAAAACTCCACGTATTATTAGAAATATAAATATCTAAAAACAGGGCTCTACATTAGAAAAGAAAGACAGCACTTATAAATGGAATGGAATTTTCCTTCGTTTAAAAAAAAATAAAATTATTTAAAATGCATAATTTAGTAACCAAAAAAAATAAATGTTTATGGTTCAAGTGTTATAGTAAATCCGACTTTCTTGTGAGCACCCTCGGGCTGTAGCCCCGCCTGCCCTCCCTTAATCCGATCCCATCCACTATCATCAACACAGTTATATCCTGTGGCAAAACTATGTCTGCGTGCATCGGTCAACTCACTGAGACGCCCACCAGTTTAAGCTGTCACTGCTCGAGTCAGCAAAAGATTGTGTGGCTGTGTCAATGAGCCAAGAAGCAAAGACAGCCCAGTGTTTTGTTCTAGAATGGGATCGCTGTGGGGTACACTCAAACTAAAAATAAATAGAAAAACTCAAGTCTTTAAAAAGATAATTTGCTGGTTTTGATTAATCTCAGATAATGCTCTTGGCGGGGGGGGGGGGGGGGGGGGGGGGGGGGGAGGGGGATGGTAAGACGCTTCTTGAATAAACTCAGACCCAAGGATCTTCAATACCAAACGTAAGAGCCACACATTTTGTTTTTTATTTGTAACTTGTATGATTTGTATTTGTAGATTTTAATTTCTTTACATCCAAATATCATTCAATAATGTGCATCTTTAATCTTGCAAACTCTCTCTTTCTCTCTCTTTCTCTCTCTCTCTCTTTGTTATCTTGCATATGAAGGGGCAGGCGGACGAATTTTAGTATAGAAATCACACAATTAGTATAAGAATTTATCACTTATGTTTATACTATATACTAATTATTTATATTTCAACCTATTTTTAGATTATGTTGGCCGATTTGGTGGGGTGGGGAGGGGACATCAATCTCGCCCCCCCCCCCACATTAAACTTTCGATTGGGGGGGGGGGGGCGACCAATTACTTTATTGAAATCACATCTTATTAACAGAATCTATTAAATATCTTCTGGGGGCAGGTGTCGGCCGAGTGATTGCAGAACAAGAGTATTAAAGATAAAGATAGAGTACGAATAAGCCAGATAGTGAAACGAGACAAGAAATAATAATAATAAATAAAATATAAACAAGGTTAGAATTGAAAGGAAAGGAGTGCATGAGGGTCGCGAGGTAGGCGTTATAGATTCAAACACTATGACTGTACGTAGCGCTTGTTGAGCACGGCCTAGCCATTTCCGTTAAGAGTTTATACATGCTAGTTTCATTTCATCAGGTTACGTTCACTTCCGGGGTAAAAAAAAAAGTCATGTGACTGTTCTACACAAACCTAGAACGTACGGTTGGGGAGTAAGGACCAGAGGAGGGAGGGGTTGGGAATTAAGAATAATTATGAACTAGAAACTCGAAAGCTCACGGCATTAGCTATAAAAATGGATGAAACCTCAAATTGTAGAACTCCCTGGCTTCCTTCTCTATATAGTTTTCTCCCTATGTCTGACGTCTGAAGCTAGCTGGCAACACTTTTTATTTTTATTCTAGAGGTATAAATTGAGAAAAAAAAAATTCCTTTTGCTTATGTTCTATAAAGTAAAAAAAAAAGTACCCCATTTCAAACCTTTCGACCTATAGATGTTATAGATTTCGAGGATGTTACTTTTGCTTACGGTTAACGAGGATGTCATGTGGCCTGCACAACGACCGACGGCCTTTATTTTCCATGCTAATGTCAGATTTGGCTTAGAGTTGGGTGAACTCGGGTGCGCCTTAAAAATCATGAAACTCAAAATCCCAGTCTTTAATGAGATTCTAACATGAGTTCCATCAGCTACCACTCCCCCTTTTGCTTTCTGTAGCTAGTCATCTTGTTTTACATGTTTCGGCTCATCGGATGTTACACTATTCACTATAGCCCAAGCCTCTCTAGAGACGGGGGAGGATGACGGTAGCCAGAGTTGGAATCCCGGACCATTGAGACGCGCTTACCGCACGACATTCTAAGCCTAAGTAGCCGTTTGAATTCTATCGAAAAGTTAATTTTTAAAGGATTAATGTTTTGTTTAAAACAATGAATAATTGTGCAAAGTTTGAACTCGATCCAAGAATGGAAAAAGAAATAACGTGAAAAACAATATACCAGACAGACAGACAGACAGACAGAGTTTTAAAAAAATTGTTAGATTCGTTTGCAATGTTAGATTCAGTATCCCGTTAGCTCGTTGCCACGTCACAGTTCAGTATGTTAGACCTGTGACATAGCAATGAGCTGATGGTCTAAACTGCCCACAGGCTGTGACGTTGCAGGTCAGTGTTCAGGCCTTCTATAACGATTGGTCTCGATCAGACTGGTCGTGTTGTTGTTTTTTGTGTGTGTATTTTTGACATGAAGGTTTTACGTCCCAATCTGGCCTGATGTAAATCGACTATTTATCTTAAAGATAAGCGCATACCGCTTCCCACCCCCCTTATTTGTTTACATTGAAAAGCAGGGCCGGACTGGCTATATGGGCAAATGGGCAAATGCCCGGTGGGCCGGTACCAAATGGGCCGGTCTGGTCGCGACCAAAGAAAAAAACAACTCAATGCAGACAACTTAAAAACAAAAGTGACAGCAGCAAGATACAGAGGACTGTACATGTTGTTGTTTTTTTTTGTAAATTAATATCATAATTAATTTTGTTTGAAATTCAACAAGAATATAATTTTAAGAATTACATGATACACTGTACGTGTTATCATTTGTAAAACGTTAGACCGTATTTTCTGCAATGCATGAGCGGCATGGCCTTCAACACTACTTTGATATCTTCGAGACTGTGTTTGGCCTGATCGTTTTGCTGGTCGGCATGGGCCTTTGATGGCACTCCCATTTTTTGTTTTGCTCCTTCCCTCCCCCTTCTTTTGATGGTTCCATTGAAAGTTAACGAAAAAGAGGGATGGGAGAGGTTAAGTTAGAAAACATTGATAGAACGCGGCAAAAGGGGAGACAATTAGCTCGTTAACAAAACTTAATAGAAGTAAACTTGAACTCATACACACAGCCGCGAAATTGCAAACCACCCAACTTATAGCTCAATATGGGTAAAAAGTTCTACTTTCTGCGATTTGAAAAGAAAAAGTAAGTTTCTTTTTGTTTATTTGTAATAACATAGATCTAAAAATATTAAACTTCAGGCTTACAAAAAAAAAAATTTTTTTATTTAATTAAAACAAAAATCAAGATCTAAATCAATTTTATACCGTTGTGATTAACGGTAAACTTATGCTTAGTAAGAAGTCATTGATAATTAAAATTATAACAATAATTACAATAATTTATATAGCGCTGTCACATCCGATATTTAATGAAAGGAGATTTAGAATCATTTATATAATATATTCATATACAAATCGCGTTTTTGAGAATGTACTAGGACGAAGCAAGAGCTTTTCCCATTTAGAAGTACCTCTCTAACCGTTCTGCTTTTTCTTATCGTGTAAAGGAATATATATATATATATAGTTCGTCCATCGTATAGCTTATATCAAGTGTAATTACATCACTTAGTTTGGATCAGTCATGTAAAAGATGGAGACTAACAATAATAAATCTGTGTGATTAGAAATATATTTACTAATTGCTTTTAGTTGAACGAAATTGCATGCTTTTAGCTTTCTCAATGCGCTATGATCCTATCACTTGTCTTGACCAGTTGAGAAGTCCCACAAGCCCCACAAGCCAATACACTAACCTCTGTGTCAGCGAATTGCTCATGAAAATAGAAGGTTTCGTACTTATATATTGTATGTTTCAAATCTGTAAGCGACGGCCTAATTCTCTTCTCTACACAAAGTATAAGGGGCTAATTCAGCTTATACCACCGCATCAGTCAAATACAATTTATTTCCCTTGTTCGATATCAAACAAAATAATTAATTGCTAATAGTTAATTATCTAATTAGTTAAATTTTAAAATTGATTCTTTTGTTCTTTCAACTTGAATTAGGGTGTGGGAGAAATAACGTAAAACTTTTTACCGGACAGACAGACAGAGTGAGTTGATATTAGTTTTGTTAAAAAAGACTAAAATCCTTGAGTTAATAAGGGAGATAATTATGAAGCTCGTTGAACTCAACGACAGGTACAAAGTTAGGTCGTTGAACTCAACGACAAGTAAAAAGTTAGGTCGTTGAACTGAACGACAAGTAGAAAGTTAGGTCGTTGAACTGAACGACAGGTAGAAAGTTAGGTAGATTTATTATATCTATATCTATGGCTCCAAAGAATTTTGCAGTTTCTGTTTGATAGTCAAGTGAATTTAATACATAATGAAAATTGTTTTGTTTCCTGTTAAAATGCATGACTTCAAATTGACAACTTCAACGGGGAATAGAAGTGGAAAGTAATAGTTCGATGATGACCACTTTGTCATCCAGGGGGCTCAAGGGCTTTGCACTGGGGTTTTATGTCTCCTCGTGTGGCTGGTGAGACCTATGTGAGCCCGGAATGTTCGGCCGCACACTAGGCAGGCTATTCCAACTGGAGCTAGTGACACTGGCCTTGCTTTTCTTCTTTGGCGTTTTTTCTTCTGCCAGCTTTGTTCTCTTTTCCTCAGCAACCTGTGCGCCGGTTTTCACTGCGCGACGTCATGATGCTCTGTCATGTGCCTCTGTCTCCCAGGTGGATGGGTCTATGCTGAACGCCTTCAGAGAAGCTTTGAGGGTGTCCCTGAAGCGTTTTCTTTGACCATCTTTAGAGCGCTTTCCTTCGCTTAGTTGGCCATACAAGAGTCGTTTAAGGATGAGGTGGTCTTCCATTCTGCATACGTGTCCTGCCGATCGCAGCTGGGACTGCAACAGGGTGTGTGGATGCTTTGCAGACTTTGAAGGACTTCAGTATCTGGTATTTTGTCTTGCCATTAGACATTCAGTTTTTCACAGACATGTCATGTGGAAGTGATTCAGTGTCTTTGCATGTTAACTGTACACTATCCATGTTTCTGAGGCATAGAGCAATGTTAAGGAGGATGACGGCTCGATAGACTCCTAGTTTTGTATTTGTGGTGAGTGCACTTTAAAGGAATGAGTTGTGAGGCCGGAAAGCCAATGACTTAGCATATTTTAAGTCACAGATCAACATGCATGACTAGATTGACACGTGAAATGCGTAGGACCTAATTATTTTATTTTTTTGAAGCAACGTCTATCATCTATAAGTAAAACCAAAAAGTTTGAAACTCATTAAGGCTGCTATTGTAGTGTTTATAGTTTTCAGACTACATACATGTAGATCTATAAATAGAATACAATATGTAAGCCTACGAAAGCAAACATCCAGTTTTCGATGCGTTATCAAACTTTATATATTTTGAATAGAATTAGGCTTACACCTATGATAAAACACATGGGCGTAGCCGAGAGGGGAGGAATTCAGACCATCACCGGCCTCAGATCTCATTGTCTGAAAGGGAAACTTTACTTACTTCCCCAGTGCAGCCAACTTAAGAAAACTACAGTCACCAAATTTTATGAGCGTAGTCAAAAGTGGTTTTGTGGTTTCCCCACCCCCTTACCAATACAAAAGTCAAGCATTTTACCATTTTCTACCAGTCGCTGGACTCCAGTGAATGGAAGATTTAGTTTTTATTTTTTTAGCGGAAGAGTAGCAGGCTAATGGCACTGTAGATACCTCAGAATATGCATTTTTTTTAAAGCTTAAAATAACGGAAATAATGCTTGGATCCCGAGCTTCGCCACGGACTCCACTGGGGGAGCTTACGGCGCTCCCCAGACTACCTAGCTGTAGCTGTCCCTTAGCGGTGTGTACTACCTTTCACTAATTATAGGAAGAGAGTATTCTAGAGTAGAAAAAACGTTTAAAAGAATGAAAGATAAGAATGTAATGAATATTAATTACATATACACACACTAATATATGTATATAAATTGCGGAGGGGGTTTACCCGTCCCCCACCCCCCCCCCCCCCCCGAAAATATATGACATGCCATTTGTGGGCTGGTTTATATGGTTTAGCCCGGGCCGATTTTGATACCTAGTCCGCCCCTGTTGAAAATTAGATACATGTGTCAGTAAAAGAGGAATTCAACCTAGAGTAATTGAGATAATTGATAGCTGCAGAGTTTAGGTTAAGGAAGTTACATAACTAGTCCTGGAATGTTAAAATAGAGCAGAGTTATCTAACTTGCACATAATTACATAGTCTGAAATAGTAGCCCATCTGATTTTTGTAAACTACCGAAGCAGGACCAGGTTGTGAGGTTACTAGGATAAAGGTTAACAAAAAGATGGAGACAAGGTGAAACGTAGAGGTGGTGAAAGAGGGGAAAATGAAACAGAGGGGGGGGGGGAATTATGTTGTAGGAGAGCAGTGGCGTAGCAAGGTACCCGGTCGCTTGGGTTCAAGCTGCTCTTAATTCCTCCTCACCAGGTGTGTAGTGTGACAAAAACTTTTTTTTGATATGTAACAGTGTATTTCCGAAAAGACTTTTAATACTGGAGTGTCCGCGGATCACAGTTTGAGAAACACTGGCCATTACAATATTTTTATTTTATTGATACATAAATTACTTTAAGCTCCCCATTAAATGTGTGATGAACACTTATGACTATTTTCATACCACGAGTTATCCTCCCTATCCTTGTAATCTTGTGCCGATCAGGCTTAGTAGACACCATCAAATCATTACGCATGCCTTCTGCTGCTATTAAAAACGTATGGTTTATTTTTTAAATCAGTAAATAAAATTATTTAGTTACATAATCTTTTCTTTTAAATAAGAATGCACTGTGCTTATGGAAGGTAGCAATGGACACTATCCCGTTGCTAAGCCAGACCTACAATAGAGGGTCTGATATATTCATTTACAGAATCAGGGTACACGATTCAGGAGAAAATTGACCCTCACATGTAAGAAAGACGTGGGTAGAATCGCATTGACGAAAGCTTACTGAAAAAACTCTCTCAAAATAACGCTTTGAATCGATCCTGTTTCAGACGCTTCTCGGTAAAAAAGAGCAGATCTCTGCTAGATCATTGGTTTTCCTTGCTGATTCAGGCAACCCGCTTGGTCCGCAATGGTAATAGGGGACAATTTATCATAGCATAATGGGCCTCATTGTTTGTTGGATTTTTGTCGTCTGCAGAGAAAATGATGAACTGCCTCGCCTACGTCTACAGATGGAGTGTGTTGTCTTTGATCCTCCTCTGTTTAGTCTGCTCTAGTGAATCTCAAAGACGGAGAGTGAATTGCGAGTAGGTACCCTTTACATTATCTTCACTCAACTGTGTCCCTGCTTGTTTGTGTATTTGTCATCATTATCATCGTCATAATTATTATTATTATCATCATAATCATAATCATCGTCAACATTATTATCATCATCATCATTATCATCATCATTATTATCATTATCAAAATCATTATCAAAATCATTATCAAAATCATTATCAAAATCATTATTATTTTCATCATTATCATCATCACAATCATTATCATCATCATCAACATTATTATCATCATAATCATTATCATCATCATCATCATCATCATCATCAAAATCATCATCATCATCATTAGCATCATCATCATCATCATTATCATCGTCATCATCATTATTATCATCATCATCGTCATTATCATCATCATCGAACTAAACGAGAATGAATGTTTGAGAGGCGAAAATCCTTTTTTTTTCTCCTAAATGCCCTTAATGAAAACTCCGAAGTTGTTTCACCATGTACCCAGCACCTGTTTTCAATTCGCCTCACCCTCTTCCCACAAACACACACAAAAAAAGGGATCAATATAAAAAATAATAATTATAAAAATATTTGTAAGATACAGTTTAAAAAGACTATTCTTCATTATACAACTTAAAATAAAAAGAAATATACAAAAACAAAAAAATTGCTCACTCGGTAATCGAACTTGGCACTTTGGCACCGTCAGCTCGATATCCTAACGACATTAGCCACCGAGCCAAAGCTACAATGATGCAATTGTATAATTATTTAGTGGTACTTTCATTATATAGACATCCAGAACTATATCTAGATTTTACATTTATTACATTCTTCAACTCCCCACTGCTTGGAAGATTTGAACACTAGCTTCAGTCTCAGAACCAGACAGCAACAGTGCGACATTCCAGAAAACAATTTCTAGCTACTACCTGGAATAGGCTTGGAGGACAGTTCAGATGGCAGACAATACATGAACGTGAAAATTATTTCGTCTCATATAATCCTTGAGTGTGGCCCCCATAGACTTATATATATTGTATCTAGATTGGACATGGATATCTTTTAAAACACAAGTTGAAACAAGTTGTTTTGTAAAGTAGCTAAAGAAGTTTTTTTTTCCAACCCTGACCTAAGTAACATGTAAGATAATTTTTATATCAAGATCTAGTAACTGAACATCAAAAATGAAAGTACTCTCGTCTCATAATTATTATTTTGCAATATTTAGATACATAATCTAGAAAGATCTAGGTAATCAATCTATTTAAATGTACATAAGAGGATTAAAATCAACAGACCTGAATTATTTCGATCTAGGATTTTTGAAATATTATTTCAATGATAACTAACAGGAACTGGCTTCGTATCATACATAAGCGTGAATATATAGTTCTGTTAATAATAGCCCATTCTAAAGAAAATCCGAGAAATAATTTTGCATTATCTCTGAACTTTGAAAACTAAAGATCATTACTTTTCTAAGACAGAAAAGATTGATTGGGGCGACTTCCCTTAGAGCTTGAAAAAGAGTTACGTACATAAAAATCTATATATATAGGTCTGTGAATCGATTAAACGCGGATAAGAATTTATTTCCGGTTTCCAGTCTAGATATAATATATAAGTCTATAGTGGCGCCGAATTTTCTTTTTTTGTTTTTGCACTAACCTAATAATTTTTACGAACAACTATGAACCATGAACTATGAACAATTTCGGATTTACGTGTATTAAATAATCGAGTATGTTTTCTTTTTGTCTTCAACATTAACATCTGATCACGTTCTGACAACTCACTTTTGTTCCTAGATTTGCGACGATGAATTTATAATTGATCAACTGTGGCGGGTGTATTACAGTGAACAGTGTCAATGATCATGACCTATATACAATGTCTCGATAACTTTCACTGCTCCACAGCGTTATATTTTTAACTTGTTTGTTTTGTTTGTTATTGTAAGTTAAAGTATAATCCGAATTAAACTTAAGGAATGGCTAAACACCATCCATACGAACTTTGTGTGTTATGTGTCGCAGAAATGTTGGACTTAAAATAGTAATTAAGACAGTGACCTTGAAAAATACCTATCTCACGCTTTTTGTTTTGCGTGATATTTAAGCACATGCGCAATGTACGAGAACTTTCGCGTGTATACTGCGTGGAAAAAAAGGACGACCAAATGAACAATGTCTGAACAAGTTTTTACATTTCATGTTTGCGAGACCATAAAAATTGTTTTGTGTCATGTGATTTTTTTTGTTTGTTTTGTAATGTAAACTTTAAGAATAACTGAATAAATCGAATATAAGACGTTTAAATCAAAACTTTATTACATGAGGATTTAACTGACATAGAGGAAAGCACTTCGTTGTATGCGGCTTCAGAACGAGACAGCTCACGGTCACTTACAAGGGCCATGTGATACTCATTTGAGGCCAACAGAAAATCCAGTGCCTTGGACAGACGTGAACGGCGAAAGAATATCTAAATCGACCACCGGCGTACAATGCTTATATCTGGTTGTGGCGATATATGTAGGTCGCAGATGGGGCTGAAAGACTGCTTTCCTCTTTAATCTTCGGACTGGAAAAAAAAGCCTTATTATTTTTCAAGAGGTCTAGAGATCATATGATTTAATACACATGTTTATGGCTAAATCGTGCCAGGCTTTATTGAAAGAGATTATCCAAATTACTAACCCCCCCCCCCTCTATTAATTGTGTTATAACGGACAATCCTGGCGTAATCTACTTATCTCTTACTGTTCTGCCCTTCCTCCAAGAATTTCTTCAGATCAACGTGTTGTAAAGTGACATCTCCAAAACATTCAACATTTCAACACTTTGGTTAACGTGTTGGTTGGGCCTAAAAGTATTTTTGGAAAGTATCGGCCATAGTCCTATTTTACCGGGGATTACCGCTTTCTATTTTCGTTCCTAGAGGGGGATAACTTTACGCTATAAAGATTTTTCCTATTCTCCCTTCGAGTTCGGATATCAAATGATTTATGACGGTAGAATTAACACATACAATGAGGAAAGGCGAAAAAACAGGTTGGAGGGTGTTTTAGGGAATGGGTTTACGATGGCGGATGGCATCAGGTTGTGAGGGGGGTTGGTAGTGAAGGACATAGGCGTATGATCACGATGAATAAAGAGGGGTGGAGGGGGAACAGTTTGAGAGAAAGAAAAAAGCCAGGTGTGGAACTAGGAGAGAGTGCAAAAGCGTCGCATCGTACATTCTCTCCCCTATCAAATCGATAGTCCGTTAAAACATTATAGTGTCACTACTGTGTATGGGGAAGATTGGCAGCGGGGAGGAGGGGGGATTATCAATATCACGACAAGAAACATGGAAATAATCAACACCTCGTTGGACAGAAGGACGGAATGTGGCTGGAAATCGGGGCCGTTGCGCGCTTATAAAAGACACTAGCCGATGCAACTAAAGAGATTTATAACCGAACGTCCGATACGATTGACTGTTTAAACATATTTTCATCCCCCACTCTCCCCCCCCCTTCCCATAACCTTTATTATTTGAAGCAGGGCGCCCTGATAGGGCATATGCAATGTCGAAGAAAACGAGCGATAGTGGGGGTGGGGGTGGGGGGGGGGTGAAAATAGGCTGGGAGGAGGGGGGGCGGAGGCTGTGTGATGCGCTGATCAAACGCCGGAACTTTGTCCGCAATAGATTAATGGGGACAATATATGAACGCCGCGTTATGAATAGATATTACCAGCGTGTAATCCGTGACTAGGTCACATGATATCACGACCTATACAGCGCCTAGCCAATGGCCTGCTTATATTTTTTTTTTCTTTAACTATTTACTATTTGTCCGTTTCCGGATTTATTTATTTCAGTCATTAGCCTCGTCTTTTAGGGGTTTGTTTTTGTTTCCTAACATTTTATGTTCACACATTTTGTTTTGCTGTAACAATCGAAGTGTTGTTATAAGAATCTAACACTTAGCTATCGGGACATACTACAGTTAATTGCAGCAATCTGCTCTTTCAAAGCTTTTATCAATTCACTCTGTCTGTCTGTCTGTCTGGTACAATTTTTTTATATAAACGTTATTTCTCCCACACCCATTTTCTGATCAAGTTGAAACTTTACACAATTAGTTATTGTACCTAACAAAACATAAATCAATCAAAAAATGAACCGATTATTTAGTTAATTGTTGGTATTTAATCATTTTTTTGGGGTGAAATGAATGCTATTGAGAGATGTGGCTGTTTACTTGTTGTATACGTTTTCCTATCGCTGCACATTCTCGGACCAAATCGAAATTGTGAAGTAAAACGTTAAAGTACAGCTGTCAGACCTTTGCGAGCTATAGGAGAGATGATGTGAAGGTCATGTTTTTATGGTCGACGGTTAACGACGGTGTCATGTGGTCAGCACAACACACAACCACCTTTACTATCCCCATCAGAGTTTGATAGACTCAGGTTAATTTTTCTTTATTGCTTCACGTGGGGTATCATCGAGAATGAATAATTGTGCAAAGTTTTAACTTGATCCGAGACTGGGAAGTAGGAGCATTAACGTGGACCTAAATTTGTACCAGATCGACAGAGAAAAATGATATAAGCTTTTGTATAAAGTGGAACGGGCTAAAACCGAAGTGTTAGATTCATTCCAGGCAGTAGGGGGTTCGCGTCATGATGGGTTTGATCGTTGTATGGTCACCATCATGTTCAGTAAGGCGTCTTGTAGCGGGCCTGTTTCGTTTAGGCAAAAGGCGTCAATAGAACCAATGTGAGTCACTCGAGAAAAGAGTTGACAGTCCTGACTAAAGAAAGATGGTTTATGGAAAAGCATAGGCGAAGATGTACAGTTCTTTTTTTATTACAACGATTTGAACCTCGTGGTTTCAATAGAAAATCTTCCGCCTATACAACCAAAACATCCGCTCTTCTTTTCACATGGCTACATAAGAAACACACACATTCAAATATAAATCGTTGTACATATATTAGAAATTCTTTTTCTAAAAATACTGATACATACAGAGGATGACTGGATTTGAAAAAGAATCACATTAAACCTTCGAGTTTCTAAAGAAGGGTATGGCACCATCATTGACATTTAATTCTTGAACCCAGGTCCACGGGTATCTTTCTCCGCCACTGGCTCATCGTGCGTCCATTGGTCTAATAATTTCCAATGTTGCACTGTATAGAATTATTAACTCATCATGTTTTACTATGTTTTTTATAGTGCACATCTTATGGTCTGATATTATTTTATTATTATGTTTATTATTATTTTTAAAAAATATGGTATCAGATTTATTAATGCAAGGAAAAGAAGAAGGACGTTTTCTAATTTTGGTATGAACGCACTGTCTCAGGCAGCAATGTTGTCATTGAGCGCAAAGACATGGTCAGACAACCTAACTGTATTGAGCAAACATTAACCCCTGGCTCACACTGAGTTACCCCCCTTTCTAATGTTTTGTCTTTGCCAGAAGTAGAGATATTTCATAGTTTTAATCAAGCACAGTTCCTTTTTTTATTCATTCGATCAACCAGAAGAAAGTTCAAGCAACTATTGGTTAGTTTGTCAACTTTCCAGTTGATTTAGTTCGGATATCTATAGTGACACCATTCTCACAACCTTATATATAAGGTTTATTTTCCATCGTTGATTGTCACAAAATGTCACTGTAACCTAATGAATGATGACGGTCTATGAAATGAGAGGAAAATATTAAAGTATATGCCCCTAAGACCGTGACCAGTGCTAATTAAGATTGGTTTATATTTGAAAGATGAAAAAATAGTAACAATTATGGTAAGCAAAATATGAATGTCGACTTTCAAATCGTTGTACAATCGAATTTTTTGTGTTTGTATAGATTATCCTCCTGTTAATTAACTAGATTTTGAATAAGAGAATCTTGAGCTTCATCTTAGTTGATAGAATGTTGAATTTAATTTTCATTTTCTGTACGTTCAGATAATGCTAATTTCTTTTGTCACTTCAGAGAATGTTACATTCTTTTTTTGAGTTCAGGTGCAGATATATTTAAATCCTCCCACATGATGCGCTATAATTTTGTGTGTTCATATGATGCTGAGCTTTGTATTTTAAAAAGGGTATGTACCCTATGCATAGAAATAGCTATTTGTCTACTGAGTTTCTTTCAGTTTGTACTTCAGCTGTACCTGTCTGTTCTTTTAAAGTTGTTCCAAATCTGAAATGTTGGACCTCAAGACATTCCAGGTCAACGGTTCTAGTTTTGCAATGCGCGACATCTGTTTTATCATTCTTAGATAAGATAGATAGATAAGATAATTTTTATTGATCCAATCATATGGAAGATCAGTTTGACAACAATTGACAACCTCAGTGTAACTATTGTACAATAACAATATAGATGCATATACGAACAACATTCACACACGAAAACACATACACACTCACAACTCACAACCAACGCTTTATAAATTAGACTTCTATGTACTTTTCAACGAAGACAGATGATCTTGTAACACTCTGACCGAAAGTGGGATGAAGGAGTTTTTAAATCTTTCTGTTTTAGTCCTAGTGGAAAGGAGACGACCACTTCGTTCAGATCTTATGTAACAGTGGTTTAATGGGTGCAGGTTATCTTTAAGAACAGTGAGAATTTTGGAAAGGCATCTTTCATGAAAAAGCTCCTCAAGAGATGGAAGCTGTGTTCGAGTGATATGCGATTCTTAAGTGTTTTATTTCCGTGGTAACCATTAATTGTCATGACAGTAAACTGAAATAAGTTCATCTTGTATTATCTTAATGTAAAACTAGACTTTAGTTTTTTTAAATCTTATTTTGTTCAAGTTCCTAATGAATTTAAAATATAAAAGAGACGAGGGTTCTACATTCGATTGTCAGATCATAATCTAATATCATTCAAAATGGCTTTTTAACAATTACTAGAATAATTATTTTAATTGAAATTTGTTTGAAGTGTGTCAGCAGAGGAGGTGGTGGCCAAATATAAACTAGTGTTAAAGAAAAAAACAACCAAAAAAAAATCCAAATATAAAAACAAAATCTTAAAAAAAAAACGTATCCAAGAACTCGGCGTACTAACAACTATTTCACACAATAATGTAGAAAGTATTTCCCTGATTCGATATCAAACAAAATAGTTTATTACAAATAATTTATTGACTAGTAGGTTAATTTTTTTTTATTGAATCATGATTTATTAGGAACAATTATTTATTGTACCTAGTCTTAACTTGATCCGAGAATGGGATGAAATAACATGTACCAGCCAGACAGAACGAGTTGACAGAAGCTTTGAAAAAACAAAACAAAAATGAGCACAATTATTAGATTACTTTGATTATTGTAAGAATAAAAATTTCTATATATAGCGCTGGATAAAAAAATCTACATTTCGATAGACATGTACTTGTCTTTATGTTAACCTGGATAACACTTTAGAAAAATCGTGTTCAAAAGTATATTTAAATGCAGTTGAGATTTATATCATTACGGAAATAAGTCTAACACTTGCAGGAGACTCAGATTATCATTATAGCTTTGTCAAGACCAACAACGGATTTTTGGTGCAGATTTTAATTTTGTTAGTTTTTGGTGAGTTTTAATTTGACAACGAAACGAGTCCAAGTTTTTAATTATAATTAAATTAATGACTCTAAAAAATATAACACTCTTATTTCAATAAAAGTCTAAAAACAATATCATCTTACATAGGCTCCTTAATGTTGAAAATGATAGAGGAAGACAGAGAGAGAGAGAGAGAGAGAAAGAGAGAAAAAAGGAGGCACGGAGAGGAAGAGAGATGGGTTGGGAAGAGACTTCTTTTCTTTACCTCAAGTGTAAATGAACGCTCTAGCGATTTTAATCACAGAACACGACATTTGATTGTTTCCTTTGTGTTCACCACATTCTGGAAGGTGACATGCAACGTTCTTTCATCGTGTCTCAATGTCACACCACACCCTCAAAATGGAGAGGGGGGTGTGGACTTGTCATAAACCTCAAGGCCAGTCCAACAATACTCGATATTTCAAACGGAACGCTGTAGGAATCTGTAAAAAAAATATTTTGTTGACTACGTGTTAACGCCACCGTGTGACAGAGGAAACTCAAGATTTAGGAAAGAAAAGTGACATACTAATTATCTCATGAAGGAGGGGACATAACATCAAGTATGAAGCAGGGGACATAACATCAAGTATGAAGCAGGGACATAACATCAAGTATGAAGCAAGGGACATAACATCAAGTATGAAGCTGGGACATAACATCAAGTATGAAGCAGGGACATAACATCAAGTATGAAGCAGGGACATAACATCAAGTATGCTGTTTACTTTGAATGAGCTCAAATTAAGAGGCCAAATATCCCATTTGCCGCCTTTCTGATGCAGAGACTACATGATGGATGAGTGGTTAAGCGCTTGGCTTCCGAACCTAAGGTCCTGGCTTCAAATCTTGGTGAAAACTGGGATTTTGAATTTTGAGATTTTTAGAGCGCCCCTGAGTCCACCCAACTCTAATAGGTACCTGACTTAGTTGGGGAAAGTAAAGGCGGTTGGTCGCTGTGCTGGCCACGAGACACCCTGCTCGTTAACGGTTGGCCATACAAACAGGTGACCTTAACATCATCTGCCCCATGGACCCCAAAGTCTGAAATGGGAACTTTACTTCACTATCTCTAATATAAAGCACAAAGTAAGTATGCATGTATGTATGCCCCAAATAAAAATCAAATCCAGTAGATCTGTAATACCTAAACTAAGGCCCGCAAGCCGGGGGTCATATCCGGCTACCCTTGTTCAACGTGTTGATCTGTAAGAGTTAATATCTAAAGGTGAGAGGTTCAGTTAACACTGTAAACTAAATATACCATATTCAGTTCAGGCCCGGACTTTGGAGTGCTGGGGCTCTATGCGAGTTGGTAATGGAAGTCACATTATTGCTAATAAGAAGAGGATTTTTATTGTCCTGCCACTGTCAATGAGCAGCGCTGTGAGTTAGGCGATTTTCACCAGTTGCAGAAATGCATTTATTTTAAATCGCGCGGGCACGTCATCCTTAAAATCCAAAGAGGCCAAAAAAAAAAACAAAAAAAAAAACAGGGCCTACTACGTCACACTCCAAAAAAAAAAGGGCCTACTACGTCACACTCCAAAAAAACAGGGCCTATTACGTCACACTCCAAAAAAAAGGGCCTACTACGTCACAACTAAAAAAAACAACATGATCTAGAACTAACAGTTTCCTTAAAGAAACATTTGCCCATTCTGATATTTAGCAGAACACCTTGCTTATTTTTTTAGCGAGATTACTTCACGTAGTGGCCTACTAGTTAATTGTTCCAGGAGTTTGTGGAACACTTACTCAGTCCTCTCTTCTGTTTTCAAAAATTATAGGCTCAATTTTTTAAAAGAAAGTTTGTAACTATTAGAAGGGAGAAAATGGTGGGTGCAAATGCAATTTAAAAATAAAATGAATTAGTAATGGAATAGAATTAGTATCAATAATATGGCAATGTCTTCGATTCCGAAGATTAAGGATGTCCAATGTTTCACATGGCTACACAAACCCAATTTCGACCTGTTTAATTTCCACATTTGATGCAGACAAAGCTGTTGTCCGCCAGAATGAATTTTTAAAAGCTGAATGCTCATATTTTAAAATATTTCTAGATCTAATTCGGATCTCATCAAGCAAATTGGTAGAACGAGGATGGCCGTCTAGACATTTGATCTACGCTACGAAATGTTATCATAGTGTTCATACCCCTGCTTTGATGCAATGTTAAAAACTAATATTTCTGAATGAACATGTAAAACTAAGCTGAGGTGTAAATATTTCAATATGCACAAAATTAGCGTGTTTGTGGACAATATATCGGTACAGAGAAATAGTTTGATAGTGGCTAGGGGACAGTGGCTTAATGATAGTAGATAGGGGGATAGTGGCTAGATGATAGTAGCTTGATGATAGTAGCTAGCTGATAGTGGCTATATGATAGTAACTAGATGATAGTAACTAGATGTTAGTGGTTAGGTGATAGTTACTAGGTGATAGTGGCTTATAATCTTAGCTAGATGATAGTGTCTAGGGCCTAGGTGATAGTGGCTAGATGATAGTAGCTATATGATATATGTAGGTGCTAGTGGCTAGATGATAGAAGCTAGATGATATTAGCTAGATGACAGTGGCTAGGGGATAGTGGCTAGATGATATTAGCTAGATGATAGTGGCTAGATGATAGTGGCTAGATGATAGTAGCTAGATGATAGTGGCTAGGGGATAGTGGCTAGGGGATAGTGGCTAGATGATAGTGGCTAGATGATAGTAGCTAGATGATAGTGGCTAGGGGATAGTGGCTAGATGATAGTGGCTAGATAATAGTATCTAGATGATAGTGGCTAGATGAAAGTATCTAGATTATAGTGGCTAGATGAAAGTATCTAGATGATAGTGGCTAGATGATAGTGGCTAGATGAAAGTATCTAGATGATAGTGGCTAGATGATAGTGGCTAGATGAAAGTATCTAGATGATAGTGGCTAGATGATAGTGGCTAGATGAAAGTAGCTAGATGATAGTGGCTAGATGATAGTGGCTAGATGAAAGTAGCTAGATGATAGTGGCTAGATGATAGTGGCTAGATGAAAGTATCTAGATGATAGTGGCTAGATGATAGTGGCTAGATGAAAGTAGCTAGATGATAGTGGCTAGATGATAGTGGCTAGATGAAAGTAGCTAGATGATAGTGGCTAGATGATAGTGGCTAGATGAAAGTAGCTAGATGATAGTGGCTAGATGATAGTGGCTAGATGATAGTAGCTAGATGCTAGTAGCTAGGGGATAGTGGCTAGATGATAGTGGCTAGATGATCTTAGCTAGATGATAGTGTCTAGGGCCTAGGGGATAGTGGCTAGATGATAGTGGCTAGATGATTTATGCCAGATGATATTAGCTAGATGACAGTGGCTAGGGGATAGTGGCTAGATGATAGTGGCTAGATGATACTAGCTAGATGATAGTGGCTAGGGGTATAGTGGCTAGATGATAGTGGATAGATGATAGTAGCTAGATGATAGTGGCTAGGGGATAGTGGCTAGATGATAGTGGCTAGATGATAGTAGCTAGATGATAGTGACTAGGGGATATTGGCTAGATGATATTAGCTAGATGATAGTGGCTAGATGATAGTGGCTAGGGGATAGTGGCTAGGGAATAGTGGCTAGATGATAGTGGCTAGATGATAGTAGCTAGATGATAGTGGCTAGGGGATAGTGGCTAGATGATAGTGGCTAGATGATAGTAGCTAGATGATAGTGGCTAGGGATAGTGGCTACATGATAGTAGCTAGATGATAGTGGATAGAGGATAGTGGCTAGATGATAGTGGATAGATGATAATAGCTAGATCATAGTGGCTTGGGGGTAGTGGCTAGGGGATAATGGCTAGGGATAGGGGCTAGTGGATAGTAGCTTAGTATAGTGGCTTGATGATAGTAGCTAGAGGATAATGGATAGGGATATGGGCTTGAGGATAATATCTAGGGGATAGTGCTTTTGAGTTCTTAAAATTTGGAGAAGATGGAAATGAAAAAAGTTACTTTGACGTTTGTTGCGAAGTGAAGCTGAGCGTTGTGCTGGTACCGTCAAACCCTCTTAACTTTTGTTCAATAAAAAAAGGGTGGTGAACTCTACATCGATTAGCGTCAAGACCATCGTCTTGAACTTGTGTCCTGAATATCTGCTAACAAGGAAATTAATGAGGAATTAAGATCACGTATATTCAGTAATTTAATAGCTAAAGACCCTCCAACTGCCAAAAAGATTCTTCTTGATTTCATATTGGCTTGCCTACATCTAGTGGCCTAGCTAGGAATTTGAGGGCCTGGGGGGGGGGGGGGGGAGGTGAGACCTCTTTAGGGGTCACTGCATTTTGACATTCGACATATTGACATCAGATAATTTACTTCATAAATATATAGCTTAATAATATATAATAATAAGGTAACTAACCTATATATATATATATATATATATATATATATATATATATATATATATACATGGGCGTAGCCAGGTGGGGGTTTGGGGTTCAAACTCTCCCCCGAAATGAAATCCCCCCCCCCCCACGGGGGGGGGGGGGAGACGGACTTTAGTGACTGATTTTTTGCTTTGATTTTGTTTATTTTAGGTGAGATTTTAATACTAAATCATCACTTACGCTAGCACAGCTGAAGGGGTTTTGAGTTTAAAGCCCCTACCATGGGGTTTTGAGTTTAAGACCCCTACCAGGGGGTTTAGAGTTTAAAACCTCTACCAGGGGTTTTGAGTTTGAAACCCCTCTACCAGGGTTTTTTGCTGTTAAATCCCCCTCTTCTATAAAACAAAACACATAAAAAATGCAAACGACAATCCCCAAATTCCAAGTGCACAGTTAAGGAAGATTTTGATTTTAAAACCCCCTCCAAAATTAACGATAGACCCCCTCTTCAATATGAAAAAAAGCAAATTATGCACATGGGTTTTAACTCAGTTTTAAGTTTAAACTCCCCTCATGTGGAGTTTAAAGCTAAAAAATACATCTTCAATGTAAAAAAAAAAAAGCAAATTACGCACTCAAAATGCTATAAGCGTTGCCAAAAGGAGTTTTGAGTTTATAGCCCACTTCACAAGGGTTTGATGCTAAAAAATACCTCTTCAATATAAAAAAGCAAATTACACATTAAAATTATTTGAGCGTAGCCAAGCCAATTGGAGGTTTTGAGTTTAAACTCCTTTCCTCCAGATGGTTTTGAGTTTAAAATCCCCCTACAGAGCGTTTTGAGGTGGAAAACCTCAATCTTCAATATTACTCTAAAGCAAACTACAGTTACCAAATTCTATGATCGTAGCTAAATGGGGTTTTGAATTTAAAAAAAAACAAAAAAGTCCTGAGATATTTAGTTTAAAACCTCTAACAGATGATTTTGACGATAAAACTTCACTTTTTGATATAAAATCTAAAGCAAACTACAGTCACCCAATTCCAAGAGCATATCCAAGAGAGGTTACACATTTCTACCAGTGGCGGGGCTCAATTAATAAAGTGCAGTGAATAGTCATCTGCCGAAATTGAAAAACACTAAATGTGGCTCAACAAAGATGGCTAAGACAGATTTTAGAAGTTATTCAGATCGGGTCTAAATCAAGGAAATCCTATGCCGAACTGGGAGTCGACCCCTTAGTAAGATTGTGACAGAGCGTCGCATGAGGTTTGCGGGATATGTTCTCCGACAAAACATATTACGCATAATAAAAGTTGCGATAACATCCTAGTACATCTCCGACAAAACATATTACGCATAATAAGAGTTGCGATGACATCATAGTTCAACTTGGCGCCACGTAATCATGGAGGTCCTCGGAGCAGTAGGGAAGAGGCTTCATAAATTACCAGTGACAGATTTTTGTGGAAGCAGCTTGACGGCAAATGCGCCGAACGGCGCGGGAGGGTCTAAGTCAGTAAGAATCGCACATTATTTTTTGAAATAAGACTTTTTAATAGCAGGAAAATGCACTGTAGATACCTCAGAATATGCATTTTGTTGGCAGAAATAGTGCTTGGCTCCGCCCCGCGTTTGGGTGAGCTCCTAGAGCTCCCCCAGACCCCCTTGCTGGCAATGGCGGGGAGTCAACAATTTTTCCACTACAGGAAGAACCTATTCTAGGGCACAATAAACGTGTTTATTGCTTCGAAAGAATGAAGGGTCAGAATGTAATAAAGATTATGAACACACACAGACATACATATATACAAATATTTTTTTCGCGAGGGGGGGCGGGGAGGGTAAAAAAAATCCCCCCCTAAACCCCCCCTGAAAAAAAATCCTGGCTAAGCCCATGTATATATATACAACAACACGAATTGCAAGATTACATGGCAGTGGCGTAATATTTAATTTCAATGTAAAATTAAAATTCGGACACTCGTTTGGGGGCCCCGCTGAAGTGGGGTCCGGGGGGAACTTCAAATATTTCCCCCTACTCCCTGACCATAGCTACACCCCTACCTACACCACTGCACTAATCGATAGGAAGCATAAGAAGAGAACAGAGAGAACAGTTTACAACAATAACGGACCGAGACAAACAAAATTATCACCCGCCAAAATCTTCCTTTACGTGTAGCAGACGGCGAAAAGAAAATCTAATTTGACCACCGGCGGGAAATGGTTATGTCTGCGCTGTATGTGGAAAAATGTGTAGGTCGCGTCTGGTGCTGCATACCCACGGAAAGTAAAGCATTCCTCATTAATCTTCGGAATTGAAGACAAGTCTTATTATATTTGAATAATTCATAGAAACAATTTTTAAGACATAAAAGTTCCCTAAAAAACCTTATTACACATATATACCCAACTGTTTACCTTTGCCATCTATCTCTTTCTATGTCTACCCTATTCTATTTCTAGTTTTCTTTTCCTCTAGCAGAGGGATTTTTTTTCAAACCTAATTTCCACAAATATTTTTTTTTTATTCAATCAACTAATGGCTTCCAAGACTCACCGGAAACCGACTTGCTCGACCGCCATTTTGTTAGTATTCACATTGCTGTCAGAATTTATCGGATATGCGTTAAAAAAAACAACACACACACACGTAACAAATTTGTAAAAAAAAATTGTCTATGTAACATTTTGTTTAAGGATTTGCTTATTGAAATCATCTTTATTATGTGACCTTTAAAAACTTGATACATGGATTTCCCCTTTGTCATAGTTGTAAAATAAGTTCTAGACAAACGCATTCAAACCCGAAATACATGACCACGTTTATGTCTGTCTTACAACAATCCACTCTTCATAAAGTTAACGAAGGTCACCGCCACCTTCACATAACCAATAGTCCGTAAAACCTTTTGGGGCACCACGCATGATCTGTCGGCCGTATTTCACAATTCCGGCCTGTCTTTTGCCTTGAAAAGAATCTCTTTCACTGACAGGCCGGTCCATTCTTTGATGTTGCCTGCCCATCGCTTTCTCTGTCTGCCTCTTCTTTTTCATGGTATTAAGACCCAAAGATCTTGTAGTACGGCCAAGAAGTTTTAGTTTCCATTTTTTTTTAACAGTGTTTAGGAGGTCATCGTGGGGCCCAAGATCCATTGGGAACTTTTTTACTAATCTCCTTGTTTGTGATACGGTCTTTGTAGGTAATCAATTCTATAATCAGAATCCTTCTATATAGTTCTTCAGTTTTTTTTTTTGTTTTTTTTACAATAGTGAGAAGGTCATCATGGGGTCCTAGGGCCCTTACAAATTTCAGACACTTATAATATGTGACGAATATCCTAAAAGATGAAAGTGTCTAATCCAAAGGTTCCAAAGTTTTGAGAGCCTGGAAAGCTAGATATGGTCCGAGATGCATATTTAGGGTATGAGTACCATACAGCAATGTTTTTCGGGGGACGACTTTGTTATTTTTAACTGTCTACTCCTAATTTCTATTCATATAATTTGTCACAGTCTCAACAAACACATAACAAGACAAGCAAATGGATAGCAATCATCTCTTTTTAGTTTTCAAAGTGAGACTTTTCATTTTGTATTTTTTTCCCTAGGAATTATCCGTTTGCAAAAATGTGCCGGGGTATTTCTGCCAAGAGATCAAATATCCAAGCGTCCAATCCAGAAAATGACTTCCAGTCACCTCACACATTGGAAGACATGATTCAGAGGAGTTACAACTCTTTCAGGTGAGAACTCAATGTCTTTTGAGGTAGCGTGGACTTGCTAGGTTCCATATAGATTGTATCCGCTCGGTAGGTAGCGAAATAATTTATGAGGCATGGTAAAATTGTTATATTCAGTAGAGATAGTGGTATCTTGTTTAATTCAGTAGAGATAGTGGTATTTTGTTTGATTCGGTAGAGATAGAGTGGCATCCAAGATTCTCGATCAAGACTAGAAATATATATCACTGACATATAATATCTGCACTTATAAATGGACCCATATCTCAAGTATTTAGGTGCTTCTTCTAGTCTATTACGACGCAGTCGGCGCTCCTGATGAGATATACTTTATAAAAAATAAAAGTGTTTATGCTGTATCTTAATTTATTTACACTGACAACTGAGCAAACTGAGAGAGACTGTGAAAGAAAGAGAGAAATATGACGAGGGCGAAGATGGAAATCTGGCAAACAACATTGTAACTTTGCCTTTAAACAAAAATAAATAATAATCTTTATTGTCCGTATGGAAATTTGTCTTACAATTTGTGCATTACACCAAACAAAAAAACATTATAACTATAAGAAACCAAAGTGTACATTCACACCAGACGCACTCATAATTTACATGTGACAAAGTTTATACCAGATTGTTCTTATTTAATGATTTGATTGCCAGGGGAACAAAAGAGTGTCTGTGTCTGTTTGTCTTTGCTATCGGTGTCTTGTATCTCTTTTGTGATGATAAAATCACAAAATCCTGACACAAAAGGCGATTCTTTATTTCGAGGATCTTGTTAGCTTTTTTATAGATGTTTGTCTCAAACAACTGCCCAAATGGGGTTTGTTTTTGCCAATGATTTTACCAGCAGCATTTAGGATTCTATAAAGTTTATAACAGTAAAAACTGTTAAAATTTTCCCCCCAAAATCATCCCGTACCAGCTAAATACAAATGTGTAATCTATTTCGCTTCTAATTTGATGTCAAATTTGACTTTTTTTTTTACTTCTTTTCAGTAGTATTAATAGCTTAATCGATAATTACTATGTACACATAATCTACATAGCGTAATACAACTTGACTGTATAATAAAAAGCTTCAGGCTTCTATTGTAAATGGTTATGATTAAATAATTGTAAATAAATGGGTGATAGCTTTTCTCCCGAGCGTGATCATGACTACAAAACATCTTACGAGCGACTCGCGGTGTTTGCGGCTATTTTCGGCAGGTGAGCAGATACACGATTATTATGATTATACTACTTTGTGACGACGTCTGCTGAGCTGTATCGAGTACACGATACTGTTTAACAGCGTGTATGTAAGTATTTACGGCAAGTAGAGTTTAGCGAAAAACTAGTCTAAATAGAAGAGGTGAACTATATAGACCTACAATGCACAATAAATACAGAACTTATAAACATTAAACATGTGTAACAATGAAACCCTTTCAGACCTTACGATATAAGGAAACAAATTATCTGTTCTGTTTCTTTGGTGGTTAACAATGGTACATGTGATGAGCACATTGCCTAACCGCCTTTACTTTCCCAGTTTCCTCTATTCGAAATGTTTTTGTGCCCAGAACAGATTTTAAAAATTAAAAAATTAGAAAAATAGTCATTATGGGGATGTTTATATTATCAAGGCTTTGTAGACTTTAGTGAGTAGACGCCCAGTTTCTTAATATGTGAATAGTGGTAAAACTGGCGTGTAAGTCAGTGTTGGCTGCAAAATAGTTATAAAAATTTATTTTTGTATCAGCAAGGTTTTAAACTAAGAGGCGCGGTGGCTGAGCGGTAAAGCTCTTGGCTTCCAAACCGAGGGTCCCGGGTTCGAATCCTGGTGAAGATTGGGATTAGTAATTTTGGGATCTTTTGGCGCCTCTGAGTCCACCCAGCTCTAATGGGTATCTGACATTAGTTGAGGAAAAGTAAAGACGGTTGGTCGTTGAGCTGGCCACATGGCACCCTCGTTAACCGTAGGCCACAGAAACAGATGACCTTTACATCATCTGCCCTATAGACCACAAGGTCTGAAAGGGGAAACTTTTTTTTTTACTTTAAGGTTTTTAACTATTTAGAATTAAGTATTTGTAGGTTGCCAAAAAATTCCTTCTATGTGATTTACTATCAAGCATAGAAAAAGGACTACACTATTGAAGAATCGATATGTGTCATTTTTAAAACTACAATCACCAACTTCAATTTTAAAAGTATTACTTACTGCCCAAACCGTTACTTAATGCACCGAGGAATAGATCGGTAATCAATAATCTATCTCCAAATCAACCTGCATATAGTCGTACTTTCCCGTGGTTTAAACAAAAGCCAAAATTTTTTTCTTTGTCAATTATTACAAAATAAGACATCTACAAAAGATATATCGGCCTAACCAGACATTTTCTAAGGTAAATTATTAGAATCTAGTTAAGATTCCTAACAAAGAAGTTTCGTAATTTTAAACGAGATATTAATGTATTGTAGATAACTATATTGTAGATGATTATTGTGCACGGACTGAACACAAAGTAATTTAGGCAAAAAGAATAAATCTATCAATAGATATGTAGTTGCGAAGACCCAGAAAAAAAACATTTTTAAAAACATATTAAACCAATCGATCCTTATTATAGCTTACAACAAGACCAAATAATTGAAAAAAAGAATTTAAAAAAAAGGTTAGCTCAAACAGGGTATTGAACCCGTGATTATAACATCGTCAGCTGCTTGAACGATGTTACCGATTCGGCTAGCGAAAATTGTATAGGAAACCAAATTATTTATTGGCACCTTCATTACACATAGAAATCTTAAGATCTAGTCTAGATCTAGACCAATTTCTAGATCTAGAATCTAAACATATTCTATATTGGTTTTACGTAAAAGTATAAGCAAATGCTTGGATTATCTATCAGTAAAATTTAAGAAACTTTACATTTATTAAATAACTCAGCGGAACTCTACGCTACGGCTAACCACGCAATGTTTTTTTTTCCAATGATATGCCTTTAAATCTAGACTTAGATGACGATCCGCAAAATTTTCCTTAACATTAATTTATTAAATTCTTGAATCAATACAAACTGAAACCTGACAAATCTTAACGCGATAGACTTTCAAAACCGATGTTGGCTCTAGATCTAAGTTTAGTACTCAAGCCAAATTAACAATTTATTTATTTTTTACTTTGAAAAAGTATATCGGTCAAGCTAGAGTTTTCCCCATGTGGCAGACGAGCTAGTAATTCTTTTGTCAGCGGTATACTTCAACTGTTAAATTTATAGGAAAATGTTAGAGCCGTTTTTGAGATCCGAGGACGCGTCCAGGTTCCATGCAGTTGTTGAAGTTTCCATGAAGTTCTGAATTGAATAGAGGAATTATAACAAAAAATATCAGAACAGTTCTCGTTTCTTATTATATTTGATCTATGTAGCATTGAAGCTACACTCAATGAAATGTGATTGCACTCTTATTCCAGATGAAACTAAGGTTTGCAACCAAACCCAAAAATTGAACATACTTTTGTCGCTTTTAGGCCCTTAGCCAAGAAAATTCAAACAGATGTGAAGTCTTACTACTAACATTCCACTTACGGCTGACGCCAAGATTTCGACGAATGTTCATTATATAGAATCAAAACCCAACCGCCACTGCTCCGCCGCTACCACTTCAAATCCTCTCGAAATGATTGACTTCTGGACTCAAGACGATCATTAGAGAAAAAAGGGGTACCCCTTTCAGAGCTTGCGATCTCTAGGGGCAGATTATGCCAAACTCATCTGTTTCTTGTGGCCGATGGTGAACGTTGATGCAATGTGGTCAGCACTACGACCAACAGCCTTTACTGTCCCCAATATAGATCAAGGGAATTTAGTTTAAGAGGGCTCCTAAAAATGTTCAAAATTTTACTCTTCACCGGTATTCGCTTTAGTTATAATTATTTCTAATACACTATATCCGTGACTATATAAGTGATAGACTATGAAAATTAAAGACCAGCGGGCCGCGGGTAATATCTGGCTAGTCAATCATAATATTACAAATTAGCAAACTGGCCATACTACAAAAGTGCAAAAAAAAAAAAAGATTTAGACCTACAAAAAAAAATCTAAATAAATCTTAATTATTTGACTTACGTACACTTAACGTAACAAACAACGGACTAATCCATTTGTAAGCCTCCATGCACTACTAGTCCGTGATGGGATAACTCCTTAAAGCACGGTCCAGGTATCTGGCAGTGTTCTGTAGGGTTTTCCTGTCTCCGTACAGGGCGAGACCCCGGCATGCAGCAGAAAGTGACCAGTTCCCTCTGTTCCAAGACTAGTATCTTCGAATGTGTTTCTGAGCACCCTCCAGTCGTTAAAGATGTTCTCTACAATCGACTAATCCAATAACTAATGAAGTGATCTTTCTGAAATTTTAATAAAATGTGTTGTCAAGCATTAAGTTAAGAGTTTACGTGCGAAATTCATCTCGATAGAAGAATGAAATTTGTCGAGCTAAATAATTTCAAATTCTGCAGTTCTGTGCTTTGACCTTCAGACTTTGATTAAAGGGTGAGCTAAGTGATGAACAAGAACGAAATATGCTTCGTTTATATTTCCGATCCAGCTTTTTAAATGTGCCATTCCACTTTCATTGTCCATCCAAGTAAACACTTGATTGCATGTCAGACATAATACGTTCAACGACTACTCTATTTACTATCTCTACTTGTAGACCCAAGAGGACATTTTCTGGACATAGCTTTGATCGCACCCCTATTGTTTAAGTTCTAAGTTGAGATGATAGATTTATTCTCATCACAGATTTCCTTGGTGCTAATGCTAGGCGTGTCAGATTGATGAACAATGTCTTAGCACGATGTTACGTACTATTTTGTTCAAACTTTTACTTACAATTATACACGAGGCTTTTCTTGAAGACTGAAATCTAGAAATCTTTAACGTAGTTTGTCTAATTCGGCGATCGTATTCTCGAGGGTTGTTTAACTTGATATATTTCCCAGACAATGCAAAGCGACTGTAAACCTTTCTTGCAAGTTGAACACAGTGTAATTATCATTAAAAAAATCATCTAACAGCCACATGAGGAGGCACAAAACCCCAGCGCAAAGCCCTCAGCCCCCTGGATGTCAAAAGTGGTCATCATCGAGCCACGATGGACGAACTATAGATAAACAGAAAAAAAATCATCTAATACCATCGTTAACAATTGAATAGAAATGTTGTAAACACACCTCACAATGGAATCAAGTTTCAAATCCTATTCTTTCGCTACCTAAAAGTTGTAGTTGTTGAATGTTCAAAGCATCGTATTCTTTTTACAAAGCTTTTATCAACTTACTCTGTCTGTCTGTCCGTTGGTCTGGTAAAAAGTTTGAATAAGTCTTTCTCTCACTTCTCATTCTCGGATCATGTCAAAACTTTGCACAATTATTTATTAAACCTGACAAGAAATGAATTAATATATATATATATAAGTTATTAATTGTTGATGATTAATTATTTTGTTTCATTTCGAAATAAGGAAAATAATTGCCATGTGGCTAAATGGTGTGAAAGTTACAGATTGGGGAGACAGAGAGTGAAGATGTACATTTGTAGGGAGTTAGACTTTGTTTAAAGTATCATTTCCTTTGTATTTCTACATACGTCTACTTTCAAGTTTAAGTTCACTTTCAGACCTTGTGATCTATAAGGCAGATGGTGTTAAGGTTAACGAGCAGGGTCACATGTTGCCAGCGCAACGACCAACCACAAACAAAGGTACTCATTAGAGTTGGGTGGACTCAAAGGGAGACCTAAAAATCCCGAAATTCAAAATCACAGTCTTCAACGAGATACTCAGAAAGACACAAAGATAAAGGCACATTTCTCGTTCCATATACTAGGACTAATTTGTAGAAATGCACCTTCTTCCCTAGTGCTATTAGAGCATGGAATGGGCTGCCTGAGCCAGCCAGAAAATTTAAGTCATTGGTTAACATGCAAGACGCATAGGACTTTATCATTTTTATAATTTTTTTTTTTAAAGTAACGTCTGTATTATATAAGATAAGATAAGGTAAAAACTGAACTAAAATATTAACATTTGAAAACGCTGAAACAACTTTCAATTACTTCTCTACAGATCCAATTTAAATAAAAAATCTTTAATTCTGAAGAGTTTGCAAGCACCGTTGTCCGAGAGTGAAGGACAAACTGACCGGAGGTTTGTGTCCAGTGGACTGGACGACATGGTAAGAATTTCATTTTCAAGCCATACCTTGTTTGCGTTTTTACAGACCCTAAATGTTTTTACCTCCCCTGGATTATCTATTACCCCCCTCCGCAATGTGTTTACCACCCCTAGATGCTATATTACGTCCCCTATATGTTAAATTATATCCCTTTACTGGATAGATATCGTGATATCCTCTAGTCAAGGAAGTCATAATAAGTAGTCAGAATGACGTAGGTCACTCGTGAAAATATTTTTTGACTGAGAGATAGTGCTGTCAGGTAAAGTTCTGTTTCAAAAGGTCATGTTTAAAAAAAAATGCAATCCAAACAAAATAAACTGGAAACAATATTATATTGACTTTTTAATGAACAGCCACGTTTAACGTTATTAAATTAAAATTTTAACTTTTATTCTGTGGCATTTTACGTCTCGAGAGACGATCTTTTCCCTTTGCAACTTCTTGTGTGACTAAAGAGGCCAATCCTTGATACACAGCTGCAATTGCAGGTTGGGCATATATAATCACCAGGCGCCGTTGCATTTTCACCCTTCTTTCTGCTTCTGTTGTGTATGACATCTGCAATCTTTGACCCTTCCTTTATGCTCTCTCTCCATGAGGATCTGTCTAGTGCCACCTCTTCCCAGTTGCCAGTGTCGATTTTGAAGAGCTTCATGTCGCGTTTGCATACATCCGTATAACGTAAAAGTGGGCGACCAGGGCTCTCCTGCCTTCTATTGGATCGTCATACAAGGATGTCCTGTGGAAGTCGACCTACTGGCATTCTATGAACGTAAACAAGCCAGCCAAGGCGTCTGCTGCTGATAACAGAGCGCATGTCCTGGCACCCTGCTCTTTGTAGCACTTCCTTATTGGTTATCTTATCTTGCCACCTTATTTTAAAGATCCGCCTTAGGCATCGAAGGTGGAAAACATTCAGCTTTTTTTCCTGTCATGAGTAGGTTGACCATGTTTCACTTCCGTACAGCAAGGTGCTCAACACACAGGTCCGGTAGACTAGGGCTTTAGTACTGCTAATCAGCAATATGTTGTCCCAGACTCTTTTCTGCAGCCGTGACATGGTGGCCATTTCCTTGGCTATCCTGTTGTTTATGTCTTTATGTTGTTGGATATGATGGAGCCAAGGTAACAAAAGTGATCAACAATTTCTAGTGGTTGGCCATTAATGCTTACTTGAGGTGCAGTGTTTGTGTTTTGGACAAGTATCTTAGTCTTGCTTTGACTGATGTTCAAGCCGAACTTCTGGCAAGCAGCAGAAAGTTTGTCAACCAGGACTGTAGCTGAATATCAGAATCAGCCACAAAAGCTGCATCATCAGCATACAGGAGTTCCCTGACGAGTAGCTTCCTAACCTTGGTTTTTGCCCGCAGCCTTGATACATTAAATAGTTTTCCAGAGGATCTTGTATGGAGAAACACACCTTTGTTTATGTCGTTGTACGCATAATGCAGTAGACAGTAGAAGAATATGCCAAACAGAGTAGGTGCGAGCACACATCCCTGCTTGACACCACTACAAACCTCAAAAGGTGCTGATTGGGCTCCATTGAATTTGACAGTACATTTAGTTTCCTCGTGAAAACACTCAATGAACTTCAGTACTTTGGGAGGGCAACCTATTTTCCTCAGGAGTTTGAAAAGGCCACTTCTGCTGACCATGTCAAAAGCTTTAGTCAGATCAACAAAAACGATGTAAAGGGGTCTGTCTCTCTCTCTGAATTTCTCCTGCAATAGTCGTAGAGAAGAGAAGATATCATGTCTATAGTGGATCTACCACTCCTGAATCCACACTGAGACTCTGGGTAGACTCTAGAAGCTATCACTTGCAGCCTGGATAGTGCCACTCTAGCAAAGATCTTGCCCACTATACTGAGGAGAGAGATACCCCTGTAATTGTTGCAGTCACTCTGATCCAGATACCCCTGTAATTGTTGCAGTCACTCTGATCCCCTTTGTTCTTGTATATTGTGACTATAGTTGCGTCACGCATGTCCTGTGCGACATGACCTGTTTCCCAACAGCGGCAGAGGAGAATATAGAGTTCAGGGAGCAGGAGTGATTCGTTGACTTTCACTACTTCCACTGGGATACCATCACTCCCAGGAGATTTTCTATTGTTTATGCAGTTAATTGCTTTTTTGAGGTCACTAAGGCTCGGAAGCTCATCTAGGCATTCCAGTACTGGAAGATCTGGTAGAGAAGCCAGGGCGACATCGTCTACTGTATTCTGTGTGGCATAGACTTCGATGTAGTGTTCTGTCCATCGTTCTAGCTGCTTGGTTTGATCTGTAATTTTTTCTCCTGATTTGGATAGAAGGGGGGCAGGCTTAGACACTGTTGGATCCAGGGCCGCTTTAATGCCATCAAATAGAGCTTTGCTATTTTCCTTAGTGGAGACTGTCTTGGATTCTGTTGCAGGTATCCCTCCAAAAGTTGTTAGCACATTTTCTAGCCATTTGTTTCGTCTCTTTATTCGCACTTTTGAAGGCCTCCAAAGATCTTGGACTTGGCTTTGGCTTGTGAGCGAGGTGTGCAGATCGCTTTTTCTCGATGCAAGGTTCCATATGTGCTAGATTCGCCTCAAACCAGTCTACATTTTTGTGTTTTTGTGGCCCAAAGGCGGTGATTGCCGAACTGTAGATTACATCTCTTAATTTCTCCCATCGGATAGAGATGTCTTCTTCATCACTTAACGAGGGGATTGAACTGTTCAGGAGCTCGCCAAAGAGAGCACACTTCTCTGGGTCACCTACATGGTTGACGTTAATTTGCCTAGTTCTGGGTTGAGTGGAAGTATAAGCCTTCTTGAGAAGTAGTTTGATTTTGCTTAGCACTAGTGAATGATCTGAGTTGCAGTCCGCACTATGGTATGAACGGGTGTGGATGACACTTTTCAGATCCAACCTTCGGGTGATGCAGAGGTCAAGCTGGTGCCACCTTTTTGAGCGTGGGTGCTGCCAAGAGACTATATGGCGTTCCTTGTCAGAGAAGAATGTATTTGTTACACACAGTTCATGAGAGCTACAGAACTCGAGTAGCCTTTGGCCATTGTTATTGATTTTGCTAACACCATGAGGTCCCAAGCATTGTGGCCATGCATCATTTCCTTCTCCAACACGAGCACTGAAGTCTCCATTTATATAGAGGTGCTCGGATTTTGGAATACTTTTAATTACGTCCTCTAGAGCTTGAAAGAATCTGTCTTTGTCCTCTTCCGGTGCAGCAAGGGCTGATGAGTAAGCACAGATTATATTAACTTTGCCTTGCGGTGATGCAAATTTCATGTGTGCTACTCTTTCATTGCCAATATAACTTTTATATCGAAGTAAAAAAAAAAAAGACTTCATTCTCTAGCAAGACAGGACAAGGATTAAAAAACAAAAATAAAGTGCCGGCTTTACCTAGAGGAGTAAAGGGCGTTTCCAGAGGATGCTGTAATTTGTCTTAATCGCTCTATCGAGGAGCCATATTTGTCACGTGAGATTTTCTAAAAATGAATTCTTTTTCTCTGCTGCATATCAAAGTAAAGCTGTGTCTGAGTTATGAATGTCTGACACACTTAATCAGCAGTTTGATCGTTACGCTCTATGAAAATAATCCGTCTGCAGATTTCATCCGACCTTACGAATTTCTTCAAGGTCTTGAGTATATGTATTAGATATGATTAGGGTCATGTATATGAGTCTCTGTTTTGGAAATGCGTGTGCGTGTCTGTGCAATTCTGTGTTATTACAATGTCATTCAGCTATCTAGTGTGCCTGGTCATTGAATGCGTGTTTAATGGGTTTTTTTATTTAAAAGAAATGATGATTGGGATATATATCTATGTACAAAACTACATCGATTGATTATATAATGTCGTTGCATGACATTCAAAAAATCCATCACGTCTGGTAGAATATATATATAGATATTTTTCTTATAGAATTCGGAGTGGAGCTGTGGTAGAATCAGAAAATGAGTATGTCAATATTATCTTTCATTTTGAACACAATGTTGTCAGGGAAGACTACTCAATAGGACCTATATGCAGAAATCCTGCGGTAGACAGTGGGTACATGGTGCAATATATCTCCTTTTTTTCGGTGAACATTTTCTTGGTAAATTTACAGACTTGGATATATAAGTAGCATGTGATAAACGTGGCATTGGTCGCCAAGGAAAAAGCTATAAAAGTATCATGTGATAAACGTGGCATTGGTCGCCAAGGAAAAAGCTCAAAAAAAAAAAAAAAAACATTAAGGGAGTTAATAATAAAATTGGAATTTGCAATAATCAGCATCCGGATATTTCTAGAATATTGTCTTAAAAGGGGGTTAATGATTAATGATGAGTGCAGTGTTTCGCATAGCCACACAAACCAAGTCGCTACCTGCGTATTTTTTTAACATCTGATGCAGACTAAGCCGTTCTCCCACAGTAGTCTATTTAAGTTTTCTTTACGCATGTTTTCTACAAGGGCTTCGATTTGGGCTTAAATGTGTACCCCACGGCTTTCGTTAGCGCACTCCAAACGTCTCTTTCAGGGGCCATATGCCAACATCTCCTTTCCTCTATACCGGAGATCATATGTCTTGTATTAATATCCGAATCCAGTACCTCTGTACTATTAGACTCTAACTAGTTCACTAAAACAAGAGACAATGTTTTTATTTTATCTTACGAGGCAATCGAAACTGCATGGCGGTACAGAGGGTCTAAAAATATTTTCGTGCAAGGTACAAATGTCATCGTTCAAGGTACAGTGGAGGGAGCCCGAAGAAAGGGTCGTCCAAAGAAACGCTGGACAACGTAAAAAATTTGAACCTGCCTCTCTATTTATATCCTGCTAAAAACAGCTGCTGACAAGGAAAAGTTGAAGGATTTGGTTCTGCGAACTGTCACAGCTCCCTTACGAACTGTCACAGCTCCCTTAGGACGAAGGTCAATGGACAAATGAGATGAGATCGAAAATGAACCAATTCTGCTATGCAGACAACAAAATCTGTTGACATCATTTCCATTTAGTGGAACATTATTACCATATTATGTGTCTGACGTCATCTTAGACAGTCTAACAGCCCACTTCTGCCTTGCATTGCCAGGTGTCTTTTTGTTTAAAAGAAAATAAACACAGTCACTTTTAAAAATAGATTTTTAAAAAACATGCCATCTAAGAACCCTATGGTGTTATTTTTCATTAGACCTATTTTGTTATATTATATTTTAATTTTATACAAATAATTTTTGGTATTTTTTAAATTGACTAGTTTGGGCTAGTTTAGACCAATATAAGGTATCTTGTATCTAAAAAAAAATCATCTTGTTGTGTGTGTGTTTGGTAATAGTAGTATGCTCTTTAGACAGTCTTTAGGGCCTTAGCTCGAACATTGACTGCTTCCATTCCCTGACTTCTTGCTAGGTCTTCATTGCTAAAAGAGATATGAAAACTAAACCAGAAAACAATATCAACAGAGCATCAGAAGTAAAGAGGAAGTTAGAGGAAAAGGGGAGTCTACTACAGAGCTGGGAGGGGGGAGAATTAGTACCATCCTAACATAAAAGTCAAGAGGAATCACGTTAGCGGAGTCGCTTTGAGTCGATATTGTTGCAGACGTCTCTCGCAAAACGGTCTACATTTTAAATGGTCCTTTATAGAAGATAAAATGACGCCCTAGAATGGACCTCGCACTTTCCCTAGGGATTGCACCCCACAGTTTGAGAAACATTGTCTTATCATTTTAAAAAATGGTTTTAACCTTGTAACGCTATAGATATTTGTAACAGATACAATGCATGTTCTTTTGTATTTGTGTAAGGTAGTTCTTGCATTAGAAACAAACAGTTCTATACAGTATGTTTATCATGCACATACAACATTAATCAATATCGAACGTACGTTTTATTCTAAACTTGCTTTCATTCCTTATTGTTTTAATGCATTGGCATGAGGTTAACTCTTTTTTTTTTAGATTGTGAAGTAAGTATGCCACTGGACAGAAGAAATCGACACGATTTGTGCCTACTAGCTTTAAATATCAGTTCTCTGTTGTTAAATTTTGGACAGGATAAAAATGTGGACAAGGAGTAATCGAAGAATCCACATTTATTGACCCCAGCCACTTCTGGTAATTAAACTCTAGATGCTCGATTCCGAAGCCCATAGCTCTATCTCTGGACCACCACATTTTGTCCGATATATTGTAAAGTAGAACATAAACTAGACATCTCCTTGGGTTTAGATTTTAAGTTTAGATCCCGGAAGGCGGGTTTCGGACGAATTGCAAAGCTAGTCTCCATAGCACTTGACCTTGACCTTTAGATAACGCCCTCCTTCCCCCTTTCCCTATAAGTGATTAAGTCTAGCCAATTGCAAAGGGACAGTGTCAGTCTGTATGTGTGTGTGTGTGTGTGTGTGCCTGCATGTCATAAATTTATAGGCATACGATGGCGTTTGTGTACGTCATCCGCTTCCGGTCACGCGATGAATATGACGTCACTCTCGTTGAACTTTATTTTATTTCTTTTAAAGTTGTCTTTTAATGAAATTTTTCCTCCGGGAAAAAAACATTAAAGCGCGAATCTGATTCTTAATCCGCTGCAAACATTTCCATAGAAGAAAACTGACAAGGAAAGGGAAGGCAACATGACACATGCCCCCCCCCCCCCCCCACCTGGTTGAAGGTTTTCAGCTCTTATCAAATACATATAGCTGTTCAGTGGCGTCGTTAGGAGGTGCAGACCGGAACTGGTAACTGTTATGAAGTGTGTATGTGTGTGTGTGTGTGCGTGTGTGTTTCTAGTGTGACGATGGGAAGAGGTTAGCGATGGGTTGTGAATGATGCAACATAGGTGGCAGTGTCGTCATTCAGTCTTAGGATATAAGATGACTCCAGACAAAACCGATCGTTATAGAAGTCCTCAACACTGAGCTGCAACGTCACAACCTATGGGCAGTTTAGACCAATAACTCGTTGCCACGCCGTACAGATCTGTACGGCGTGGCAACGAGCTATTGGTCAGGTGTGTGTATACTGCCTGACCTTGGTGACCCTTAGTCATGGCCATTCGTAACAGACTGACTGTTAGAACTAATAGAGATTTGTGATGGCATGATTAGTAATTACGACTATCTGTTTATATTGGAATGAGTATTGTTTTGGAAACAAATAGACCTACAAACTATATGAAGACTTGTAGTTTAGTGATACTTTTTTTTTCTTTGTGTAGTGTGAGAGGGTTAACAATAGTAAACATAATGAAGACTATTACACTATTCAAGATGATTTCTAAGCCGTGATATTTATTTAATGGTACTGAATACCGAATACTGACCGGGTTTTGCATGATAGCATGTGTCAAGGGTTAGGACGCTCAAAATAGATAAAACATTATCGATGTTATCAAAGCCCTATACTTAAAAAAAAACGAATTTATCAGTACTTCTGAACAACGAAATTGGAGAATGTTTTAGGACAGCCATAGGAATATGACAATGATGCATTCTCTCTCCAGCTCTTTTTAGCATATTTCTGGAACATACCATGATGGAAACTCAACAAAGATTTACTTCTAGCTTGACCGTAAACGGACGGTATATTTCCAATCTTAATTTAGCAGATGATACAGACTTCTTTGAAAAAAAATGCAGATCAAGATTTTACAACAAAACTAGATGCTGCAACTAGAACATTAGTCATGGAAATCAGTGCTGAAAAAAAAGCGAAATACTACTTTGGAGATAGTACGAGATGTTGCATACAGTTGAATGGCTAAACATTAGAAAAAGTTGACTCGTTTAAATAGCAAGGGTCTAACATAATAAGAGATGGAGGATCAATAGTGATAAAACCTCGTTTAAGCTATGTATCCGTTGTCATAGACAAACTGTAGGAAATCTGAAAGTTGGACACTTAACGCTAAGGTTAAAAAAAGAACAAGTCGTTTGAGAGTAAATGCTGTAGATACATGCTGAGTATCAGATATCAGGGTAAAAATAATACAAACGAGTTTGTACTTTTACAGGTCAGTACTCTAGCAGACAAAAAGAAGGAACTCTGAAAAAAATCTGAATCTGAAAGCTGAGCTAATTCGGTTATATTTTAAGATATGGATCATTGTCAGAAGTCATTCTTCAAGCCACAGTGGTAGGATCACAAAGAAAAGTTCGTCCAAAGAAAAGCTGACTGGACAACTGAATAGACTGTCTTTTCTCTCGATATCCTGCTAAGCACAGGTGCTGACAGGGCAAAGTGGAGGGATTGGGTTACTCAAATTGTCACAGCTCCCAAATCACGAAAGTCAAGGGGCAAGTGAGATGGTACTGAAAAAAGTTTTATCAGCATGTGTTCCTGTCTAAACAAAGGTCTGGCTATAACTGTCGCAAGTAATATCTAATCCTTGATGTACTTGTCAATTGCTTATCTTAAACTGTGAAAGCATGCAAGATGAACATTGCTAATCAGATGACCGGAAGTACAAGAGAAAGTGGGAACAAGATTTTAGTCATTCAAGATGTAGTTTAGACTAGCTCATTCGAGAAGTAGTTCCCACTTTGTTCGGCCATAAGCTGTTATCAATCTATTGTGTATAGAGCCTAGATAGTATGTGTTAAGAAAGGTCTACGTGTATCTGATTATAAAAGAATATTAGCATGTGAATTATATTTCTCCTTTTCTTCTTTTCTGGCTGTGACCAAGAAGTACATCAGTTTCATTTTAGTGTCACACTGTGATAGTGCATCCCATAGGCCATAAAGTTTGGACTCATTTTATTTAAAAAAAAAAAATTCCTACAAAAATCTTTAGGCCCTGAATTTGGGAGGTACTAGAGAGGACTAGGTCTAAAGCATATCAACTTTAATGAGATCTAGTTGATAAACATTATGTTCTTGAATCAACTATCATCTCTCTTTCTGTAAGGTCTCAAAAGCAGATGGTTCGATCAAGAGAAAGTAATGCCGCCAAGACGTTTGGTTGAGATTTATTTGTCACCATTTTAATTTGTATTTTTCTTAATGTATCCTAACTCTCTACATAGTGTCTTTTTCTCTATCTCTCCTCTATCTCTCCTCTTTCTCTCCTCTATTACTTCTCTTTCCTCTATCCCTCCTCCTTATCTCCTCTATCTTTCCTGTTTTCTATGCCTTTCTCTCCTCTTTCGTCAACTTCTTCCTTTCTTTTATATCCTCTCCTCTATATTCTTTTTCTCTTCTCCATGGCTCCCCTTTCTCTCCTCTATGCCTCCTGTGACCTAAAAATAGAATAGGTCATAAGACCAGTGACCTGTACTGCACCGGCAAGGTAGTCCAGCGGTACTTTGTGGTCCCAATTATATTATCTAGGCTAATAACTATAGCCTTTAGATGTATAAAACTACCGAGACAAACAATTTATAATTCTGAGATTTCAGTTGCAACAAAAAATAAAGGAGTTTATTTACAAACAAAAGAAAAAGATCATGAAAAATATACATGGCAATAAAGGCTCGCAAAAGAAAATGACATAATGAAACAAAGCAAAGTAGCAAGACAGTTTCCGGTCAATAAAATGAAAGGACCACCATCACAGAGGCACAATAATGTCTTATGCCGAAAAACCAAAAAGATGGTTTACAATAATATCATACATGCATTAACAATGAAATAACGTCATTCATGAGACACACTACTGTCTCGTATCTAAACAAAAGATGTCTTTAAAAAAAAAAAGACATACAGAAGAGGATAAGAGACTAAGTAGACCTATACCATTTACATAAATCAACTAACAAATCGATAAAGTCTACTTAGCTCATTATCGAAATACTCTTCCCACAACAGTGGCACACTCCTCTTGAGTAACACAACAATAGTACAACACAAGTATTAGTCAAACATTCTATAGATTTAGTTCAAGCTACACTGGTCAGTTGAAAGACTCAAGAGAGTGGCAAATGTAAACAGTTGACAGGGACTTAAATCAAGTAATAAAGGGGACTAACTCTAATAAAAAAAATAAAGGTAGCCACCCTTATTGTCCCTCTTGTCTTTCTCTTCTCTATGCCCTCTTTCTCTCTCCTATATGCCTCCTCTTTAACTCCTCTATCAGTCCTATCTCTCTCCAGTTCTCTATTCCTTCTCTAAGTCTCTTCTTTCCTCTCTGCCTATCCCTCATCTTTCATCTATTTCTCTCCTTTATGCCTCCTCTTTCTCTACTCTTTCTATCCTCTACTCCATCACGCACTCCGGAAACGTTCTCACAAAGAAATAAAAAGTGATACGGGAAAAAAAAAATTCGAACATCTGAAATTCGATTAAAGCAGCCAAGAGTAAATAACTCTCACATTAAGAAATATTTTAGCTGAACAAATTGCTTCCCCTTTCTTGCAGATTTTGGTTCGCTGCTTCATCCTTAAGGGTTCGTATGTGACCCAGGCATCAGATCAAAAACTCGACAACGATATCTCATAATTTTGGCGCCACTCAATTGTTTTATTTACCATCTTTGGAGTTATGGATTTAAAAAAATAAAATTAAAAAAATTCAGTCACATGATTAAGGTCTATATTTAAATTCAATTTTAAAGATATGTGCTTTATATAGTGCATTGAACTCTTTGAGTTTATTGTCTTACATATGAAATGGTCTGGCAATATGCTATTTCCGAAGAAGAATGCGCGGTGGCTGAGCGGTAAAGCGCTTGTTTTCTGAAACGTGGGTTCCGTGTTCGAATCCTGGTGAAGACTGAGATTTCTTTTTTCTGGATCTTTGGGTGCCTCTGAGTCCAGCCAGCTCTATTGAGTATCTGACATTAGTTGGGGGAAATTAAAGGCGGTTGGTCGTTGTGCTGGCCACAAGACACCCTCGTTAACCGTATGCCACAGAAACAAATGACATCTGTCCTATAGACCATAAGGTCTGAAAGGGAACTTTACTTTTTTTTGTTTATTTCCCAAGAAGCGGTACGAGTGATGTTTCTATGACATTTTATGTCTTCAGGGAGAATCTTTCCCTTTGCAACTTTTTCTGTGACTAAAGAGGCCACTCCTTGATACACAGCTGCGGTCACATGATCTGTAATCATTATGTGCTGTTACATGTTCACCATTCTTTCTACTTGTGGTGTGTATTCCATATGCAATCCAACACCCTTCCTTTAAGCTTGCTCACCATTTGGATCAATCTAGTCACTAGTGACTCTTTCACCCAACTGTTGGTGTCGATTTTGAAGAGCTTCAAGTCGCGTTTGCATACATCAGTACACCTTTAAAAACGGACCACTAGCGGCTCTCCTGCCTTCTGTGAGATCACTATACAGAATGTCTTGTGGAAGTCAACCTAGTGGCATTCTGTGAACATAAACAAGCCGAACCAAAGGGTGAGATAAGAAAAAGTAAAAACCCTCTGACACCCTATAACACCTTCTGTCACCCTCTGAAACCTTCTGTCACCCTCTGACACCCTCTGACACCCGCTGACACCCTCTGACACACTCTGACACCCGCAGACACCATCTGACACCCGCTGATGTTTTCACCTGTTGAGCAAAAAAGAAGAAGGACAATAATGCTGACACCAACGTCAAGCTTGTAATGGAAAATCTCATTCTATTTATACACGAAGATATATACAATCTCATTCTATTTATACACGAAGATATATACAATCTCATTCTATTTATACACGAAGATATATACAATCTCATTTCTTGTGTAGACGAAGATATGTACAATCTCATTTCTTGTGTAGACGAAGATATATACAATCTCATTTCTTGTGTAGACGAAGATATATACAATCTCATTTCTTGTATAGACGAAGATATATACAATCTCATTTCTTTTGTAGACGAAGATATATACAATCTCATTCTATTTATACACAAAGATATATACAATCTCATTCTATTTATACACGAAGATATATACAATCTCATTCTATTTATACACAAAGATATATACAATCTCATTCTATTTATACACGAAGATATATACAATCTCATTTCTTGTGTAGACGAAGATATATACAATCTCATTCTATTTATACACGAAGATATATACAATCTCATTTCTTGTGTAGACGAAGATATATACAATCTCATTCTATTTATACACGAAGATATATACAATCTCATTTCTTGTGTAGACGAAGATATATACAATCTCATTCTATTTATACACGAAGATATATACAATCTCATTTCTTGTGTAGACGAAGATATATACAATCTCATTCTATTTATACACGAAGATATATACAATCTCATTTCTTGTGTAGACGAAGATATATACAATCTCATTTCTTGTATAGACGAAGATATATACAATCTCATTTCTTGTGTAGACGAAGATATATACAATCTCATTTCTTGTGTAGACGAAGATATATACAATCTCATTCTATTTATACACGAAGATATATACAATCTCATTTCTTGTGTAGACGAAGATATATACAATCTCATTTCTTGTGTAGACGAAGATATATACAATCTCATTTCTTTTGTAGACGAAGATATATACAATCTCATTCTATTTATACACGAAGATATATACAATCTCATTCTATTTATACACAAAGATATATACAATCTCATTCTATTTATACACGAAGATATATACAATCTCATTCTATTTATACACAAAGATATATACAATCTCATTCTATTTATACACGAAGATATATACAATCTCATTTCTTGTGTAGACGAAGATATATACAATCTCATTCTATTTATACACGAAGATATATACAATCTCATTTCTTGTGTAGACGAAGATATATACAATCTCATTCTATTTATACACGAAGATATATACAATCTCATTTCTTGTGTAGACGAAGATATATACAATCTCATTTCTTGTGTAGACGAAGATATATACAATCTCATTTCTTGTGTAGACGAAGATATATACAATCTCATTTCTTGTATAGACGAAGATATATACAATCTCCTTTATATTTACATGAAAGAAACACAATGTCAGTCTCTACTCTGTATCGATACACAAAGATAAAATCAATCGATTCTCTGTGTATCTATACACGTAGATAAACACTGTGTATCTGAAGATTAACACAATCTCAATATCTCTTTCCTTAAGCATCTAATGGCTTTGAAGTTCAATCTTAGCTTTGCATTTCTGGTATGGTTACTTTATCAGCTTGGTTTCCATTGATTGTATAACATTGTGCAGTATTGTCTTGACTATTCTCTTAATTTCATTTACTTCGATGAAGTCCAGTAGGGCATCGGCGCCGAAGCGATATTATCCTGTTTGACTACCGGAAAGTATTTCTACCGATGTTCAGGCAAGGACTAAAAGCATTCCACTCCCAGCCCTGTCTGAGAGATCAACCATTGTCATCGACCATAAATGTACCCGGACCGGCCGTGACATTTACATAGGCACAGCCGACAGAAAAAGGGCGCCGCTGAGTTGGGCACAGCCGACAGAAAAGGGCCCCGCTGAGTTGGGCACAACCGACAGAAAAAGGGCCCCACTGAGTTGGGTACGGGCGAATTATCCCATCTTCCTATACTGTTACTGAAGGGACCGCCATTCCAGCGGCCAGCTCAGACGGTCCAGTTTATGGAACGGCGTGGCGAACTTTTTGGACTGGGGTGCTGGGAGGTTTTTCAATCACAACCCCGAGAGAGATTTTTTTTTAAAATTTCCAAGGTATCCAATAGGTTCCCCTACAAGACGTTTCCATCGGAAGCGCCACTTTAAGGCGACGGAAGCTGGAATCCTACAGCAATTTCATTATCAGACGCTTCCACCAAAACTAAATAGATATAAAAACTTTGACACTTGAGTACTTCCTTTCTATTTATATAATCACATAAGTATATTTAACACTGCACCTATTTTAAGTATATTATAATTGTACATATATAGCATAAAAAAGAAAATGGACGATGTCTCAGGCATTTGAAAAAAACAAAAAAACACTAAATTTGAAATAAGAAAAAAAAAGACGTCAGCCTCTATCTCTACAGAGGTTTAAAATTCTTCATTTGGGGGTCTAGAGGGTTAAACAAAAATAAAGCAGACAGAAACATAGTCACCACAGAAACATAGTCACCATGAGCATGACCAAGTAGTGTGTGTGTGTGTGGGGGGGGGGGGGCTATTGTAAGTGTCCTCTCTCCCATAAAGGGCCCTGAGTTTGAAACACTCCACTCCTGAGGGCTCTGATTTTAAACTGATCTGAGGTTAAAAACTTCCTCCTCACAGAGTTTTTTAAATGACATTTTCAATCTGAAATAAGTACTGAGTGTACAAGCTATTGACCTGATATTAAAGACCTCAGAAAAATAAATGAAGCTATTAAGATTTCTATCAAGCAAATTATTGCAAACAATAGCTACCAACTGACCTCCAGCGTGTCGTGGGTGCTTTCGAAATGTCGTGTTATAGAGTGGAAAGACTTAGACATCTCTATTGCAATAACTAATAAGAAAACCATAATAATAAGACATGAAATATTTCGACTTAGCTCAGCGCATCCTTAATGTAGTGGACCACATTTATACTATATTATCTCTTGCTTATGTAATATGTATCATATATGTTTATGACCTTATGACCCAGACTGCTGAAGTGCTATCATGCCATTAGCGACCAGAAGAACCTAATAGAAACCACGTCAGTAGTTAACCTATAATTATTGAATATAAAATTATGGAACATACAAATATTTAACATCAAATAGTTCCTGTTGACAAAGTTAGCGCTAGGGAGTCTTTGTGGATTTCATGACAAAGGCACTTCCGGAGAGTGACCATAATCCTTCCGGCGTGCAGGTTTTATGGGTCACTTATACCGAGGTAAACATAAAACTGGGTTTAAAACACCAAGCCTTTGGTCCAAAATACTGTACGCTTCCAGTAAGTAAAACATTTTTTTTAAGAGACAAAAAAAAAAAATCAATCTATAAATAAAGTAGACTCAGACGTCACACTATCCCTGCAAAAATAAATAGTTTCTATCGTCTCTGAGAGAAATTGCTTTCGCCCTCGACTTTATGTTCCCTCCCCACCTCCTCACCAGAAACTGCCCCCCCCCTCCCATCTTTGTCTGACTGATGCAATACATTTTTTTTTACTTATTGGTAATTCTTTCTGATAGCCTCCCCCTCCCCTCCACCCAGATCGTCTTGATTTCTTGCCCCCCCCCCCCTAACTTACTTACTGGTCACTATGGGTAAAAGTTATTTTGTCGGTGTATATATATCTCTGTGCGTATGTGTGTGGGGGGGGGGGGGTCTTAGTGCACGCGATCGTGTGCCTCAGGGCTTATGTGTGTGTGTCCCAGGGCCTATTTGCGTGTGTCTCAGTGTGTGTGTGTGTGTCAGTGCGTATGTGTATGCCCCGAGTGTGTTTGCGTGCGACCACACTGGTTTTAATCACCAATATATATCTGGTTGTCTGGGTATGTTCCGAGAGGGGCGAAGCGGAAAAGTGTGTGTGTGTGGGTGTGTGAAGGTGAAAAAAAAAAGGACACACGAGATTAATAATAACAATAAAAAAAATGAACGGGATTACCCGATATTTTGGGCATAGCTCTTTCGTTATGGAATACATTTAAGTTGCGATTTGTTTTTTTATTTTACTACTTTTGGCAAACATCTCCAGTCAGTATCCATTGACGTCACATTGTTTCCATCTATTGAATGAAAACTTCGCATAGATCTGAATAGGAAGTAGTAGCGATACAAAAAACAACTTGTGAAACAATCGGGCATGTTTTTCATGTTAGGAATAAACAAACAAGCAACCTGGTTATTCCAAATAAGATTTGCATTAAAATCTTTTACTTTTGCGACAACTGTCGCGCGGAGGGGTGGAGAAGCTGACTCTTGGTGTACATACTGGAGGGGGGGGGGGATGCGGACTTTGGTGTACATACTGGAAGGGGGGTGGTGCTGACTTTGGTGTAAATACTGGGGGGGGGGGGGGTCTTTGGGATGATGTTGTGGTCTAAGTAAATGATGGCTGCCTGGTCGTGTGTCAAGCGCTCGACTCAATGATCCTGTACTTAGACTCCTGCCCACCGGCATTCCCTAGCCGTTTGAGCTTGGATGAGATAATAGTCAACTCCAACACACTGAGCCTGTAAAACACACACACACTAAATGGTATCTAGTATTGACGAAATCGCGAGACCTTGGCAAGCAATCTTACTGGCCTCACCTTCCCCACCTAGGGCCGATTCTGACTGGCACTGACAGCCTCAATTCTAATATTTTTAAAAAATCGTAAGAATAGTTTGACGATTAGTTAGTGATCTTAGTCATAAATAACTTTTTTTTTTCTGTGATAGCTATTAAAATTCTCTTTTTACATGTGCATCATCATCCTTAAACCCCCCCCCCCCCCCCCCCGCAATTGTTTTCCCCGATGACGCTAAGCTGTTTTGAACACTTCATCGAGAGCTTGTTCAGATTCAAACCGCTTTTCATTTTTCCCCAGCATACGCACACAAAAAAAAGTCAACAATTGGTTTTAACTCGAGCTGTTGAGCCGAAGTTGTATAGTACAAGGGGAGTTAATTGATCTTGTTAGTTACTTGAGCGGGAGACTTTTTCCACCCCTTTTTTTTTTCTTGTTGTAATACTTTCTTTGGTCGCTGCTGTCGATCTTGATGTCCTGATGTGAATGGAGTCACATGATATTCTTGTACCCCGTCCACGGAGCGGCTTTCCGTTAAATTCTCTCAGCGATCGTTCAGCTGTGGATGAAATGTGTGCGACATTTTGTTGCATTCCTAACAACTTGTCCCCTACTGTGTAAAACAATAACAACTTTCTTTGTTTTAGAAAGCCAACGTCTCATTTTCCTAACCACTATTTCTAACAACGCGATGTAAAGGGTCCAAATGAGTGTTAATAAATATTTCTTTTTTTTTCACAAGGCTTATTTCAACTCTTGTCTTTCTGTCTGGTGAAAAGCTCGTACACGTCATGTCTTCCACACCCAATGTCGGATCAAGCTGATATTTTGCACAATTATTTTTCTACCTGACAAAACAATGATCATTTTTTTTAAATAATCCAGTTAGTTTATTAATTATTGGTAGTTAATTATTTTGTTTGATATCGAACAAGGGAAAGAAATTGTACTTGACTGATGTGTGGCAAAAGTTGAATTAATACTTTGTAGGTGGCGCTTTAAGGTTTGAAGCTAACAATAGATAACTATAAAACCTTCTATTTTCACTGGCGTAATAGTTAATGTGTTGCTTAAAATGCTTGTAGAATTTTGTACAAGTTTCTGATTCAGGATTGAAGATAATTTACTTCCCAGTCCAAATCTCCCGCACGACGACGTAGGATGGGAGCTGGCAGGGTTTGAACCCGGGACCATTGATAGGTCCGAACGACAATCCAGCACGCAAACCGCTCGAAGGAGCTTGGTCCCTCGAGTTCATAGTGAAGACATGTTGTTTTTCAACTTTTTAAAATAAACACATTTAAAAAGCGATCACGGTAACATGTACATCTATAACTCCTTCATCTTTCCTCCCCTCGCCTTTCCCAAATTGGTCCATGATAAGTGATAGGATCATAGCTTGTTGAGAAAAATAAACAAAAACAATTGGTTAAAAATACTTTTAACCGCACAGATTTATTATTGTTAGCTTTAATCTGTTACAAATTTGATTACAGGACTGATCCAAATTAATTGATACAACTACGCTAAATATAAAGTTGTCTTGGCTTCTGAACCGGGGGAGTCAGGAGTTGGAATCCTGGTGAAGACATTTGAATTCGAGATTTTAAGGACGCCCCTGAGTCCACCCAACTCTAAGGGCTACCTGACGTTAGTTGGGGACGTTCAGGAGGTTGGTCTTTGTGCTGGCCACTTGACACCCTCGTAAAGCGTCTATCATAGAAAAAGATCAGCTGTGCCTCATCTCTACCACGTGGTACACAACAACTTAAAAAGCTATCTTTTTTGAAAGATGAAATTGAATCACATTTATCTTGCTATCATCTTATGACAATATTCTTCTATATAATTAATCTCCCTCCATCTAATATCTTAACTGCAGCTTGCAGGAGGGGGGGGGGGTTGTTGTCGGTTGTTAATTTTTTTTACCTCATTACTAGTAGACAACTACACCGATATCGGCGTTTAATATTCTTACTATAAAAATTGAAATAACTTGAACAAACTTTTATTTTACAACAAAACTAAATTAAACTTTTATTACAGTATCGACTAATACAAATGAAATCAATATAGTAGACTAAAGTAATAATATCAAATGGTATAGTGGCGTAGCTACCAATGTGCGGGTGGTGCGGGCCGCACAGGGCACCAAGTGGAGAGGGGCACCAAAATTCCCCCAGTGTGTACCAATGTCCTATTTCCCTGAGCGTTTCAGTAAAAACGACTAATTGTATGGACACGAACAAACATAAACTACTGTATTTTAAACATGAACTAACGATTTATAAACTAGTCATCTCGCTATTTTGTTTAATCTCCATGACTATTTCTTCAATACAATGTAAGCTATATAACAGTTTGAATCTAATTTACTACATTTATTTCGGACACACGGTACATGTTTTAACTACACTGATCAATGCTCTGTAATATAAAGAAGAAGAAGAAGATAGGCCAACCTTTTTTACTTCATTGTTTAGTCCATTGGTTTAATTCAGATATTGAGTTTACAAATATATTTCTAAACTCTAGCTCTAAACAATTGTCTTAGTTTATTCATTTCTTTATGATTCTTTATAGTTTAATTTTGGAAATAATTCTATTGTAATGTCAATATTTTTAAATAAGCTAACCTTTGTTTTCTACGAGTTTTTTTTTTAACTAACTAGTTAATTGTAATACTGTAACGTAAACAAAATGATGAACAGTGCTCAAGACTGACTAGTCTGGCTGGCGCCTCAAAACCATTTTAAGCTCAGACGGAGAAATCGGCATATCTGGTTCTGTCCGGTCTGGGTAGAATATAAGTGCCCCATACCCAGATCTATCAGTGTCCCTCATTACCGACCCATCGGTATAGCAGAAAATGGCATCTGATGGATAGGACTTTAGTGTAGCTGATGCCAAGTTTTGGAGTATGGCAGGCGTAAATCGCCTCTTGGTGGCTCCTTCTTGCCCTATAAGGGACATGTTTATTTCTGGGTCCGGCAATCTCCTCCACGGATGGCAAGTACTAATTCTTCTAATAGGAATTCTATCAATGGAGAACCCAGCTGATTTAGACAAATTGGCCGCAATGTGGAGGAACAATCGCATTTTTATGCTGTTCCTCTCTCTCCACTGTTGCACTAAGATTGTTTTGGGTAGCCTAGAGTCGCCCCTTTTGTAGCGCTCGTAGGCCGTAAGTATCGCCCTCTCCCTCCTTAAATGTAAAGGGGCCACCTTTTTTAAGATTTCAGCAGCGTTTGTTGGGCTTGTCCGAAAGGTGCCACAAATGAACCTTAGTGCCTGTGTTTGTACTCGGTCAAGTGATTCGAGGGCAGTTTTACTAGCATTTACTTAAACTATATAGCTGTACTCAATTTGTGATCTGACTGCCCCTAAGTACAATGTGCTTAGCATGTCAGCTTTTGCACCCCACTTTGTGTTGGCCAGCTTTCTTAGTAACGCTAACTTCTCTGAGGCTTTTCTTTCAACTTCCTAAACGTGCTGGAGCATTGACAACTTTCTATCCAGGGTTACCCTTAGATAATTTGGCGTGTTTTCACGTTGGAGTCGCATCCCACCGAGTTGAAGCTCGAATGGAGCCTTAAGAATGTCGATCCCTAGGCTGTACATGGACCAGGTCGTTTTGGCAACGTTTATCTGAATCTGTCATTTGTCGCAATACGAGGAAATGGTTTGGAGATCTGCTTGTAATGTCGCCCGTATTTGGTCGGCTTTCCCCGTTGACCAGAGGACAATGTCATCCGCATAAAGCAGTTTCTTGACCGTAGTGAGGTGCGTTTCTTAAATTTCTTAAGTCTAAAGAAGTATCGACAATTTCAAGTCACATCATTGCCGGAGTCCACCGACTATAAGCGAGCTGTTATTGGGTATGAATTAACTGAACAATTAAAAGCAACAAAGCAAGATGAGACGTTATCATTGAATCCAGAAAAAAATGATGAGGCCGACATCCTGAATGATGAAAAAGAAGAAAATACTTCAATACCGCAGGTTATAGAGACTAAAGGACAGCACACAAGCATGTTTTTAGCACACTCCTCAAAAATTCATACTGAAGAAGCTGAACCATCAGACAGTGTAAACAATACAGAAAGCAGGATAATAAACTCTAGACTGAACGACATTGGAGATTGGCCTGATGTCATCACAGATAATATTCGCATACACCTTGTCACTCAAGGATCTGAAACAGTTCAGCATGTGGACAGTCAATTCAGAGAGGCGTATAGACATCAAGAATCAGCAAAAGGAAAGGCTAGAAAGCTTTCAAAGGCTTGTTTTTTCAGACAAATGTCAAACGGCAAGAAAGTTCTTAGAAAGTGGATGTGTTATTCGCCAAAAAAAAAAGAATCCTTATTTTGCATCCCCTGTATACTTTTCTCAACAACATCAAGTATCAAATCCTCATTTAAATCCAAAGATGGATTCAATGAGTGGTGGAGGTTATCCCCGAAAATAGAAAAACATGAGACCAGCAGAGCTCACATTCAATCATCGCTTACTTGGAGGGAACTTGAAGTTTGCCTGAGAGTAGGGAACAATATTGACAACAAGGCCCAAGATTTGATTCTACAAGAGACGAAAACCTGGAGAGTTAGTAAAACTACTATTAAAGTACGATCCACTCTTGAGGGAGCATGTGCTTCGAACTAAGCTTTGTTCCAGACCGAATACATACATGTCTCCACAAATACAAAATGAATTTATTACAATATTGGGGATCACGCTAAAAAACAAATCATACAGCAAGTAAAACAAGCCAAATATTTCTCTATTATTTTTGACAGTACACCTGACATCACAAAGCTGGATCAAACTTCCCAAATTTTACGGTACGCTGTCATGGATAATGACGGGGTGCAGGTTTGTGAGTCTTTTGTTGACTTCATCGTCACAAAGGACAAGCATGCTGCTGGAATCGCTGAGATGATGCTAGAGAAACTGCGTTCGGATGGCTTAGACATAATGGACTGCAGGGGTCAAGGCTATGATAATGCTGCGGTCATGAAAGGTCAAAACTACGGTGTCCAAAAACGTAATCTAGAAGTCACTATTCATTGCCTGCTCAAACCATTCTCTTAATTTAGCAGAAATTCGAGCTGCTGAAGCTGAAGTCAATTCGGTAACATTTTTTGGTACACTGGACCGTTTACACGCCTTTTTCTCAACTTCAACACACCGCTGGGATATCCTCATCAAAATAACCGGAACTAGCCTTAAACTTTTAGTTAAGACCCGCTGGAGCGCCAGAGGAGAAGCCGTCAAGATGGTTAGGGATAAATTTTCTAAAATTATAGAAACTCTGGAGACATTAACTAGCAGAGATGAAAATTCATCGACTACATCTAAAGCAGGTGGATTATTGGTTGCTATTCAGCCTTTTAGTTTTCTCATCTATCTTGGATTTAGGGCTCCTGTATTAACTGAAATTAATGATGCGCAAGTCTACCTTCAAAATGAAAGGATTGTCTATTCAAGACTGCTCACTCAAACTAAAAACATTAGAGACATTTTTAAGTAGTAATCGAGAGGACATCGCTGAAGCCAGCCTTACCTTTGCCGAAAGCGTGTGTTTAGATGTGAGAATCAGTACAGAACCTCAAGAACGTAATGGCCATAAGAAAAAGATGCCTGGTTAGAAAAGTGACGTCTCTGTACTTACACACAAGGAAGAGATACGAAGGGAAATTTATTCTACCTTGGACAGGATTGTTCAAGAATAATCCCCCGATTCGAGCAACTTCATGATGTAGTAGATAGATATGAATTTTTGTCGCCTTCCCAGCTATTAAATCCTCAGGTCGAAATCAATCTTGATAGTACTCCTAGTGACATGGATTAAAACGAATTTATGCTGGAGCGAAAGAGGCTTCAACGGTTTGTCACAGTTTCATCAAAAGCCTCCGAACTTCCAAAACAAGGACCTGTTGAGCTCTTGAAATTTATAAAAAAAATATCAGCTAGATGATTCAGTCCCGAATATCGTAATCATGATTCGCATATTTTCGACTATTGCGGTAAACGTCGCACATGCGAGAGAAGATTTTCCAAACTTAAACTGATCAAGAATTACTTGCGATCAACGATGACAAATTTACGACTCACTAATTTGGCCATTTTGTCCATGGAACAAGAGCTGGTGGAAAAAATTTATAAAATTATTGATACTTTTGCCAGCAAGAAAGCGCGTAAAATTCATTTGTAGTATGTTTATGTAAAAGCGATTTTTTTTTTAATTAACAACATTTGATTAATGAATACATATTATTTTGAACAAAAAAGTAAGGTTTTTAATGTTATTAATTAGTTGTTGTTTTTTTGGGGGGGGGGGGGCATCAAGATGAGGTACCGCACCAGGCATCAAATACTCTAGCTACGCCACTGAAATGGTATTTTAAACGAAATCCAACTCACTACAAACAGGCACGACCTTACGCTCTGGCCTCCTAGAGTCGTCTCCCGTTCTTAACATAGATTAGGACAGATCCTCTTATCTTGCGTCTTTCTACAAGACTCACAATTAATGCTCCCTTTCTTCATAATCACATTGGAAACATGCACACACACTCCTTTAACAATTAACTCGTTAACCTTGGCTGGCTAACTGTCTTGAAGGAAAACTCTGAATTCAAACCTGAAATCATTGCAGCCATACCTAATTACCAGGAAGGCTTCGAGAATCAACCTGAGGAAAATTCAGGAGCCGGAGATCCTTAAGCAGTCTGCAAGCACACTGTGCTACACCATGGTAGAGCCTGCTGATCCCAAACAGTATTGGCACTTGCTTTATCTTTGAATACATCAGCTGCGTGGAGAAGGGGGTGAACTGCCGTTTGGGCGACATCTTTCCAACCACAGCTAATACCCAGGCATTAAACTCATTTCCATGAGATGATCCATAGTCGTTTGACGACTGGAGGAAGCTTTACAATGGGAAGTGGAAACAAATGTAGACTTCCATTTCATACACTCAAAAAAAAAAAGGAACTACAATACCTTCTAACATGTACGTGATCATTACGTATCAAGTACGTTCTACCGTTGCAGATCTGTTTCTGAAACTTAATACTAAAAACAAAAGGTTTAAGTAGAGAGAGTCGATAGGACAAGTGCGTTGTTTAATCGTCAGCAGCGAATTACAGCATCTTTAAGATTCGCTGGATTGTTGAGATTTTTTTTTACTAAGTTATTATTATATGGTAAGTGCAGAATTAAACTGTTTATTTTTTTTAAATGGGTTTATTTAAGACTCGAGATCAATATTTTCGTTTCAATTCCATTGTTTCGAAAGTTACAGTCAAACATACACACAAATGAAGACTTGATGGATAGATCGACCGATATTTAGGTATTCGGGTATACACAGATAGACAAATATATTGATTGATATATAGATATTGCTGTAACTTAGCCAATAGCGGGCTCAAAGAACCTCAACGAAAGGAGTTTATAAAAACACTAGTTTAATAATAGAACAACAGAAGTGCGATAACGAATATTCAACTAGAGTACTCAGTGATAACAATACCCCTTTCTTGTTTACATCCTAGATCTAATTGTCGGCCATATTTGACTTCCTCTATCTTTTAGCGTGTCTCTGTCCTGTGTCTCATGGTGCACAATCTCGCACCTTTATATGAACGTACATTGCGCACTGTCATTAGGTGCGAGACTGTGCACCATGAGACACACACACACACACACATATATATATATATATATATATATATATATATATATAAAGAGAGAGAGAGAGAGAGATTCATAGATAGATAGAAAGAAAGAAAGAAAGATAGATAGATAGATAGATTCAGACAAACACATACATCATTTATTCACATTTCTTATACAATCATACACATTCATGGCCCAACCCCCTAGGTTCACTATTGCGTTCAACCTTCTAACGGTCACTCGTGCAGCCTTCATCTCCAGGCCTCCATATTAGTCTTTAAGGAGAAAAAAACACCTTACAAATAGACTTTCTTTTCAAGGTCTTCGGCGTTTCTTCTAACTCTTTAGGTCACGTAAAGTCAACTTGGCGGGCTCAACGAGGCCCAACGACTTGAAGAGGGTTCTGAAACTGGATAATACTCTGGAGTTAATATAGACTATAGACCATTCCTAATGCTCAAGACATCTTTTTCTGATCACTTATATAGATTAAATAACAAACAAAATGGTGGCTAATATACACACACACACACACAAAAGTTTCCATTGCTTATTTAAATGTTTCACTTTTAACTTTTATTTGGAGTGAACTCTCGAATGTTTTAGTCTACATATGGATTTTAACTCTACACCTTCCATTCAATTTGGTAGCTAAATGACTTTAGCGACTCAGCTCCACAACAATAAGTTCAAATATCTTTATTGATTGTAGAGAAACATTTGAATTCTAAGGGAATGAAGAAGCTGAAAAAGGGGGGGGGGGTATGGGCTAGTTTATCAACTGTAGATTTTTTTGAGACAAACATCTATAAATAAAGAATCACCCTTTGTGTCAGGATTTTGTGATTTTACCATCACAAAAGAGATACAAGACACCGATAGCAAAGACAAACAGACACACTCTTTTGTTCCCCTGGCAATCACATCATTAAATAAGAACAATCTGATATAAACTTTGTCACATGTAAATTATGAGTGAGTCTGGGGTGAATGTACACTTGGGTTTCTTATAGTTATAATGTTTTTTTGTTTGGTGTAATGCACAAATTGTAAGACAAATTTCCATACGGACAATAAAGATTATTATTATTATAATGGAGGTATTGTCTGTTTAAAAGAAATGAATTTTTAAAATGACTTTTTTAATTTCCCTTTAAGAAATGTTTGTCATTGTCTTATCAATATTTATTGCTTCATTGACTCTCTCTTTGTCTCTCTCTGTTTCTCGTTTTATTGTCTCCATCTTTCTCTTTCCTTGTCTTTCCATCGTTCTCTCTTACGTTCTTTCTATCTCTTTCTCTCCTCCTTCTCTCGCTTTCTCCCTCGCTTTTTTCAGTGTGTCTCTCTCTATCTCTCTCATTCTCTCTGTTTGTCTCTCCGTAACCGTCTCTAAACGTCCACCTACACTTGTCACTAAAAATAACTCTCTGAACGTGTCCCCGTGAAAGTCTCTACAATTAACCCTTTAACTGCCGCGCTCTTAATTCAATCATTCGCACTCTTTTTATTATGCGTTTTACTTGGCGAAAACAAAAATGAAGAAAAAAAATGTATGTTAATAATGTATAGAGCTTACGACTTAACATTCTAAAGGAACGACCATTTGCGTTGTCCACTCTCCCCAGTTGCTCTCTCTTTCTTTCTCTCTCTTTATGTCAGACTAACACTAAGTCTTTTTCTGTCCCACTTTGGGACTCATTGTACTCTCTCTCTCTCTAAGTGTGTCTCTGAAGTCTGTCTCTCGGTCTGTTTATCTGGTACTTTTTCTCTCTCATTTCTGTCTCTCTTCTTTCCTTTTCTATCTTTCTATTTTTTTCTCTGTCATTCTGAATCTCTATTTCTCTCTCTCTTTCTTTCTCTCTATTTCTCTCTCTCTATTTCTCTGTCTCTCTATTTCTTTCTCGCTCTTTCTCTCTATTTCTATCTCTCTTTTTTCTCTCTATTTCACTCTCTGTCTCTCTCTATTTCCTTCTCTCTCTCTTTCTCTCTATTTCACTCTCTGTCTCTCTCTATTTCCTTCTCTCTCTCTTTCTCTCTATTTCTTTCTCTCTGTCTCTCTCTATTTCCTTCTCTCTCTGTCTTTCTCTTTCTTTATCTCTCTTTCTCTCTCTCTCTCTCTTTCTTTCTCTCTGTCTCTTTCTCTCTATTTCTCTCTCTTAATTTCTTTCTACTTCTCTCTCTCTCTGTCTCTCTCTCAGTTTATCTTTCTCTCTATCTCCCCCATATCCTGTCAGTGTCTGTTTATTCGACACGCTTTATCTCAACTTTTTATTGTGAATCACAGTTGATAATTGAGCTGGGTGTGTGTGTGTCCAAGGTATTGTAGTCTTGACTTTCTTAGCTCAACATCCGGTGTGATTCTATACGTTTCTGTGTCTAGACAATAAAATATATTTCTACTTAATCTCTCTCCCCCCCCCCTTCTATCTCTCCTTTTTCCCTTTCGCGTTTTAGTCCATTTTGTTTTTTGATGTTTCATTTGATTCGGACGGAGGGGGAAGGTGGCGGGCAGGGTTCGAACTCGGGACTGTAGAGACGATAGTCCACAGCGCATATCACAGGACTAAGCAGTCATCTGTTGTCTAATATCTTCTCAATTCTATGTCTTTCTTTCTATGTAACTTTTCTCTCTCGCTGTCTCTGTGGATGTGTGTGCTTCTCCTGCTGTAGACCTAATTTTATCGTCAGCTTCCATTTTTTTCTCAGTCGCTTTTCCAACTCTAGTTTGGCTCATGTGTAGGTGTAGATCTGTTTCTAAGATCAGGAAAAACCATGCATTACAAATTTGAAATTTAAAAAAAAAATAGAATCAGCTTTAAAAATCATATTAGTATAATATAATCTATCGTCATTTAAAAAATTTAAGATTGATATTCGAAATTCCATTAAGATCATGACCATAAGTAGGTGCATTTCCTAAATCCCCTGCAAATGAATAGTAGGATCTAGATCTAAATGGGAAAGTTACAATCTCTCTAGATCTAAATGGGAAAGTTACAACCTCTTTAGATCTAAATGGGAAAGTTACGATCTCTCTAGATCCCAACCTTGTTCACAAAATTCTAAAGAAACAACAATAGAGCCACCTACCGAGGACGCGTGTAAAGAATCTCTTGCAGTTTCAAGATGGGTTTGAGAGTAAGAGCTTTCAGCGTCATGACGTCATTGCTGTGGCCAATTTTTTCTTCTTCATGTTTTGACACACCTCCGTTTCGGGACGACATTTTGTTTATCAGGAAATTCATGGATTGAAAGACGCACTTTTTTGAAGCAGTGGTGACGGTTGTACAGAGAGTCAGAATCGAAATGTCGAGTGATCTAATAAAGACCTCAAATCGTTTTGAAAGGTCATTTTCCGAATTTGGAATTTTCTGTGTTGAATTTAAAAAAAAAAAAAGAAAAAAATAGAAATTGCAAAGCAAAAAAAAAAGTCAATTCTGAGTGTTTGCTATGACGATTGTGTTCTAATGTTGCTAAAACATGCACTTAGGATTCACAAAACGGATAAAAATATCTACCAATGAGATCATCGTAGTCGGGGAAAAAAAATAAAATTCAGAATATGTTACTATATTATATTATTTGGTAGAGCTTTTTAACTATTTTTTTCAAAATTTCTACTGAAACTTTAGTTTAAGCATAGCGGTTTATATTTGAAACCCTTGGCTATAAACTTATCCTTAATAAGTAAGCAATACCTTCTACACTTAGCTTGTAAAATAAAGACATGTGAGATACTTTCAAAAAGCATGAGAAAATAAAACTTAAAAAAAACAAAAGAAATGTTATATTAAATGTAATTATATCAATCCACTTGGTACAGTCTTGTCATTCAAACTGTAATAGATGAGGCCTACTACTCCTACTAATAAATCTGTGAGGTCAGAAATATTGTTACCAATGGACTATGTTGGTGAATGTTAAAAATTATATGTGTCAGACGCGAATAGCCCAAATGTTTAGTACAAGAAATTTCAAAAGAAGTTACGAAAGTTATCTATACTATAGAGTAGAATGTAAGGCGTACGCACATGGGCGTAGCCGGGGATGGGGTTGGGGTTCAACCCCCTCCCCCCCCGGAAATGAAATCCCCCTTCCCGAGTGGGGTGTCAAAGTTTAGTGACTGATCTTTTGCTTTAATTTTTGTTTATTTTAGGTGAAATTTTAATACTAAAACATCACTTGCCAAGGGGGTTTTGAGTTTAAAACCCCCTACCAGGGGTTTTGAGTTTAAAACCCCCTACCAGGGGTTTTGAGTTTGAAAACCCTACCAGGGGTTTTAAGTTTAAACCCCCCTACCAGGGGTTTTTAGTTTGAAAACCCCTACCAGGCTGTTTTAAGTTTAATAACCCCTACCAGGAGTTTTGAATTTGAAAACCCCTACCAGGGGGTTTTGAGTTGGAAACCCACTACCAAAGGGTTTTGAGTTTAAAAGCCCCTACCAGGGGGGTTTTGCATTTAAATCCCCCTCTTGTATAAAACAAAAAAAAAATGTAAACGACAATCCCAAAATTCCAAGAGCACATCTAAGGAAGATTTTGATTTTAAACCCCTCTCCACAATTTACGATATAAACCCCTCTTCAATATAAAAAAAGCAAATTACACACTCAAAATTGTATGAGCGTAGCCAAAGAAGTTTTGAGTTTAAACCCCTCTTCAGCTGGGTTTGAAGCTAAAAATACCTCTTCAATATAAAAAAAAAAAAAAAGCAAATTACGCACTAAAATTCTTTGAGCATAGCCAAGGTAATGGGGAGTTTTGAGTTTCAACCCTTCGCCTACAGATGGCTTTTTTAAAAAGTTTAAAACCCCTCAAGATAGTTTTAGTTTAAAATCCCCTTACAGGTTAGAGAGGGTTTTAAGGTTGAAAGCCACTCTCTTCAATATAATTTCTAATGCAAACTACTGTCACCAAATTATGTGACCATAGGTAAATGTGGTTTTGAATTTTAAAAAAACAACTCCAGATATATTTTAGTTTAAAACCCCCCAACAGATAATTTTGACGATAAAACTTCCCTTTTCGATATAACATCTAAAGCTAAATAGTCACCTAATTCCTAGATCGTAGTCAACAGAAGTTACACATGTCTACAAGTGGCTGTGCTCCATTAATAAAATGCAATGAAATTGAAAAGAACAAAATGCGGCTCCACAAAGATGGCTAAGACGGATTTTAGGAGTCAGTTATAGAGATCGGGTCTAAATCAAGGAAATCCTATGCCGAAATGGGAGTCGACCCCTTAGTAAGATTGTGATAGAGCTTCGCATGTAGTTTGCGCGACATGTTCTCCGACAAAATGAATTACGCATAATAAGAGTTGCGATGACATCCTAGTACAACTTGGCGACATACTTTTATGAAGGGCCTCAGAGCATGTTGGAGGAAGCTTCAGACATTGCCAGTGACAGATTTTTGTGGAAACAGCTTGCCAGCAAATGCGCCGTACGGCGCTGGAGGGTCTAAGTCAGTAAGAATAGCACATTAGGTTTTTGAAATAAAACTTTTTAATAGCAAAATAATGCAATGTATGTACCTCAGAATATGCATTTAGTTGGCTTTCAATACCAGAAATACTGCTTGGCGGCGGAGCTCCGCCCCGCGGTGGGGAAGCTAACAGCGCTCCCCCAGACCCCTTGCTGGCAAGGGCGAGGAGTCTACGATTTTTTCATTAACTCCAGGAAGAACCTATTCTAGGGCACAATAAACGTCTTCCAAAAGAATGAAGGGTCAGAATGTAATAGAGATTAATTATGTACCCACACACACACATCCATCCATACAAACATATATATATTTTTCGGGGGGGGGGGGCGGGGGGAGCAAAAAATAAAAAATCCCCCCCAACACCACCCCCCAAAAAAAAAATCCTGGCTACGCCCATGCGTAAGCATGTATGTATGTAGCCTATGTATGAGCAGAATAGAGATCGAAACAGTTTGAACAATCTTGATAAAACTTATACAAAGATTTTCAAGGTTTTTAAAAGCATAAACAAAATAATAATAATAACAATAATCATAATAATAATATTAATAATAAATAATAAAAATAACAATCTATTATATAAAGTAGAAAGTAAGGTGTATGTATGTATATATGTATGTATGTATGTATGTATGTATGTATGTATGTATGTATGTATGTATGTATGTATGTATGTATGTATGTATTGCTCTGAATAGAAATCAAACCGCTTGACCAATCTTGATAAAACTTGGCATAAATGTTCTTTGGGTGCTAACTTAGACCGTAGTGTATGTATTGTAGTCCTAAAACAAACTTAAGACCCTCAAAAAAAGAAAGTTGACCAACTCTATGAAAGCATTATAACTTCATAGATCTAGGCTATGTTTACCATATTACATGAAAAGATCGAAAGGATCTAGATCTAAATTTAAGAACTACACTTTACGCAGATACAGGGGCGTAACTAGGGATTTAGGGGCCCGGGGGGTGGAACTCTTTGGGGGCCCCTTGCATTTTGATATTGGACATATGACATGGGATAATGTACGCAAAATATATAAGCCCCAAATCAAATTGGTTCAGTATATCAGTAAACTTAACAAAAAGTAATCAAGACTCTTTTAATGAATGATATCTTTGTTTATAAGTTAAATAATGCACTAGTGGCAAATCTAAATTGATATCGCTTCACGTCGTGCATTCTGTGCAGCAAAGACATCTATAATATCAACTACATCGATACTTTCTAGTATTTGTGACTTCACTGACATTAAAGCCATGATAAGCCTTTCTTGTGTCATTGTGCTCCTGAGATAGCTTTTGATGAACATGAGCTTTGAGAATGATCTCTCACATGACTTAATGGAAGTGACCTGAGTTAGCAGTATTCGGAGGAGGTTGCAAAGTTTGAGCACACGTAATTACCATATGAAGCCTGTTTCCTCAATATGTCTATAGGTGATTGTATTACTGGTTTGTTGATGAAAAGTGCTCGTGCATGAATGACATCATTGAAAAAGCGATTTGCCATTTATTTCATCATACAAACAGGAAAAGTAGCACAGATTGTCATAAGCAGGTCTTCATCCAACAGGTGTCTTGGTTCAAGAATAAACCCAAAGGTATCCATTTTCTTTCCAGCCTTTGAAATCTGTCCAGCACTTCTATCGCAACACGTTTAAATTGCAGTTCTATTGACAGTCCTACATTAGAAATCAACTTCCCATCAAGTCTTTTCTTTCTTCTGGTTGTTTTGATTACAGGGAATTCATAGTATTCACTACCTTCTTTTGCTTTTTCAATGGATTGGGTTTTTGTCAGTTTCTCATCATTTTGCAGAAAGCATGAAAGGGTACTAATTTCTTTAGCAGCTTCCCGTATATGCAGTCCAGACTTTTGTAGTTTCTTCTGAACTATAGTAATTGGGCGCAAGAGCTTTGACCAGAATTCAAGATAGGCAAAAAAATCTTAATTTTCCACTGCATGAAGAAGATTCTGTGCTAATACTATATGGTATTATGTCATTGTTGGTTGTTTATGTTTTCTGCGCAAGCAAAAGGATTCAGAGCATACAAAAGTGGGAAAGGATCCATATCTCGTTATGCTCGAGTATAGAAATACTCCGATAAGTGGACTGCCGTATTCACCATCACAACTGCTGACGAGTAGAAGACTCAGGGAATCATTCCAACTGATCCCAAACTATTGAAACCATCGGTAGCTGAAAATGCAGAGACATCACTCAACGAACGACAGATGAAAAGCAAAGTGAAATACAATGTAAAATCAAGACTATTCTGTCGGAGAGTTCGTCTAGGTCAAACATGGCAGAAAGCAGTTGTTTTAAAAAAACATTCAGCACCCAGATCTTACATCATAAAGACAAACGGAAAAACATACAGAAGAAATCAACGCTTTTTGAATAAGAGTTTCGATGAAGACATCTCTGGGTACTATGATACCGATGGAGACAATGAACTGCAAACTGTTGGAACAAACGAAACGGACAGTTATAGACCAACGTCTAGAGAACTTGTTGTGCCAGTCAAGACAACCAGAAGTGGACGAAAAAATTATTGTTTAAGTTCCTAGTAGACAGGGCCGGCCTTAGGCCACTGCAGCCTATGCGGTCGCAGTGGGCCCCGCGCTAATTCTAAGTGTACATTATTAAATTAAACCATTGTAACGTATATAAAATAACAGAGTTTTCGCGACCTCCTGATTTTTCAGGGCCTCCAGGAAATCTCATGAAAAGGCAAAATATACGATAAAGTCCTGAACTTTTTTTAAATTTATTCAAATCTCCTGAAGAATAGACGAAATTGACATTTTGGGGTGCCTATAAATAAAAAGTGGCATTGCGAGCTTTTATTTGATAAAAATTTATTGCAAAGACGAAAGTAGGCCTATTTTCTAATAAAAAAAAATAATTTTGACATTATGCTCATCCCTACCCAGACTAGGCCCCGCGCGATCCGTTTCGCATAGGGCCCCGCAAATGCTAGAGCCGGCCCTGCTAGTAGATATCACTCTTAAGAACTTTAAATAGAAGGGTGTGATAATAACTTCAAAAGGAAGGATGTGCTAATATTATATGATATTACGTCATTGTTTGTTGTTTATGTTTTGTGCGAAAGCAAAAGGATTAGATGGAAATAAAAAGAGAGTTTCCATTGGATTGAGGAAAGATGAATAGAGGGGTAATAACTCGAGTGTGAAGTTTAATTCTGAAATTATAGACGCCAATCCCGAATAATGGACTATTCTAGCATTATTAAGAATAACTTATGGATCTGTGATACTCGATTCTGTAAATTTTGCTTCAAGGTTAATTAGTGCAGCCATAAAATACTTTCCATTTAGATCTATTATTAGTAAAGGTAACAAGATACCTAGAATTCGCTGTATATCATGCAGTTTTATTCGTGGCAACAAAGTTTAAAATGTAAAACAAACTTTTAAAAAAACTTGATTTCTGTAAGAAAAAATATTTTTAAAATGTCAACAAAGTCAACGTACTGATAGACCTAGATCTAGGTTTAGTCCTTGTGATAAATTTAATCCATAAATGTTGGGAAAAAAAGACACCCGTTGACACTATTTGTCAATCAAATATATTAAATTTATGTATTTACAAATAAATTTCGGACACCCATTTGGGGGCCCGGGGGGATATAAAAAATTCTACCCCCCCCCCCAGTTACGCCACTGCGCAGATAGTTTTTTACTTTGACACATGAAAATACAAAATATAGTCTATTGAATTCATTATTTAATGAAATTAAGCTTCAAATTTGTGTTTCAAAAGCATTTTTACATACATTCGTTCCTTATATCTGCGAATTTAGAATTCCTGACGGACATTCTTTCATTAGACAAGACCGAACTGTTACACATCTCTCTATTTCTAGGTCTAAAACTCTAATGCAACTCTAAGGTGATAGAACTTCTTTTCGCAAAGGTAGTTTTATAATTAAACACATGAACATACTAATTATATTCCATTCATTTCATATTTTAATCAAATTAACATTCAAATGTGTTTTTCTAAAGCATTTTTCATACATTCGTTCGCTAAAGCTGCGAAGCCGTGTTGAGTCTGTCTGTCTGTCTGGTAAAAGGTTTGTACACGATACTTCTCCGACACCCAATCTCGGATCAATCTTAAATTTCGGACTATTATTTCTTTTACCTGACGACACTAGAATTAATTTATAAAATATTAGGTAATTAACTATTGGTAATTAATTATTTTTTATTAATATAAGTATAAATGAAGAACACAGAAATGATACTTGACCGAAGTAGTGGTATAAGCTGAAGTAGTTCCCTTAATAGGTTGGGGCGTTAAAGTAAATTTGAAACAAACAATAGATAACAATATAATCTTCTATTTTATAAGCATTATAGTTGCAGTGTGGTTCGAATTTCGGCTTGGAAATGCCTGAGTCATGAGCTCGAATTCAGGTCGTTCCCACACCCTTTTTTTTTAAATGCTTTAAAAAAAACGATTATGGTAAAATTCAACCAGATATCTCTTTCATCCCCCTCCTCCCAGTTTCCCAACTGGTCCAGACAAGTGAAATGATCCAATAGCGTATTGAGAAAGCTAAAAGCATGAAGTAGTGCTGAACAAAAAGAAAAAAAAAAAAAGAATTGGTAAAAATATTTCTAATCGCACAGATTTATCGTTGTTGGTATAGATCTATTACAAATATAATTACATGACTGATCCAAAATATTGATACAAATTCGTATAAGCTTTTTAAAAAAAGTATGTCTAATGTTTTTCTTGTTTTGAACTATTTCACTTATCATTAGTATTTGGTAATCTCTCTTTGTTTCCCCCATTGTTAGGAGTTAGGAGGCGGTGCTGTACACAAATCAAACATCGTGCCATGGCCGACATAACTAAGATGACGAGCCATGTTTAAAAAAAAAAAGCCCAGTTCTGCAGACGTCACTTTCCTCCAGCGCTGAGCTCGTGTAATCCCATCCCATGCTAAGTTCCGGGTGACTTCTGTGGCACCTACTCCGTCTGGCTAGTGAGTTTCTCTGCCGCAGTCATCGGTCTAGTTTGGCCGGCCCGCCCCGTAGTAATCTATCTGAGCTGTTGAGTGTTGCTACGTTGAACGTGTGCCTGTCTGAGACTCGGGTTTTAACCCCAACAGTGAGGTCAGTCAGTCTGGTTGGAGGTGTTACTGCTAGATCTCTTTTATCTTTTGGAATGTGTTTTTCTATTCAGCCATCCACCGTGCTGAAAACCTCAACAGAATCTTTAAATTAGGTAGGCCAGGATGACGTATCCGCTATTATTCCATTTTCTAGTTTTCTCAGTCAGAAGCAATCCGCAAGAGTGTATTATGAGATTGGCCGGTCCACTACTTTACGTTGTTAGGCCTACAGTTGTGTTGCCTACTTTTTAAAAGTGCGTTTACTATTCATCTATTCAGCTTACAAACTCTTCATCTATAAAAAAAAATAGTAACAAAAACATTGTGTACATGTATAAAGGGCCACATATCTCAAATAATTTGGAAACTTATCTGGGTCATATTAGACCCTGCATTGAACTGGTGTCTCGAAGCACTATGCTTCTGTTTAAGTCACCACTTACCTTACTTATGTATTATTAGATATTTTAAATTTCTGGGTAGATAAAATATAATTGTAATTACAATATCTGTGTGTACTAAAGAATAATTGTTTTCTTTTTTAATTATGATTATACTAGTCCCGAAGTTCAGCCCAACAAACACACCCCCACACACTCAGTTGTACATAACTTAATAAACGATGTGCATGATGATTTTAAAAAATATGAATTTAATACAGTGATGTCGATACAATGGTACTGAAGTGAATGATAAGTAATCAGAAATAAATTTGAAGATAAATAAGACATAATTTCATCAGACTGAATAAGTCATAAGTTCATTCTAAGTAATTACTGAAATAATATTAATAAAGTAGGGTAAGCACCTTATATTATGACAACATTAACAAAGCATCGATGATGACTTAATAACCTTACAGTTTCATAACGTGCGTATGCCAAAGATTTGTCTCTGTAACAGGTACTGTATAAACTGTCTATGAACATCAATCTTGGTAGTAGCAGTCCAAAACTGTTATTAACTTCTGACCAACAAGACAGACAAAGATGACGACCACGATGTCCAGGGTAATAACATAACCCGCAGTATCGACTCAGCGATGTCTAGGGTAATAACGTAACCTGCAGTATCGACTCAGCGATGTCTAGGGTAATAACATAACCCGCAGTATCGACTCAACGATGAAATAGCGCCTGCACTGAAACCCTATATAAAATAATCAACAAGATTCTAACGTCTGATCTCTAACTATAAATACGAACGAATCCGTTTACTAAAAAGAATATCATTACAATATAAACTAAAACTCACCCTAAACAGCGTTCAAATAGTCCTACCAAGAATAAATCCGAGGCACAATGGCTATAGCTGTACAGTAGCTACAGATCAAAGATTATTCAGGACCACAAAAAGTACAGCTTGTCTATCAAGTACAAGATGGCGGAAAATGCAACCCAAAGCAAGAGCTAATAAATGATGTCACTCTTAAATCATGACAAAACGACAAGGAAAGAAAATACTACACGAAAATATAAGTGCCACAGATGACGTCATCACCTATAGAAGAAAGCGGCGCTATTTGATTGTGTACATTGCTTACAAATATACTCCACAACAAAATTAACTGCAACAGACTCATGGGTGCCCTTAAAATCACAAAACAAAAAATCCTAGTCTTCAGCAAGACTTCTCCGTTCGGAAACCAAAAGCTTTGTCACTCTGCCACCACGCAACCCTGGTCTGTATCCAGAATAATGGTTCTTGGTCAGTTTCAAAGGTTATGTTAGAGCGTTTTAAAGTAATGATCCTAGGAAAGTTCCCCCTTCAGACCTTGCGATCTATAGGGCAAATGATGTACAGGTCATCTGTTTCTGTGGCCAACGGTTGGCCAGCACAACGACAAACCGCCTTTACTTTTCCCCAACTATTGTCAGGTACTATTAGAGCTGTGGGAAATCAGAGGCACCCAGAGATCCCGAAATTAAAACTCTCAGAAAGTCTTCAACAAGATTCGAACCCGGGACCCTCAGTTCGAAAGTCAAGCGCTTTACCACTCAACCACCGCGTCTCCGATCCTTGGAAAGAGAAGGCTTCATTTTTTTCATATCATAGCAATTTGGTGTCTTTTATTCTTCTGATAACTGATCGCTCAACTCGTGTCTCGACTCAAACATTCAGTGTCCAGATTGTGCAAGAGTATCAGAAATCAGAAACCACCAGAAATAAATACAATTATCAGATTACTAGGAAATAGTTGCTAGTGTGACAAGTAGGATTAAGATTTGGCCGTTTCGGGTGTCTAGGGGATTTTATAGTTTGAGAATCCTCACTAGCACATATAAACTACAAGCACAGCGTTATAATGCAGGCAACAAATACTATATTTAGATGTAAAATTATGTACAGTTTTATTATACAAAGGATAATTAAAAGGTAAAATGCTGTACAGTTGCTAGGATGGGATCTGGCGTATTTACATGTAGGAGACTATCATCATCAGATATTAGAACCAAGTGGTCTGAGTGTCAGGCTGGTTGCTTAGCTTTGGTCCGGTGCTGCACCGATGAGATGGGTGTGGCTAGTACTGATGCTGTCTGGTGGTGGGCTGGCGTAGTGGATCCAGGCTCCGGGTGCAGTCCAACGTTGTATGGTTGCAGAGCTAAGCTGCGTCTACCAATCAGTTAAGCCAGTGACGAGTCTGTGGCTAGCGTTGTTACTTGGACTCTTGAAAGATGAGTAGGGCTGACGTCTTCAGATCTGGTGCCAGCAAAATCTGTTATCAGCTTTAGGTTGCTAAGATTTCAGGCGGATGTTGCCTATAGATAAAAGCTGCAACGATATGATTTATGCGTCGGTTTAGCCATAATGATAACACTGGGAGGTAGAGGCCTTTCCGTGAAGGACATCTTCAGACTGATGTAGAGAAACTATAAGTTAGTTTCATAAATATCAAAGGGAACTAACAAACGAATATAGTGTCTCATCAAGGGAGATAACAATAATAATGGGGATTCCCATACAGGGAAATAAATAGTAATACGTGATACATGATGAGTAATACAAGTGATGTTCACCCGTAACGGTGAATAGCAAGTACATACATACTTAGATAAATGAGATGAAAGGGGAAGGGGAGATCAACGTCTGATACTCGCCCCTGCTCTCACACAAGTAAACATAAAGCATAAGTAAATGCATACTCAGTAATAAGACATGTTTATATAAGTGTCTTGGTAATTCCCTGCCAAGGAATTAATCAATGATAATATATTGAGGGCTCGTGCTGAGCGCTAATATATCAGAGTTAGATTAATAATAGTTAAAGAGCTAAATACATCTGGTAAGAATTGTTAATAAATTCTAATCCAGATGGCTTGAACATTTAGCCACAAAAGTCATGATATAAATAATAAGTATACAGTAATCTACTTACATTATCCATGATAAGAATGCACATATATGTACACAAATAATGTAGTAATAAATTCACAAATATATATATATACATTACTAAGTAAAATGGTTCTCAAGCACTTTACAAAGTTACATACCGCCAATGCAAAGTGAAATAAGGGAATGAAAATAGTCCAGAGCTCAAGCAAGAGATATATTTGCTCCCTGTCAGCTCTCCAGCGAGAGTGAGATCGGACGTTGAAGTTTCGTCCATATACACGTGGAGAGGATGGGGTGGAGGGAGATAAGTGCAAAGGTGGTTTAGACTATCTGGCGTCTTTTGACAAAGGGATCCCCGCTTGACCGAGACGGCGTTTCCGGGAGATAGACACCGCGCGAAGGCGCGAGTTGAAAGTCTAGGAAATCAGCCCAGGTGGTCAGGTGGATATCAAGGGGAGATTATCAGAGCTCGGCCAAATCAAGGGAGATTATACATTGATAATAGCTAGTGCTAGACGAACAGCGTTGCCCGAGGCGTTGAGTTGAATGGGCACTTTGAAGTGAGCAGCCGCTCCCGGAAGGGGGGGGGGGTCAACGGATGTTTGCCAAGATAGATGGAGGGAGTGTACTCTTGTCAAGAGTCTAGTGTGGCGCGTGTCAAGGTGGGGATAGTAAAATGTGACATCGATGCCAAAGGGGTGGGGTTGGATTGGAGGGTGGTGGCTGTGTTTTTAGCACTTGATCGCTAAATTAATAAAATTGATGATTAATAGCGTGCAAATAAATTAATTAAATGCTTAGACCTGAGTGATACCTTGAGTGAGCTAAAACGGTTCGTCACAGCTAGTCTTTTCGATTTTCCCGAATAAGACTATGATGGATGAGTCTCTGTGAGCGATCTTCCAACTCCATTTTAGTACAATATATATTATATTAACTCACTCTGTCTCGTAAAAGTGTGTACGCGTTATTTCTGCCACATCCAATCTCGAATCAGACAGAAATCTTGCACAATTATTTCTTTCACCTGACAAAACAAAAGTTAATATAATATAATTTAAGAAATTAGTTAATTAACTATTGATAATTAATTATTTTGTTTGGTATCTCGAACAAGGGAAAGAAATTGTACTTGACTGATAAGCTGGTATAATTTGTAATAATTACATGACTGATTCAAACTAATTGATAAAACAACGCTTAACTCTTTCTCTCCGTAATTCTGGTGGAATCAACGCTGGTATCGTCAGTTAGGAGAGAAAGAGTTAAGATAAGCTTTGTGTTTAAAAAAGTATTGTTTATGTCTAACTTGTTATTATATATGACCCAGAAGTATTTGAAGTATTTACATGTGTCCCTTCAGTTGTAGAAAGAAAACCTTCAAATTTAAACCACTGCTGCCGTACAGCTAGACTCAAGCATTGGAAAGGCGTTGGGAGTCTACCATGAGGTAAAATCAGGAGCCGGTTGCAGCACACTTTGTGACTTCGATGCTCCCAAAGTGTGTCGGCTCCTGAGGACACATCAGCGGCGTGTAGAGGGGACATGTGTGGGCGACATCATTTCAACCATAGCTAATTCCTAACTTTTCATCATATTTCTGTTATATGGTCCATAGTAACTAGCGACTGCAGAAGAAGGCCATAGACTTCCTCAGGCCATAGACTTCAAGAATTTGTGTTTAAAAAAAATCATCAGAGATGACAGCGAGCTGGATACCAATTCGCAACTATAATGGAAATATTGTCAAGTGTTTTTCTAATAGAATACAACCTTCATTCAAGACCTGTATTGTACCTGCATTTAAAGTGTTAGATGCTTAGTTGCAATATGAATAACCTGTGCTAGTAATGGCTAGTATTTTACATCTAAAAAGTCATAAAATAATTTAATAATTGATTTTAATAGTTATTTCTCTTATATTGTCTATTTTTGACCACGTTTTCTGTTGAATTTATTTACAAATATTGGAGACTTTCTTAAACGGAAACGACTCTTTAAAATAGTTAGTTTTATATACACGCATTTGTAATAAACGAAATTGGACCACTATATTATTAATAGAGAAAGGATGATTTGCATATGTTTAAAAGAGAAATGATAGTTACTGGAAAAAGGTGAAAACAAGTTGATTTAAACGAGTTGAGAGAAACATCTTTGAATATCTAGATTATAAGCATATTGGGCCCTGATTGATGCATGCACGTACTGAATCACTGACATTTCACTAATTTTTAAAATCAACAATGCAAGCAGGGTTTTTTTTTTTTTTTTTTTTTTTCATAAAAAATACACCGTTTTTACAACTATTCACTATTAATAGTAACAAACACGGGAGGCTATTTATAAGTAGTTTCCCATATCATCGCGTGAACAGCAGAGCCCAGCCTTGCTTATGGAACACCTAACTAATGTAATTTTTTTTAACGGAAATGTTGTATTTTTTAATTCTTGAATAAGAGATTAACCCTTTACAAAAAAATCAGATCAACTAGATAATCATTATAATGACATCGTTTTAGCCAGGATCACACTGAAGTTCCATGGCATGAACAACTCCGATTGACGGACTTGGACTTTACTGATAATGTTACACTACTCGGGCTACAAATAAATGCATTCAAGAAATGACGGAGAGCCTAGACAGAGAGGCACCCAAAATTGGCCTCCGCATAAACTTGGATACGACTAAAATTATGCGAGTGGGATATAAGGCAAAGGGTGTCCCCGTCAAACCTGGCGAGTCAAAGCTTAAAGAGTTGGACAAGTTCACGTACCTTGGCAGCATCATAACAAATGATGGAGATGCTTACCATGATGTAGCGTGCCGAATAGGAAAGGCAGGGAGATTTTCCAAAGGCTGCAGCCTATTTGGACTAGCCAAGCCATTGGACTCGAGACAAAAATACACCTTCTCAACACAATCGTCATTCCAACTGCTACATATGCATGTAAGACGTGGAAGTCATCTGTCGAAATTGAGAAAAGACTAAATGTGGCTCAACAGAGATGGCTGAGACGGATTTTGGGAGTCAGTTACACAGATCGGGTCTCAAACAAGGAAATCCTATGCCGAACTGGGAGTCGAACACTTGGTGAGGTTGTGACTGAGCGTCGCATGAGGTTTGCGGGACATGTTCTACGTCAAAATGAATTACGCACTCCAAGAGTTGCGATAACATGGAAGCCAAAACGAGGAAAGCGCAAACAGGGACGTCCTCATATTACTTGGCGACACACCTTCATGGAGGACCTCAGAACAGTGGGAGGAGTCTTCAGACATTGCCAGTGACAGATCTTTATGGTACAAGCTTGCCACCCAATGCGCCGAACGGCTCGGGAGGACCAAAGTTTAAGTAAGTCTAAGTCTAAGTCACACTGAAGTTTACCTTCACTTTCACCTGGACTGAGCTTTAAACCTTTTTTCACCATTCTTCAGTCATTTGTCTTTGATTGAATTTTAATCTGATATACTTTCTGAAAATATTTGAACCTGCCTTTTTACCTGCCTGGGTGGAACACTTCGGGGGCCGACTTTGAGTTTGTGTTTCTACACAAACTGCCTTTTTAACCTTGTATATTATACTAATACTATAAGTATTAAGAAAAAAAAGAGTTTATTTGTTATGAAGAAGGATTTCAGGCTTCTATTCAACTATGTTCGTCGATTTTCTACATACGCCTACAATGGTATATTGGATTAGTTATCTGGAGCAACATCTCAACGTCTTGCCAAACGACTAGCAACTACAGAGGCCGAAAACCTGACCGGACCACCAACTACATTTATCGCTTCCTGATCGCTTTTTATTAACTCATTGATGCATCGTCCCCCCCCCCTCCACCCCACCCCTCCCACATCGACAGCACCAGAGGGATCGTAATAAGCAGTGTGTGTTGCAGTGTGTGTACTTTGTGTGGTGTATGTGGGGGGGTACAAGGGAAATGCAAATCTGATTAGAGAGCGACAAAAATATGTTGAAAAAAGAGAGAGAGAGGGGGGGGGGGGGAGGTTGGCCAGGGGGGGGGGGCGATAGGTTGTTAAGAATAAACAAGGCGAAATAGAGGAGGGGGGTTTGTTCTTCTTGTTTTGTTTTACTAGCTGGTCGTATATCAAGTAAAAAGTGATGCTATCACCGTGGCACGTGCTGCCTTTCCCAGGCCTCTTGTTCGTTGAAAGACCAGGTCTTTATGTTGAATTAACTCCCTTACACTAGGTCATAAAAGACTGGATCGTTGTCTGATTATCTCTCCTAGAAAATTTTTTTTTTTATTCAAAATGTCATCTTTTTATTGGATTTTAAACTCGCACTGTAAAGGATTTTTTTTTCCTTGGGAGAAGTTCGTAAAATGTCTTTGAACATTCATGTAGTTTTGTGAATGTTAAAAAAAAATGTTTTCGGTATGTTTTGATGTTGATTGTAACCTTATCATTCGGTGACATTTGCTTTGTTCTACCTTTAGTAAAACTTGTGTAAATTGTCACTAATTAGAATTATTCCCATTGAAGATTATCAAGGTCTTAACCTAACAGCAGGGGTCAGAGTTCGAATTTGGGACTGAAGACGTTAACTTTCACCTGTGCTTTTTTTCGTAAAAAAAAACAGTGATTAGGTGCCGGTACTCAGTGATGGATTGCCTAACTTTTAACTACTAATACATTAATAATAAACGTTAAAATACAAGAAAAGTGATGATTATTTCTCCACATTGAAAAAGGTGCCGGTACGCCGTACCGGTGGGTACCGTCACAAAAAAGCACTGACCTTCACTTATCCCTTAGCTTGTTAAACCGTTGGGGCATCACACATGACCTGTCGAACATCTTTCTCCATTCTTCTGTCTTTTGCATTGATAAGAATAGTACAGTCAACAGCAGGCAGACAGAGAAAGCGATGGGAGGACAACGTTAAAGAATGGACGGGCCTGCCATTTAAAGAGGTTCTAACTAAGGCAAAAGACAGGGAGGAATGGAGAAAGACGGTCGACGAGTCTTGCTTGGTGCGCAACGGTCCAACAGACTAAGGGATAGAGGAGGAGTAGAATCTCTTTTATATGACAAGCCCATCCATTCTCTTGTCTTTTTTATCGCTTTCTCTGTTTGCCTCTTCTTTATTTTCTTCCTGGTACTGTTCCCTGAAGAAAGATTTCTACAAACCTTGTGACATGGCCATAAAGTCTCAGTTTCCGTTTTTTTTTTGTTACAGTGTTTAGAAGGTCATCGTGGGGTCCGTTTGTGATCCTTTTTCTACACTCCTCGTTTGTGATAGGTCTTTGTAGGTGATCAATTCTATTGTTAGAATCCTTCTTTATAGTTCTGCAGTTAGCGTACAAGTTTCGCAAGCATACAATAATGTGGCCATGACCAAGGAGCGCATCAGTTTGATTTTAGTGTCGATGGCTATCCCTTTAATTAAAGAGACTGAGTTTCGCAAGTGCTGCTGTGGGCTGAGGACTAGGCAGCTATGGATATAGAACAGTTTAGATGTTCTAACTACTTTAATACATTCTGTCAGTGATGTCCAAATTAAGTCTCTTGTGCTTATTCCGGCCCTAACGCATTGCTATCCAGCCTTTGTGCCCACATTGCATGACAAAGCCGCTGAAGTTCAATTTCATTAAACTCAACACTTTGCTGTTATGGCGCTGCTTGTGGCAAACTTGTCAGATTTGTATACGTTTCCGAGGGCGAACGAAAATCGGGGTACCTCTGTTGATTGTTTTATCACTTGAATACAATTTTAAGTTTTGAAAAAAAAAAAAGTAACATTTTTTTTTATTTCTTACAGGACTCACACGAAAACAGTTATCTATACGCCTAGTTTATAGCCCTAGTTCGGCCTGTCCAGTTGAAACCCATCTCGTGGTCATCATGGAACTGACCACATGGACTATTAAGGCTGATCATTCAAAGAAAAATTTCAAGATTTTAATTTTTTTTTATTTTAGACTGTATTTAGATTGTCTTTGAATTATATCTTCTTTTGCACTTCAATTGACATGAGCAGAAATATTTGAAACAAACAGGTGTCTAATTACAAACAAAAATATTATTTACAGACAAATATGAAACAATTTTGTTCTTTGTTGTTTGAATTTTTTTTCTTTATGGTGATGGCTGATATTGTTGATTACTAATGTCGATATACAATTTGAATTTTTTTTTTGTTTTGTTAATCTTATCTGAGTTTTGTACTATTGTGTTAGACACCTTTTTTTTAAAGTTCCCCCCCCCCCCCCCCCCAAATGTGTTTCTTTATTTAACAAAAAAAAAATATATTTAATAAAAGACTTGATAAATGATAAAGCGAGTGACAAAATTGTTATTTAGATTTTAGCAGTTCGGGATTTTTAGTTATTCGTTTTATTTGATTTCTTTGTGCGGCTGTATATAAATCTATAAACATAAATATAATTTTAGGAATATATAAACTCAAATCGTGTTCATGTTATGTGTTGACGAAAAGCAACAGCAAACAAAAAAAAAATGTTTAAAAAATTGTTTCGTTTAATAACTTTTTGAGGATTCTCAGCCTGATATCCCGTGTCAGACATTTCTTAGAGACAGTTGAGACCTAACTTAATGCTCAATTAATGTTATTCTGTATGAGATTTGAAGTGATGATAGCTGTTCATCTCCAGGGTATACTTTACTAAATGATGGTTTACGAAAAAGTGACAATTAGTTAAAGAAATTGTCTTGGCATTGTTAGTTAAACCATTTGATGGAATTAACAAAAATGTATAGTGAGCTTCATTGATCACTAGGTTTCTTAGGAAGCTGAAGCTATTGGAAACTACGTAATATTATTAGACTTCTTCTCCTAGGACATGACTTGTTGGTTTAATAAAGTGGGTCAAGTTAAGTGGGTCACAAAAAGTGGGTCGAGTAAAGTAGGTCAACTTTAGTGGATCACACAAAGCGGGTCAAATAAAGTTAGTCAAGTTAAGTGGGTCAAATAAAGATGTCGGATAAAGTGGGTCAAGTAAAGAGGATTACATAACAAGTCAAACCCAACTGCTCCAAAAGTATCAGAACATGTTGATTATTATAATCATCTTAGTTTTGAAAGCGGCCTTTCTCTTCAACGTCTAGAAATAAAAAGTCAATGTGCACACATAATAAAAAGCCTATCTTAGAAAGTCTGGTGGCAGCAGCCTGTGCCCCACAGATCGTACATAGCTTTGAATTGTTAGCCAGAGGCTGGAAGTCTTCGGTCTGCAGATCTTTCGAGGATTTCGGATTTCAGCACATTACATCGTGTCCGTGAACAGTCGGAAGATGGGTTAGTGACTGTTGAATGCACAAGTCTGTATGTATGAATCAATCTCGCACGCTCAACACATACAAATAGTATTAAAACACTATAGTGAATGTAACAGCAAACTATTGAAATATATAGATCTGTATATATGATTATATCGATATGAATGTCTTGTCGCCTAGGTAACCCGATTATCATACAAGTACTGTATTTATCAATGAGAAATCTAGACGAGCAAATTTGAATCATAACCTTAATAAACTTAGTAAATTAACAAAGCTTTCCGTTGAAGTTTGTTTTTTTCTTTTAATCGCAAGTACAACAAATTGTTCACACAACGACAGACTTATAAGTTCTGTACAAAACATCGTGAAGCCTTATAGCCATAAGAGCTTTGTGGACATTAAACTATTAAACACACTTATTTAATTTATGCTAATTTTTAAAAATCTTTTCATAATTAATGTATGGGAAGTGTCTGGCTGGCGGCACATTCCGCTTGTCTAAACCTTAATTAAGAAAGGGGGAGGGGCGTGCTTTAGAATGTAGACTAAGAATTTCAATTAAGAATAGATTCTATCTGAGTTGTTTTTTTTCTGAGCGCAACTTGTAAACCTACTCTAAGATAGTCCCTCCCAAAGTCCACAAAAGAAATTGAATCAGAGCAATGTAAAAAAAAAAAGCAATAACAATAATAATAGCAATAATAATAAGGCTGAGAATCCTTTAAGAATCTCAATTATTTTATCTGAACAAAATGCTTGCTACTGACTAGATTAACACACGCATTGAAATAAACAGTTTAAAATAAAATGCGTTTGTTTTTATTTTCTGTGAGTGTAGTGGTTGTCTGTGTGTGTGTGTGTGTGTGAAGTGTGTGTTTTATTTTATATATGTGTAGAATTTTTGTGTTGGGAGTGTGTGCAGTGGTTTAATGGAAAAAAAATGCCTAGAGAAGGCTGCGTCGAGCTTCGCAAGAATCAGATTAAGAAGTAGAGGAAAACCGGAAGCTCAGTACAAAAGTTCAAAATGGAGGTCTTTAAGACATGTGTTAAGAGAGCGCTAAAGGATGGCAGTGAATCATGGACTACATAAGAATGAAAACTAAATCCTCTTCACTTATGCTGCCTCCGAAGGATCTTAAAAATCGCATGGCAAATCAGAGCATCTAGCATATTTAAATATTGAAATTAATATCTTCTCAAATATTTACAAAGCGCTGATTAAAATGAACAACGATAAAGGTCTAATTAATAAGAAATGAGCAAATACAACCAAACAAAACATGGATTAATCTCTACATCGATTGTCAAATAAACGCGTGCCAAACAAAAGAAAAAAAAGGCTGACTTCTCTACCACCAAAAGCAAAAGCCACCTTAACCTGGGATAAATGTGGACGGGAGTGTCTCTCCAAAATAGGGCTCCACAGTCACGTGACAAAGTGTGATAGGAGATTAACCAAAGTCTTTACGACTGAAGGAGGTCAACAATCCAAGTGTGTTGTACACTTCAACTTATTGCGTAAATGAATAATAACCTATACACATAATAAATCTATTTCACCTTCATTCAACTTTAGCATTGGCTTTGCAAAGAATGTGCATCTCCCTCATCGTAAGTATCACGTCTTTCATTACGATAGTAGATGCAATGTATTTGCACACCTCAGTCTAGCCATTAGCTCCTAAATATAGACATTAACACCTCAACTATAAATTCCAGATTAGACTCGTACTAAAGCCAGAACTCGAAAGGCGAAATTTAAAGATGAAACCCTCCCCCCCCCCCCCCAATATGCCCACAAAAGAGCTTGGACCATAACTAACTTTCTTTATGACCATGGAAGAGATGCTACATAAAGGCAACAATAATGTAGATAATGGTGATAATAATATTAATTATTACAAAAATTCCTAAGAATATGCTTACTGCCTGACAGAGGGCAAAACTGCTGCAAAACTGGACATCATTAGAAACTTCTTCAAGGAAACGTTAGAGGCGACGACAGTGTATCTGTTTCCCTTCAACGAATGTCAACCTTAGCAGCGTCTTAGACTGACTATAAGTTCAAATTTTGAATTTTTAACAAAATAATAACAACTAAACTCTAACCTCTACTACGATAATATTGACACTAAAGGAATGACAAGCGAAGAGTCAACTTGTCGTGTACAATGAGTCTACAAGTACAAAGGAAGTGTGCTATCTGACGATAAAGTGAACAGGCTAAAAAATAAATGACGCTAGGAACAAAGAAATAAATACGAAGTTAAGAACTATACATTTAATTCCCATAAACTAGATATTAAAATGTCAAAGAACTACTCTTGACAGGGGTTCCAAATATTGTAAAAATTAAGCGCATGTTCGATTGATCAAAACATTTGCGTAACAACGATATTTATTTAACTTGTAGCTTGTTACTTTTTGAGTTCACGAACAATGAGATCTGTGTTTGCTTAGTATTCTATAGAATACTTGATTTTGGTTGTGAGGAAAAAAAAAAAGGAGGTGGGTTATGACAAAAACTGAAATGACTAGCAAGAGAGTTTAGAAACCGACTTGTCATGCCATGATGGATGCTCTGCCTCACAAAGACCCACGGAGAACGGCTGTCAGCTTGTATTCTATATCGATGCTGATTGGCTACTCTAATTGCACGTATAAACAAATGCTGACATGGTGGTGCGGTGGTTAATGTCTCACACACCTGCTTAAAGTTCAGTCAATAAAGACAAACGAATCGTTGCTTTTTGTTAATTTTAAAGATGTATTCTGACTTATCTATATCTATCTATCTATCTATCTATCTATCTATCTATCTATCTATCTATCTATCTATCTATCTATCTATCTATCTATATATATATATATATATATATATATATATATATATATATATATATATATCATGGGTTCAACCTCCCCCTCTTGTTGGAATGTAGTGACTGATTTTTGGCTTTGATTTTGCTTATTTTGGGGGAGATTTTAATACTAAACCATCACTTGCCCCAGCGAAGCCAAGGGGGTTTTGAGTTTAAAACCCCTACCAGGGATTTTTGCAGTTAAACCCCCTCTACTAAAAAAATAATAATAATGCAAACGACAATACCTAAATTCCAAGAGCATTTCTAAGGAAGATTTTGATTTTTAAAACCCCCTCCGAAATTTACGACAAAACCTCCTCTTCACGATAAAATCCCTCTTCAATATAAGACTTCAATAATATATAATATTATTAATATTAATAATAATTAATATTAATACATTATTCAACAGATTCTATGAGTATAGCCAAGAGGAGTTTTGTCTTTAATCAATGTGACTTATGATATACTGCATGTAAATGTGTGTTTGTGTTTCACATCATTTTCTTTAATAAACTTTGGGCCGCTCTCGGAATTAAATATTAAGATTATAAATTCGCACCTAGTGATGTCAAGAGGAGTGCTAGAAAAAGATGATTGTCTTACCCACGAGAGAGGGGAGGGGTGGAGGAAAGTCAGGCAAGAGTATATACAAGGAGTGAAATGTGCCCAGAAGAGAGGGGGCGGGATAGGTGTCACAGGTAATGACCAGTCCGAAAGAGATGATAGCCAGACGCATGACGCCAACGACCAGTGCTCAGTGCTGGTTTTGTCATTTGTTTGACTTAACCTGCGTCATGGGGAGATGTCACCCAAATCACCCCTAACCCTAACCCTCCAGTGCGCTTAGCAGAACTCGCCTAGAATTAAAGGGGAAGGGATAGCATGTCATTTCCATTCAGGAATCTGACTTATTATATATTATTATTATATATTCATGAAATAAGCAAAACATTTATAAAAGGGGGAGGTTGAACCCATGATATATATATATTCTTTAAAAACAGATAAGTCAGATCGGAATTTAGTGACTGATTTTTTGCTACGATTTTATTTATTTTAGGTGAGATTTTAATTCTAAACCATCATTTGCCCCAAAACAACCAAGGGGGTTCGAGTTTAAAACCCCCTATTATGGGTTTGAGTTCAAAACCCCCTACCAGGGGTTTTTGCAGTTAAATCCCCCTCTTCTATAAAACAAAACAAAAAAAAATTGTAAACGACAATCCCCAAATTCCAAGAGCACAGTTAAGGAAGATTTTGATTTTAAAACCCCCTCCAAAATTTACAATAAACCCCCTCTTCAATATAAAAAAAAGCAAATTACACACTCAAAATTCTATGAGCGTAGCCAAAGGGGTTTTGAGTCCCCCCCCCCCCACTCTCTTTAGTAGGATTTGAAGCTAAAAAATACCTCTTCAATATAAAAAAAGCTAATTAGGCACTCAAAATGTTATAAGCGTAGCTAAATGGGTTTTGACTCAGTTTTGAGTTTAAGCCCCCTCCAGCGGGGTTTGAAGCTAAAAATACCTCTTTAATATATAAAAAAAGCAAATTACTCATTTAAAATCTATGAGCGTAGCCAAAGGGGTTTTGAGTTTAAACCCCCGCCAGAGGGGTTTGAAGCTAAATGATACATATTCAGTGTAAAAAAAAAAAAAGCAAATTACGCACTCAAAATGCTATGAGCGTTGCCAAAAGGGTTTTGAGTTTAAACCCCCTTCAGAGGGGTTTGATGCTAAAAAATACCTCTTCAATATAAAAAAAAAGCAAATTACACACTAAAATTTTTTGAGCGTAGCCAATCCTATTGGGGTTTTTAGGTTTAAACGTCTCTCCTACAGATGGCTTTTTTTTTAAAGTTTGAAACCCCTCCAGATGGTTTTAAGTTTAAAATTTCCCTACAAAGTGTTTAGAGGTTGAAAACCTCTATCTTCAATATTATTCTAAAGCAAATTACAGTTACTAAATTCTATTACACGTAGCTAAATGGTGTATTTAATTAAAAAAAACAAAAAAACTCCAGAGATTTTTTAGTTTAAAACTTCAACAGATGATTTTGACGATAAAAAATCTAAAGCAAACTATAGTCACTTAATTCCAAGAGCGTATTCAATATAAAAAAAAAAAAGCAAATTACGCACTTAAAATGCTATGAACATAGCCAAAGGGGTTTATAGTTTAAACCTTCCGACAGCTGGGTTTGAAGCTAAAAAATAAATCTTCAAATAAGAAAAAAAAAAATTCGCAATCTAAATGCTATGAGCATAGCCAAGCCAATCAGGTGTTTTGAGTTTAAATTTCCCTTCAGAGGGGTTTGATGCTATAAAAATACCTCTTCAATATAGCAAAAAAGCAAATTACACACTAAAATTCTTTGAGCGTAGCCAAGCCAATGGGGTGTTTTGAGTTTCAACCCCTCTCCTCCAGATGGCCTTTTTAAAAGTTTAAAACCCCTAAAGATAGTTTTGAGTTTAAAATCCCCCTACAGAGCGTTTTAAGGTTGAAAGCCTCTCTCTACAAATTCTATGACCGTAGCTAAATGTGGTTTTGAATTTTAAAAAAAAAAACTCCAGATATATTTTAGTTTAAAACCCCCAACAGATGATTTTGACGATAAAACGTCCATTTTCGATATAACATCTAAAGCAAAATAGTCACATAATTCCAAGATCGTAGTTAAGAGAAGTTACACATTTCTACCAGTGGCGGAGCTCCATTAATAAAGTGCAGTGAATAGTCTGCCGAAATTGAAAAACACTAAATATGACTCAACAAAGATGGCTAAGACAGATTTTAGGAGTCAGTTATAGAGATCGGGTCTAAATCAAGGAAATCCTATGCCGAAGTGGGAGTAGACCCCTTAGTAAGATTGTGATAGAGAGTCGCATGAGTTTGCGGGGCATGTTCTCCGACAAAATAAATTACGCACAAGAAGAGTTGCGATGGCATCCTAGTACAATTTGGCGCCACACATTAATAAAGATCCTCAGAGCAGGCGGGAAGAGGCTTCAGACATTACCAGTGACAGATTTTTGTGGAAACAGCTTGACGCAAATGCGCCGAACGGCGCGGGAGGGTCTAAGTTAGTAAGAATAGCACATTAGGTTTTTGAAATAAAACTTTTTTAATAGCAGGAAAATGCACTGTAAATACCTGAGATATCCATTTTGTTGGCTTTTTATACCAGAAATACTGCTTGGTTCCAAGCGCTCCCCCAGACCCCTTTGCTAACAGTGGTGGGGAATCTATAATTTTTCCACTAACTTCAGGAAGAACCTATTCTAGGGTACAATAAACGTCTTCCGAAAGCATGAAGGGTCAGAATGTAATAAAGATGATGTACACACACACACATAAATAAATATATATTATTTTCGCGGGGGGGGGGGGGGGGGGGGGGGAGAAAAAAAAAATCCCCCCCCCCAAAAAAAATCCTGGCTACGCCCATGCTAGGAATAACCTATTCTAGGGTACAATAAAAGTCTTCCGAAAGAATGAAGGTTCAGAATGTAATAAAGATTAATTATGTGTGTGTGTACACACACATACTTTTGCGGGGTGGGGTGGGGGGGAAGAAAAAAATCCCCACCCGAAAACAAATCCTGGCTACGCCCATGACCAACTTTTGCAATAGCAATTATTTTGCTCTTAATAACTAATGGATTAGTAAACAAAATATCATGATATTGTCTAAGAAGATGGTGGCCTACCGTTAACGAGTGTGCCAGCCCAACAACCAACCGCCTTTACTTTTCCCCTAATAACGTCAGGTACCCATTAGAGCTGAGTGGACTCGGAGGTGCCGAAGATCCCGGAATTAAAAATCCCAGTTTTCAGCAGGATTTGAACCCTGGACCCGATTCGGAAGCCAAGCACTTTACCACTCAGACACCGCACCTCCCTTTCCAGCTTTCTACGCAATAGCATTTGTTGCATGTTAAGTGGTCAGCCAAGAAAATAACACGTGGGTATGGTTAGTCAAGCATGCTGATCAACCCTTATGTTAGTTATAGAATCTACACAATGTCGTTTGTTTTTCCATTGGCTATAGAGCCCAGTCTGCCCGAAAGCTGAATTGCAGGTTTAGTTAAACTTCATTGCTATAACTTAAAAAACTCAAAAAAAATAAAATAAAATAAAATAAAAAAATTAAATGAAACGAAACAAAGTCACCAATAAAATAATATTCTTCCAATCTTTTACTAATACTGGCAACAACTGTGAGACAGGGATAAATCATTATTTTACAACTTTAATGGAGTGATCATTATATAATATATTTGCTTTTTACCTTTTGACAATTAAAGAGAACACTAAACAGTTAAACAGCAAACAACATGAGTCACACAATGGAACAGTTTAACAGCAAACAACATGAGTCATACAATGGAACAGTTTAACAGCAAACGACAAGAATCATACAATGGAACACTTCAACTGCAAACAACACATGAGTCATACAATGGAACAGTTTAACAGCAAACAACATGAAAGTCATACAATTGAAAACAAAAGATCTTTAAAGAACAGAAATACATCATTATTATTGGCATTCCATCTTACTTAAGGGACATTTCAGGGGCTTAAAAGAACTAAAGAAGTTTCAAATATTTTTACCCACATAAAAGCTCATCAAAAAGAAAAAATGGTGTTTCTTTTACTTTGTTTAAGATTCTAGTTCTGGAGAGAAAAGATTTGCATCCTAAACCAAAGTGTCCAGGAGATTGACATAAAGTATTGTTTGTGGTGTCAGAAGAAGTCTTGGGGTGGTAAGTAAAAAAGGGTAATGCTTCTTCAACATTTATGAATGTAAGATAAAACTGAGGAACCATTCTTTAAATTGTTTGTGTCATATGGAAGGCAATATAATATAAGTTAAAGGATGAAACACATTGACACTTTCATAACATTGACACAATAATATAATGAATTGAATAATGTTATCTTTTTCTAATTTTTCCTTACATCATGAACCGATAAAGTTGTTCATGTTGGTTAGTATACATTCTTAACTACACATGGTGGAACTTCTATAAACCCGAATAACATTTTTCTTAACTTAAAAACAACAAAAGCTATTAGATTTCATGATAGGATAAGGGTCTACATTTTACATCAAGTTGGGCCACAGATACATATCATAGTGTCGCAGCTTCAGAGGAACATCTTCAGAATGTAGCAGACTCTAGGAGGACATCAACTAAATAATCAATGTGAACCTGACCTTACACTGTGTTTATTATGTGAATTTTTGACAGTCAAATGTTTGTTATGTATTAAAGAAACAAGTCAACATAAATAAAAAAACTGGCATGTATAATTATTATTTATGAACATTAAAACCTGAGATACAATAAAACCCTAAATTAGATTCTGTTTATTCCAAGACATATGAACAGAATATTCTTTTCTATCATGATTCATTTGTAATATAAAAGAATAAATACAAATAATGGCAAAAATAAAATATATTTTTTTTTAACTAAACTTATAAATTGCAGACCTTCTTTCTTAACAGAAAATAATTTCCCATCTAGTCATGCATATTAATAAGAGACTTGTAATTCTTCTAAGTCAGTGGTTTTCATGGCTTCCTGTTCCATAATCTAACGACACTAAATATAGAAGGAGCACTTGTATGAATTAGTCCTAGCATATGGAATAAGAAATGTGCCTTTATCTTTGTGCCTTTCTGTGCATTTTGTGTAACTAAAACAAAGTAACCAGTTTTTAATATTTATGATCCTATTATGTTCCTCAACCAACAATTGACATAAACATATACAAAAAAACAACAACATACAGTGTTAGGATACCACATGAATGCTTGATAAATATGAATGGACTTGTAGTGTGATCACAGCATAGTTACCTCCCATGTTTACTAAAAGTGAACAGCTGTACATACTCAAACACACACACAAAACATTACCCTGTCTAGATATTTACACATAATTCTAGCACAGCCCATGTTGGGGCGCAGTTACATTTAAATAAATCAGTAGCAATCCTTTCAACACTCAAAATGAACAATTTCAATAACCACAGCAAAACTTTAAACAAGCTATTGTTTAGCTTATCTCATCTTTATCAAAATAATTTTTAAAAGAAACATTTTAATAGTTGTGCAAAATATATATTTTTTAATATGATTAAAGCAAAATTATGAGTTATCAATTTAAAATGGTGGTTTATTATCATCCCTCAATTATTCATATAATGAAACATAGGGGAATAAAATTGAGCAACATTTTAGAAAGTACATTTATAAATATAATTTGGCACTTGAGTAATACATTCTTGAACCATCACCAGATCCCACAGCATATTATGAAGAAGAGCTTCTTAAAACTATAAAAGTATTTTTGACCTGTTACAAAATATACTGTTTATAATTAGTTTTCGTTAAGTTAATGTGTGCATTCGATAATTTCATTTTTAGTTTTTTTTATAATTTCACAGTCAAAAAGCATATTCCTCTATAAAATGCTAGACTTTGACTGATTACTATGAGACAGTAAACGGGCAAATAGAACAGAGTAGGCGATAGTCCAGAGCAGCTTTATGAATAGGATCTCCTTGTTCCAGATGTTGTGTCACCCTCGATGCATAGCTTAGGATTTAGTTCAAGCAGTCTGGTCACATTTCTCAAAGAAGTGCAGCCAAATATATGAAGAAGTTTTAATCTGAAACAAAAAATATGAATATAATGTGATTTACGTGCAATTATTTCTGAAGTCAGACTTGTCAATTTTTAAGCCAAAATATTTCATCTATGAGGGGGGAGGAGGAATGTTTAGGCCTGTGACTAAAATTATTTAACAAGACTGAAGAGAACACCTGTACAATACATGGGAAAGAAATTCCTGAAAAGTAACAGCACTACAGTTGAGTCACACACAAACAATACCAGAAACCTACTGGTAAATATGGTGTTCATAATTACATCACAGAGAACATTTGTTATCTTCTTATTGTTACCTTCTTATTTTATGAAGTACATGATGTTTCTTCAAAAGAAAAGATAATAAAGTCTTATGCCTACACATGTGTTCCTGGTTGTGAATTATATCTTAGCCACAACAGAAACAGAATAGAAGTAAATAGATTTAAAGCAACAAATCATTCAAGTGTTGATTTATAATTCTATTACAAGACTGTTAGTAGAATTTAAACTAGACTTTTATCAAATGTCTCATAATTAAAACTAATAAGCATATACCATTTGAAAGTCAATATGAAATTGAAAATAAGACAGTTTGTATTTAGAGAATGGTCCTACGAAAGAAGTGTTACTGAGTGATCTAATGAGTAGTATATTTATTTTTACTTCAACATTAAGTAACCTGACAAATCAATCTGCTGTAGCTTTAAAGTAGAAATGTTTCCATTATTCTAGAAGAAAATGAAGATAAAAGCACTAAAATAATTATTTCATTATTTATAACCTAGGATAGGATGCAATCCAAGCAATTCTCAAGGGGGTATGTAAAAAGCCTTTTAGCAACTCGTACCAGTATGAAGAACATAATACTTGATTAGACTGATAGACACTGTCAAAATAATCAATTATTCAATCTAATCATGACCCAATACAATGACTAGATCTGTAGATGAATGTGATTTGCCCATTGCATTATATTTTTTTTATAACAGGGAGACAACTCTTATAAAGATACTCAACAGCAAAAATGAATGTTTCTCTAGGCAGATATTAAGCACCTTTTCTAGATTAAAATGATACAGTTTTTTCTTCACTTTTTTTTAAGTAATTCTTTTCAAAAATGCCAAATTTATTCTTGATAGCTGTGCTAATAACAGATTAATAACAATGTAGGTCAAGCTGAGTATCTAAGCGGAATATTGCTATTAAATAAGTTTTTTTTCTTTCTTTACAAATACAATTATGTGATATCTTAACAAATGCTAAGTAAACATACCAATGCACAACAGATTTATGCTTCAAATCAAAGCACTTCTTCAAATCAACCATCCAAACATTAAAGTTAGAGCTTTAACATACTCATATAGAGTTTCTCTTGTGTCCACCATAATATTTTATGCTTCCAAAGATACGCTCTGCAAATGTCATTGCTTCTTTTTGTTTTGGCTTAGGTCTTGTTGGAACTTCCTTTTGTTTTGGCTTAGGTCTTGTTGGAACTTCTTTTTGTTGTTCCCCAGTATTAGGTCAGTTAAATTTTATGGTACTTTTCTTCCTTATTTTGTAACTCCAATTTGGTTATCAGTTTTATCATGTTGAAATTCATATTTTCTTGTTTAGGAACCTAGGCTTGGGACTGTGGAAGTCAAGCTTGATCTGAGCGTGATCTGTTGTATTTGTATGGGCCCTACTTGGCCATTGTCAATAGACTTTATTTGGTTGTGGGCAGCGTGGACCCAGAGTGTATCACTGACATTGTGACTAAGGTGTGCTTTCATGTTATTTATGTTATATACTTTGTACATATATCAGGCTCACTAAATTATTAGTTAATATGCTAAAGTAACTACTCTTGATCTAATTGCTATGTGTAACTATCATTCATGTCACGTCATATCATTCAATCTTTGTTACATAAGCGCTTGTTGTTAACTATTATACATCAACCTATTGCCATTACTTCCTCTCTTGTTTAATTAAGTAATATATAAGACGATAAGACTGTCAGGGGTGCCCGGGCAGACGAGCCAAGGGAAAATCCAACCCCCGACAACTTTGTAGTCCAAATGTTACGTTACCTTTGACACTGCTGAATGAGATTTACAATGCAGCCTTCAGACAAACCAGGCAGGAAACTCAGTCTCAGATTTTCTAAATACATATTGCAACTGTTGGAGGCAAGCTGATGAACGCTGCATAGACAATAAAATAAAATAAATTTCACTAAAACATGAGCAGTAAAAACAGTAATAAAACACTAAAAGAAAAAAATGATACAAAATAACTGCAATACTTTCCAAATGGTCATATGGCGCTAGTCTAAAATGTAGTTAATAAGAGTAATGTGCTCTTTATTTACACTGCACTTGAATAGTTCCAATTTAACCAGCATTATTGAGGTAAGATCATACACATGATACAGCTTTTACTTTGTGCAGACACTATCATGTTAGAGTTTAAACAAAGGCATTGAAAATAGTTATACATTTGTAAAATACATAGCTTGTCTACACATTTTATATTTCAATCTACAACAAACAATAAAAATAATTGTTTCTTTTTTACATTTTTAGATTTGCCTTCATGTTAGAATAGTTCACTGACACTATGGACCTTTAAATAAGTCAATATAATAGTTTCAAAAACAAAAACAATAATTCATAAGGTGGTTCTGGAGCCAGTAGCTTTACTTTTTTCCATCATGTGCAAGTGTGAAAGCTTGGAAAACTTAAATATTTCCTATAATCCAAAGTAAATATCTCAATCTGCTTCAAGGCTCAGATCTTCTTTTTCTGCATTGTCATTTTCAGGTTGGTTCAGATAACCAGTCCTATATCAACTGTGCATTTGTTTCCATATCAGGAAGCTCTTAATGTATATGTTTTTTTAAAGGAGTGTTTTAGAGGACCTTTCCAAAAAGTATGTAGCTTTAAAGGACTTGGTAAGCATTCTCTAGAGACACCCAACTAAGGCCTGCTATGTTTCACTAGATTTAATTTTCTAGCTTCAGGATTATGGTTGTCTCATTCTGTTGTGTCCTGTTCTGAGGTGAAAAATTATTTGTTGATCAGATTTTGATCGAGACCATTGAAATTGCAGTCTAGTGATGTAATGCTATCACACTAATGGATTTCAAGAAGCGAATAGAAGTATTGAAAATTTACAAAAGTCTATCATTTCTATTTTGTTACACAGCTCACCTTATACTGCTGCATCTCGTAGAGCTGATGTCTAAGCTGGTCAAACGATCACAGTTCTTAGCCAAACTGATCACACCTTGGTCGCTGACTCTATTACACCCACAAACATCTAGCACTCTAAAAAAAATTTAAGTAGGCCAATATATTATGAACTTTTTCCAGAAGAATATTGAATCTTGCTGAATAAGCTTAAGTGACAATGAAAAATACCAAAACCTATTTTTCTTTTGAAATGTTAAAGACTCTAGTGATTATAATTATTTATAATATAGTTAGCTGAACTGCCATATTTGCATTCCTAGAACTTATTAAATTTTTTTTCTATTTAAATATCATAAATAAAATTATTGACAGTTTAAAACTAATTTCCTTTTTGTAAAGTTAAAACACAATCTAAGTCAACTCTGAAGAGTTCAGAGAGAAAGCATCAGGAATAAAGATAATGATATAAATATTGTGTTGAAGCCAACAATTAAGAGAAGTATATTTCTAATAACAATAAAACCTATTAAGCAAATAACCTAATTTACTAAACATTTCAATAATTTCTTATGTGTTTTCAAAATTATTTCAAGTTTCAGCCCTGTTCACTTTAATCTCCTGCCATTATGTAGAAAGTTCAGGGATTTATCTTCATTTCTGAAGGGATATCTGATGCATGCCAAGTGACAGTTGAGAGGCAGTTTTGTTGAGATTTCTAATATTTAGGATACTTTCTTCTAGGGTTTCTAAGACCAACTTCTACTTTTAGAAAATGATTTACCCTTATACAAGTGCGAGCTTCACAGAGATAAAAGCAAAACACTTAAGAGCTGCATGTTGACTGACCTTAAATTAGTCTTCAAGTAGGTGGCCACCTCACTGAGTGCAACATCAGAGATCTGCTGACAGTTGGCCAAGACAAGTGTATGGATATGTGGGCAGTTTCTAACAATTTTTCTGATGCAGTCATCTCTTAACTGAAACACAGATATGCTAATTTAATTGACTCATCTAGTTAAATAAATATTTCATTTGAAATTAATGTCAATATACACTTGGAAGAAAGACGTAATAAATGAGATGAATTGGGTATAGTTCTTACATGTTTACATCCTCGCAAGTCAAGCTCTTCCACTTTAGACAAATGAACAGAAAAACTGATCATTACAGAGTCAGTCAACTAAAGGAAGAAATACAAAACACACATTTATTTAGAAAACTATAGAAACAATTTCATTAGTTTCAAAAACTGGTGATTCATTTAAGATATTTTTTTTCGAATAATTATACAAATTCATCAAAGAAAAAGAGTTTTTATTTCTGTTGTCTGAACCTATGGTAACCTGTCACCTAAATAAGCATAAACAGGATGTTTTTATGTAGAGTTTATTCAGGATTCTTTGCATCTATAAGGAAACAAAAGGAAAAATATATTAAGGGAGGTAATAAAAAAAAAGTATTTTGAAAAGATAAGCTTGTTTGGGATGGCCCATAAGTTTAAACCTTGAATTAAAAGAAAAGATAAGCTTGTTTGGGATGTAACATAAGTTTAAAACTTGAATTAAAAGAAAAGATAAGCTTGTTTGGGATGTAACATAAGTTTAAAACTTGAATTAAAGGAAGAGATAAGCTTGTTTGGGATGACCCATAAGTTTAAAACTTGAATTAAAAGAAAAGATTTACTTGTTTGGGATATAACATAAATTTAAACCTTGAATTATTTATGTGCAATTGTTGTTGGAATTCATTTTGTATTGTGTATTCTTACTTTGTGTGTGTAAGTTTTTATTCATTTTGCAATTTCCATTTGAATTATGAAGTGACTACATTGATTCAAGAAGATTTCTGTTAGCTCATCACCAATTCAAATATCTCCTACATTTGCTGTTGTGTCATCAGACCTTATGTCTGAAAGGATATGATTATACTAACCATACAATTCTAGAGTTACACTACTTTAAAGAGCTATTGACTAGTGAATCAAAGGTTTAAATCCTAGTGGAGATCAGGATTTCTAATTAAGATTTTAGGATGTCCTGACAGCTTAATTGATATCTTGTGGGAAACATAATGACAGCAGATTGGAATGCTATCTCACCGATGCCCAACAATACCAAAGGCCACCAATATAATAAAAGTTAGCCTCAACATTAACATTTCATCTCCATGAGAAATTTCAATTTATTTCCTAACATGTTGAAAATGGTAGAGAACAAAGGAATTTAAACCTCATATGGTAGTGTTGTTAGATATACATTCTGACTGAGTTTGAAAATATTTATTTCGCCTGTACTAACCTTGTTGCAGCTTCCTAAACACAATTTACGCAAATTACTACAGTGCTCACCAATCTTGGGAAAGACTGAGGCTGTGAGTGAGAAACATGCATAGAGTTCCAGTGTTTTTATGCTGAAATATAGTTTAATAATTGTATCTAAATCTGTACAACTTTTGTCAAATGTATATACTTTATACATCAAATAGACACTAAAAAATTTTGTTTAGAATATTTAGTTTTCACTTTTACCATACTGCCAATATATTGTTGTGAGGCAAGTGATGGAGTATGTGGTTGTACTAGTTGTTTGGAGCTACAAGCCAATGACCACCTTACAGCATACACAGCCTTTAATCTTTTATGTCTCCATATCATCTCTCATTGTTAACATAATGATAGATCAGCTTATATTTCATCATTACAAACTACACAATCAAAAACCAATGGCTTAACCTCTCCACACTGTTACCTAGTAAAAACACACACACACACCATAACATGGCATAAATTGCTTGGGTAGCTATCAAGGGGGCTTGTGTTTAAATCTGACTCAAGCTGAGTTTTGTTTGCTAAGCACTTCAAGACAGCATGGAAACATTCTTCCAGATGCCGCCTCATCTAACCCATCCCAGGTTCACAAAAAAGATTGGACCATAGCGCACTGGTCATAGGATACAATATAAAAGTAATTAAAAAAAAAAAAAGCAAAACATATTTATACAAATTACCTTTTTCCATGTTTTTTTAATAATGTTAACAAAGCATTGTCACTCATTGATTGAAATCCATTGACACAAACACTTTCAAATCTGAGCAAATAATGTTAAAGAAAAGATATTTTTTAAATAGAATAAATGGTACCAGGTAATACAGTTAAACTGTAAATGTGTTTTTTCTTCAGCATAATTATTAAACAATTTTATGAATAGAAGTGTTTTTTTAGGAAAATATTCTTAAATGTTATGAGTTAGGAAAATAGTGGACTGGTTGCAGAATGGTTAGAGGTCTGCTAAACTGAAAAATCCCAGATCTTGGGTGGTGATGTAGAATTTAAGAATTTGATTCCTGGTACTTCTCAGTTCATGGAAGAAAATGTAGATGGTCATTATACTTGCCACATAGTACAATGAATCGTCAATGCTGACAAACAAATGATGACTACATTCTAATAAATCCAAAAAGAATGCTTAAGCCTTTTTGTTTTACTTAGCATGAAAACTAAACTTATAATGGCCATAGCTAACAAATTTTGCCATAGTATAACCCAAGAAAGAAATGCAGCAATATGATATAGTTTGCTCTAGGCAAGAGTTCAGAATTGGCACATAGAGATTAAATATAGTGCTGACTTTATGAAACCTTTTTACACAGCCCATAAAATGCAACTGTTTACAAAGCCCTCTTCAATAACAAAAAATATTTGTAGTTACAATACATAGTAATATATTTGTTCTGCCCAACACGAAGATGAATTGTTAGGCACACGTAACGTTTCTAAAAACTTCTAAATAGAATAAGAGCTGGCAACTCTTTTCACTTACTTTTCTGCACATTCTGATATTGCTATGAGCGCCTCGTCAGTGATATTGCAGTAACTGGCGTCCAGATGTGTCAGTTTCTGACAGTAGACAGAGGCAACATTCAGTAAGATAGATCCAACAAAAGATCCTTGACTGCATCCACAGATATTCAGTTCCTAAAAAGGATGAATTACAATAGAATGCATTTATTTTTTTTCCCTTCTTTTTAACAAATGAACAAGATATAACCTAAAACTTGACAACAAAGAAATAATTTTAACAGTTAAAAAATTGTAGATAACCTACTCGCAGTCTTCCCTGAGATTGCCTGAAAAAATTATGTAGTCCAGAGAGAGAGACATCATTTCCTTGACACTTCACCATAGCCAATGAGAGTGGTCGGTGGTTAGCAATCGTAGACAAAGATAGGTCTGTCATGGCACATCTAGGCTTCACTGTTATGTACCTCCCTATTATCAGAAATTGTTCCATAAGGCATTGCATATAATTCCCAAAATACATTTCATCGAATCTTCTTAGGCCCAAAGCTCCAGGGATATTGGAAAGTACATTGTTTTTTAAGTAGCCTAAGAGAAGATAAACAACTATTTTATATTCATTAGCATTCTAGTCTAGTTTATGTTTCAAAACTGGACATATTTAATAGTTGTTGGAAGATAATATAACACTTAATGTAGGGAGAGGGGGTTGAGGAACAAGGAGATGAAATAGTTCATGTAATAAGAGAAGAGGGAAAAAAAATTAACAAGTGAAATACTTTTTAAAATATTAGTTCTTAAAGTGTGTAGTCAGACTAGTTTATAAGTTTGAAATCAAGATAAAATATAAAATACGTTTTTACAAAAACAAAGCTTTTAAAAACAGCTTATACAAAGTGTAATTTTATCAATTAGTTTGGATCAGTCCTGTAATTAAATGTATAATTTGTAGATCAACAAAAATAAATCTGTGTGATTAGAAATATATTTACCAATTGTTTTTCTTGTCATGCTATTAGCTTTCTCAATATGCTATGATCTTATAACTTATCTGGTCCAGTTCGAAAAATTTGGGGGGGGGGGGGGGGGGGGGGGGGGGGGGGGAAGAAAGGGATATCTGTGTTAATTTTACCATAATTGCTTTTAAAAGCATTTATAAAGAAATAAAAGGGGGGAACGACTTGAATTTGAACCCATGGCTCAAACCGACATACTTATCATTCTGCTAGTGAGGTGCATATGAAAATAGAAGATTGTATAGTTATCAATTGTTCGTTTGAAACTTACTTTAAAGCAGGGACCTATTAAGGGGAATAATTCAGCTTAAACCACCAATTCAGTCACAGACAATTTCTTTATTTTGTTCAAGACACCAAACAAAATAATTAATTACCAATAGTTAATTACCAGTGAATTTTTATTATTGATTCATGTTTTTTTTTTTGCAGGTAAAGGAAACAATTGTGTGAAATTTCAGCTTGACCCAAGACTGGGTGTGGGAGAAATGAGGTGTACAAGCTTTTTACCAGGCAGACAGAGTGAGTTGATATAGCTTTGTAAAAAAACATTTGTATTGCTCTGCACCCTAGAGTTTGAAAACTTTTTCTTTCCCTTGGGTGATTTGATGTAGGTAACCAATTCTTTCAACAATACTGTTCTTAATAGATGTTAGATCCAGGTTACAAAACAGGTAACAAACAAGCAGTATAAAACAAGAAAGAAAAACTAAAAGGATGTTTTACACATCAACATACAGAGAGTTTCATCACTGGCCAGTCTGCAAAAATAATGACAGGTCAGCATCAGGTTCTTGAGGTCTCCCTGTGTCAGAAAAGCAAAGACGTAGATCCAGATCTCATCTGGTAAGCATTGCCACATAGACACTTCACCCTCTGCAAGGCGAGGAGTCTGGAAAATAAAAACACCTTCTATTGTTAGTCTGAACATTTTCTTCCCTCACTTACGTCTGGCTAGTATTTTTACTAATTGCTTTTTTTTTTGAGGTCAAAGTTCAGTTCAAGTTGCAACCAAAATGGAGAACTGATGCCCGTCATTGGTTGATCCCAGAAGGGAAATGTCAGTTAAACAGGTTATCATTTCTACGGTGAAGCTTACATCAATAGAAATTTTTTGGCCAGTTTTGCAGACTAAATATTAAACCCAGTTCTGAGACTCCATAAAATTTGTATCTGGGATACTCACTACTGAGTCATTCATTGTATTTTTTTAATGAGATAAATTTTTATAATTATATGGGTCATACAGCTATCAATTTGCCACATCATTAAAACATTCCTCATTGAACTATGTTAAGGGGACCACAATGAATTTTTTTAGACAAATCTTTATCCTGCTAGTACCAGAGGATGTAATTAGTTAATTTTTACAATAATAATAGTAATAATATAATGATACAAAAATTTTAAAAAAGCAAAAGTCACCCATTATTGTATAACCCTTATTGTCTGTAATCTCTCATAAATTAAAAGACAGTGGTTCAAAGAAAATAGTTAAACTTTATTTTCCAACCTAAGATAGCATAACGTACATTTTTATAACAAGATTTCTTGTAAAATAATCAAAACATTCAGATTTTTAACAATCTTTTTTTTTTTGAAAACTCATTGAAAAATAAACAGCTATAGTTTGAACCAATAAGTTTCTACATTTTAGACATGATTTAAAATTTAACATGAAACACTAAAAAAAAAAAGCCATTTACATCTGTACAAATTAATATGCATTTCAAAAACAAATTTTAGGCAGTTTTTTAAAATACTATTAGCCACTAAAAAATGAATTTAATAGCAATGGGATAAAAGGTTCGAACAAAGACTTCTCAAAAGCTTGCCAGGATTTAAGAAGGATCCTAAAACAAGTTTATTATATCAAAGAACTTTCTTCAAAATAAAAATAACAAACACTAATACTTCATGAAAAATCAGACATATAGAACTCACCATTTCTTGCAGCTTGTTGTAAGCATTCTTAGCCACTGCGTGAAGTTTATCTAGGAATGTAAATGATATTTCGTTTCAATTTGTCTTTGGTTAACAGATATAAAACTATGAAAAGCAGATAACTTCTTTATTTTTTAACCAGAACCTAGTTGAAATACATAAATGAAAGAAACTAGATTGAAAAAAAAACAACTTAAAAATCTTGCAAACTTAAATTAATAACTGTATCTATATGAATAAATGTCTCTATTGATACTTTACTTTAAAAAAAAAAAAAAATTGCTTTTGAATAGTGCAGCTTTCATGCTTATAGAGAATGCTCATTGCGCTAGGGCCCAATCACTTTGGGGTTTGAGTTTTGAGTTTTTGGCACATCGGCACAATTTAGGCCATGTTGTGCCTGTAATCCTTCGTACAATCACTTTGGTGGACATATTAGGGAGGGATGGGATAACTGGAGAAGGCTTCCATGCTGCGTTTCAGTGCTCAGCAAGCATAATTCAGCTTAAATCAACATTTAAACTTGAGTCCCTTAGATAGGTAGCCAATTGTTTTCTTGCCATTCATTCCATTTGTGTAATTATAACATGGATGTGTGGATGTGACAGTTGGTTTATATAGGATGTCTAAAAACATCTGTGTTCATAAAAGTTTACTGTGTTCACATGTATAGTTGTTTTTTTCATTTCCTAGTAAGTTATTAAAGTAGTACAGTTCCCCTTTCGGACCTTGCGATCTATAGGGCAGATGATGTTAAGGACATCTGTTTCTGTGGCCAACTGCTAATCAGCATGGTACCCATTATTGTAAGTTATTATGCCATTTTAATTCATAACGGGGTCATGCTTCAAATAATGCTGGGAACTATTGGTGTTCAAAGCTTTATTCAATACCAATCTACAAGTCTGAATAAATTCATTTGAAAGTACCAGCTTGGTGAACATCTTCTTGGGGTAGCCGGTGAAGTTCAGCACAAAGAAATCTGGGAGAATCATCACCATCTTTACAAGTTTGTAGCTCAGTTTGATCAGTGACAACAGAGTCAGGCATACACTGAACATTTTCTGAGGCTGACTCAGAAGTTTCTCTGAAAAATAGAATAAAAAACAATTATTAATAATTTTGCACATAAATGTTACTAAGCATTTTTGGGATCAGATAATGCTAAATAGGACAAATGTAACATAATAATAAGAAGAAATGTGCATAATAATCATTCTTGTTATTTATCATTAAAGCGAATATGGTCGTTGTAAATTGTAAAAGAATATGTTTAATAATAATTTTAAAACAAAATGTTTAAGATACATTTTCAAGGCTGAGAAACTTTAACAAATGGAAATGAAGTCTACTTTTTGTTTTTAGTGTATAAAACCATTTTTTTCGGCTTATCGTAGATTCACATTTTGAAATCAAGGCAATGAGAGACAATTAGGTAAACAATTCATTCCAGCTTAAATCATTAATGAGACTTATTTTAACTTGCTGTATTCTCCCCTGGTCCGACAACTATATCCATTTTCATATTTTTCCCTAATTTACTGACCTTAAGGGATCTTCTGAGGGTCCAGCAGATGTAGTGATTAGTTCTCTTTTGACAGGACTGCCTGATCTAGTCTGGACAAACCCAATGGACATTCTAGTAGCATTCACTTTGGCACTGGCTGGTCTCTGAACAGGATCAGCAGCAGATCCCCTGATACAGTTATATTGATTATATTTTAGTTTTCAGTTTACAACTAACTAAAAATATTCAAAAAGCTTATATCAACTTACTCTGCCTGTTTGTTTGGTAAAATTTTTGTACATGCTATTTCTTCCACACCCAATTTCGGACCCAAATATTTTTACAAAGCTTATAACAGCTCGCTCTGTCTGTTAAAAAGTTTCTACATGTTATTTCTCCCTTCACCCTAACTCAAAGTTGTTTTTTTTATATATGCATTTAAAAAGCGAGCATGGTAATACTCACACAAATACTCCTTTACTTCCTCCTCCCTCTTTCCCAACTGGTCTAGAAGAGAGATAGAATAGATAGATAGTATTGAGAAAGCTAAAAGCATGTAATTGCATTAAACAAAAACAATTTGTAAAAATATTTCTAATCACACAGATTTATTATTGTTATTCTAGATCTATTACTAATTTAAACACATGACTGATACAAACTAATTGATACAATTACACTTAATTTAGCTTTGTTTTTTTAAAGTATTTTTAAAATGTTTTCTTGTTTAATTTCTTTATGGTTAGATGTTTCACTATAGAGCATTCAGTAGGATAATGAAATAATATTTTTTGCAAACTAGCATTAAAAATCTAACATCTTTAAAGAGATTAATAAACACCTACATACATATGCAGACACAATATCTTATCTTCTTATCTTATATAATACAGACGTAACTTCAAAAAAGAAGATAATTACGTCCTATGCGTCATGCATTTAGTCATGCATATTAACCAATGACTTAAATTCTGCCAAGTCACTGGTTTTTCTGGCTAGCTCAGGCAACCCATTCCATGCTCTAATAGCACTAGGGAAGAAGGAATATTTGTACAAATTTGTCCTAACATATGAGACGAGGAATGTGCCTTAATCTTTGTGTCTTTCAGAGTATTTTATTAAATTTTGTTTTTGTATTTGAAGATTATGGTTCAGTGTTTTATGTATAATTGCTACTTTACTTTTGAGTCTTCTGTTCTGAAGGCTTTCTAAATTTAGTGATTTTATAATAGGTGTTACTCTAGTCAAATGTGAATATTCATTTGTTATGAATCTCACTGCTCTATTTTGTGTCTGTTCCAGTTTCTTAATGTTTTCTTGAGTTGAGGGGTCCCAAACGGAGGATGCATATTCTATTATTGGCCTAACCAAGGTTAAATAACATTTTAGTTATTAAAAGTTAAAGTTAAAAGTTATTAAGGACACCACAAACCTAGGTTTGAATCCAGCACTTGCTGGTCTTTGCTGTCTGCTAACTCCATAAGGCCTATCAGGGAACATAATACTTTCCTGGTTATTTCTGGAGTCAACAGCTTCATTAATATTGGATGCACTTCTACATTTACTTGGAGGGGTTGGATGCATAGAGTTAATCGCCATGTTAAGGCTGGATCTGTCAAAGGAATTGTTTAATATTCAAAATCTTGAAAAACATTTTTGTTACACATTGGAATTTCATTGCCACCATTAATGGCTTGATTATTTCACACACACAAAAATATCATTAATCAAGTTAATGTAATTTTTTATGTTAAAATTCAAAATATCATAATTGTTGGAATAAAAATAATTATTTTCAAATATTACTCAGTATAAGTTACTATTTTTGTGTGTAAGCATTCCTTTTCAAACACAAAATGACATGGATGCCGAGGGGTTGAGTGCTATGATGTGAAAACAGAAAGTCACAGTCAAGTGCCACCATAAAGAAGAAGCTCTTGAGGCCTGAGTCTCTACAGCTATTACAGGCATAGGTTTTACTTTTTTTTAATTGGAAAAGATGAACAATCTTTTTAGTAAAGACTTAACACTATTATTAACTCTTGTTCCTCTCCTTTAGCCATTGGCTAAGTCTTACAAGATTAGATAAACAATGGCATTACAAAACTTATAAAAAAAATAGAATGGTATTGTTGATGTGATGTTTTTTTTTTATGAAACAAAGTTGAATTTGAATTGAATTTGTTTTTAAATAAAAATAAAGCATACTTTTCAGATGATGTAAAGGTCATCTCTTTCTATGACTGTCAGTTAATGTGAGTGTCATTGACCAGCACAACAACCAACCCCCCTTTCCTTTTTTCAACTTAGGTTGTACACATTACAGTTGGGTGGACTCAGGGGCATTCTGAAATTCAAAATCTTAGTCTTCACAGAGATATGAACCAGAGGTACCTCCCTTCGGAAGCCAAGCAGGTTACCAATCAGTCATCATGCCTCAAATTAAAGATTGTGTAAGGGACACATTTTTTTTTTGTATTTGAATTATTTGATGAAAAAAAAAATTATCAGCCCAATTTTTATTTTAAACAAAAATTTTTTTTGACTGTAACTAATGAAACAATTGTAACATGCAAAACAAATGAAAAAGAAGGCAGCTAGAAGAGATGGTTATGCCTATTAGAAGTAAAAATTTATTTAATTAAATTGAATAAATATGATAAATTATTTTAATGGGAATACTTAAATTACTTTCAATAGTCAATTCAACACATCAGCTTTTAATAACCAAATTACCTTGTTGCTAATTCTCTGGGATGAAAAGAACTCCAGGCTATACTTGATCTAGCCCAGTGGCGTTGATGAATGGGTGCTCCATTGTTAATTGTCTGTTCTCTTTTGCCTCTGTTCGTAGAGCGCTGCCGGGAAGACAATGGTCTTCTTTGAGACTTTAAAAATATTCCTGATTGAGACTCTTTTGAATGGACAATTTCTTCTTTACTGATAGGGACATCAAAAAAATCCTTCTGGCTATCATTACAGTTCGCAAGATTTTCACCAGCATCATTTTTATTTCTTTCCGAGTCATTTTCACTGGAGCTATTCTCATCCTCCTCCTCACTAGACAGAGCCAGATTCAGGGATGGGACAAAAGGGGCATCAGAAGATTGGTTGCAGTTTCGACTGTCCCTGATCTCCTCATAGCCAAATATTTCAACATCTATTGCCATGTCTCTATGTCTTTTCTTTCTTTTGCCCAACTTTTTCAGCAAATGACCATTCTCATAGGAGATATTTTCTAACTCGCCAACGGTAACATTGGACTGTATATTTTCTACTTGCTTTGTAAAATTAGATATTGGAACAGAAGTCTTTTTATTAGCTGTGGAAGAAGAAGGTTGAGCATAACTGGCATTAGGTGCTCTTCCCTGCTCAGAGGATCTTTGCAATTCTTTCTTGCTGTAGGCTATGATTATTTCCCTGAGAACTGGATCACTGATTTGTTCAAGTATCAGAGACTCGGAGACATCATCATTAGATTCATGGGAGTAATTGTTTGTATTCTTTCTTCCTTCAGTCTGATCAAGAGACTCTGTACTTACTTGCAGATCAACAATTGATGCTCTTCCACTGTCTTTAGGTTCTTCGTTGTCATCAAAGTTTTGCCTGACTGGAGAATTGGTCAAAGATCCACCACGTCCTGATTCAGGTGAGTCTTTGTGAGGGTAACTTTCCCTTTTGTTTTTAGTACCTGATTTTATGTTATAGGAGACATCTGTTTGGACCTCTGATGTATCTGAGAAATCAAAACTTTGATTTGTTTTGCTAGTTCTACTAGGTTGTTTGTTTTTTCTATTTCCAGGCAAAAGTGGTTCTATGCCAATCAAAACCTCCCCACAGGACACACACCAGTTCATATAAGCCTTATTGGAAGTACCACACTCAGAGCAACAGCGGACGCCTCTGGACAGCATCTCAAAATCTTCAGAAAGGGCCATGTGTTCATATTTGGGGTCACTCCTGAGGTGCTTGAGGTGAGCCATGTCAACTCCCAAACTTTGAAGTCTACTTGTCACACCTTTGGCTGTAGCTGTTGTCACAGACGTCATGGCATCATCATTGTCATTCTCACCAGGTTTAAGAGACAAGTCTGGCACTGTTTGAGATGTTCTTTCATCAAGATGCAGTGACTCAAAATATCTCTCAAGTTTGTAATCACTGAATCTCATATCCTCTAAATGACCTCCATCAGTTATACACCTGTAAAAAAAAACCCACAACAGTTTATGATAAATAAAAGAAAAACACTTTAGCAAAAATGTACTGGTTAGAATGAAATGGATTTAGCAATTATGATTAAAGCCAAGTAAATATGGAAACATTTTCATGATGATAAAAGGAATGATAAATTCTGAATAGGTCCTAGTGTATACTATAATTCTGAGACAAACCTATAAAACATGGCCTTTGAAACATGTAATATTTGTTCTTGTCCAATAAGTTAAATCTGCAATGTCATGTACTTTGAAGGATTTTTTTTTATTTCAAAAGAATACAACACATAATTTTTTAGCAACTCTAAAATTGTATAAGTAGTTTATGAAATAATAAAAACATGCCAAGCAATTTGGGATTTCAAATTTGTTTGTGTGCTCCTGAAATAGAATATATAACAACTGAGACAATTACCTATTTACTGGTCCTGGATATGAACTCTCCCTGGGAGTAAGTGAAGGTGGCATTGTTGGAGGATGTGGTACTTTCAAAGCTGGTTCTATATTCTATAAAAGGTAGACAAATGTATTTTGTTAAATATCTGAGCTTCATTGAGAATCGATAGGACTTAAATTCAAATATTTTTTGTATTACCATTTTATATTTTTATTTGAAGGATTTTTTTTTTAAATAGATATAACATGAATTTCTTCTATAAAAGTAGAAATAAAAGAAGTTAAATATTGAAATGTATGTTACTATTAAAAAAAAAAAAAATATCTTTCTTCAGCTTAATTTTCTTGTTATGTATGCTATCTGCAATGTGGATTCTCTCTAGAGACTAGACATTTAGCTTAGCATCATTAGAATGCTAATCTATCTATGTGTGCATTATATCCCCCCCCTCCCCAAAATGTGTAACACAAAAATGAAGGCTGGTTCAGAAAAAAAATTAATTAAAATCTAGGTCCTTACCTTATTGTCTGAAGTGATTAAACTGTTAATACTGTTTCTTCTAGCGCCATGCGGAGGAGGATGTGGAACAAATGGATGTTGAGGTGGACTGCTGCTGCTGTGTTGGCGAGCTATAGGTGGTGGTGGGAGGTGGAGAGGTACACCATTGGGAAAAGTAGGCACCCCAAGAGGGTTCACAAAATGTGGGGATGGATAATAAAAGGAGCCGGGTGAAGGAGGAGTTGAGAGAGTAGTCTGCCCCATGTACTGTGAGGTTGAAGGAAACCTTGGGTACTGGGGTACAGTCTGGGGGTAGCGGTAGTATGAATGGCCACTGTCTTCAAATGCATAGTATGGAACAGGTGGGCCTGAAGCGTGAGGGCTCATTGGGGTTCCCTGTTGCTCATAGCCACCAGGATGTAAAGGGGGAGGAGGAGGAAAAGCAAAAGGGTTTTGCTGATGTGAATATGAAACCATACTGGCTAACCCCTCATAAGAAAGCCTCCTCCTGGGAGTGTTGAATACCTGATCAGATCTCAATAGATAGTCCATCATGTCTGGTTTAAATCTTAGCGTAGTGTGTTGGTCTGAATAAGTAATATCGGATAAACTTATATCTTGAGAGTTTAAATCTACTTTTCCACCATAGGCTTGTCTATAAATTTCATCAGCAGAAAAAGAGTTTTTAGTGTTTTTGGGTACTGTCACTTGTTCATAATTTCTGACCTTTTTTAACAGATCTTTTTCCCCTTCTGAGATTTCCTGTAAATCTCTTGTAATGATGTTGCCCTTACTGCTGCACAGCTTGCTTAGGTTGCTGGGTATTTGTAATCTGTCATCCATCAAAGCAGATTTTTCACTTTGGTTGGATACTACATTTATGCTGTTTTTTTCCCTCTCTTGCTCCTGGTGTAGTCTCTCAATGTCCAAGCTTACTTTAGCAAGAAGATCCTGCAAACCTTTCTCTCCTAGAGCTGCTTTAATACTCTCCTGCATCCTAGGACTAAAGGGTTCATAAGATGGCTTGCTTCTCTCAAAGATTTTCATTTCAGACCCCAAATTATTTGCCTGAGATGAGGGTGATCCCAGGTCAACCCAGTTTCTTTTATAATTGGGGAAATTTTGATATCTTGAATCAGAGCTTTGTGATTCAGTTTTGCTGGACTGGATTAAATTTTCCTTCAGATTCACAGGCCTGCTATCTAGCTCTCCAGTGATCTTATCTGGTTGAGTACTTATAGTATTTTTAGGAGGCATTATTGCAGAGAATTTTGTCTCTTGTTTCTTTAATGACTTTTGTAATGTACCTTGCAAGTTTTTTACATCATCTCTTGATATTTGGTGGTTATCATTGTCATTCATATGTCTCAGCTCTGCCTGTTTATTGCTTGGTGCAATTACTTTTATTCCAGGACTGTGAGGAGCAGCATTTACTATACCATCAGAAGTCACTTTGTGTGAATTAAAATACTCCAAGCGTTTTCTTCTGATCTCTTCAGCCGTAACTTGTACATCTTCCTCACATTCATCCAATGAAGACTGCATGCTTGATTTTTTTTTTTATTTCATCCACACTTCATGAAAATGGAATCAAGGTTTCAGGGATTAAAATAATCATGATTGATATCTGAAAAAAATAAGAAAAAAATGTTGATTTAAAACTGATTTTTTTTTAGTTGCAATTATTTTGGTAATTTATTATTAAATGTTTTTTTATTTTAATATAATATGTTCAGTAACACGAGCTATTTACAAGACATGTAAGGCTCTGGCCATATATTATATTTTACTTTCCAGCCTTATGCATCTCCGGCAATCTTCTTTGGTGAGCTTAACTCTTTGACTCTGCAACAACGCTACCATCGTTAATTTTACCCAGCTATAAAGCTCGGATCAATGCTGGCAACGTCAGTGTTTTAAAATTTATATTTTCTCTAGTACAGTATGTTTTTAATTGCTTTCAACATTATCTTGAATAGTTTCCCTTTGATAAACATCTGTACTTTCCTTCTTTCAATGTGTTTTAACAGTTAAAGATTTTTTGAAAGAATGGTGTCTTAAAAAGGCTCAGTTTTCTTTAGATTTATGTTCTGGATGATAGTGATAGGGGATAATGAGCTCAGAACATTTATTTTAGGTGCTTTTAAATGGTTTTCATATATAGTTATGTGGAAATATGAATAGATATTGTGAATAATAATTTTTTCCTACTTTGGATCATGATATATTTTCTAGATCTGATATAGACCCAGAGCTGTTGACTTGGCCATGGTGGTCAGTTTTCATTTTTCCAATAGTAGTGAAATGGATTATTAGCTCAAAATTTCTATTTTATGTGTTTTAGATTTTTTCTCTATAAAGTTTTGTGACATTATGGATAAATATGATAAAAAATTATTTGCCAATATGGATCATAAAATTTTTCCAAGATAAGTTCTAGATCTAGATCCTGGAGGCTTTTTTGCAGTCGGTAAGTTTTTATTTTTAAATTTCAAATATTAATATAAAAATAATTTTCTTTGGTTTATAAAAATTGCTTTGTGCTATATAAGAAAAGCTAGCCAGAAAAACCAGTGACTTGGCAGAATTTAAGTCATTGGTTAATATGCATGACTAAATGCATGACGCGTAGGACGTAATCATCTTCTTTTTTGAAGTAATGTCTGTATTATATAAGATAAGATAAGATAAAAAGGGCATGCATGCCCTTTTAATTCTGTACTAAATATATCATTTTCTAATAAAAATAAAAATTTATAAATATTTAATCAAAGCATTTTTTTCTTTCAGAAAGGGAAAAAAACATTAATTCTGTCCAAGTATGGATCATAGTTACGGAGTCAAAGAGTTAAAGCAGGAGGATAATGTAAAATAGCTAGTATCCCTAAAGGTGCTATAAAGATCAACTCAGGAGCCATTTCACTGGCATAGAGGAAAGTAGCTGGCAGAAGATGGCCTCTGAAAGAGACAGTTGAAGAGCTCTCCACAATGTGGCAAGGGCTGCGTGACAAACATTTGAAACCCAAAGGAAAGACCTTATTTACTTATTTTAAAATTGAAGACAGGCGCAGAAGACCAAAAGAAATTAAATTTAGTTAAATAGACCACCATATGGCAATGGCTTAAAAAATGTGTCTGTACTAGATGCAGAAAAATATGCAGCTTACAAAGTTTGCATAGTCTTGTGAAACACTGCACTCATTCTTAATCTCCGGAATAGACCAGATGACATTGCCAATATTTGACAATTACTAGACTAGAGTAACTACTAATTTATATTAATTAGGTCAAATCTTTACAAATACTCTTTCTTCCCTAGCGCTATTAGTATTAGCAACTAGAGCATGGATGGGTTGCCTGAGCTAGCAAGGAAAACCAGTGTGAGTGACTTGGCAGAATTTAGGTCATTGGTTAATATGCATGACACGTATGACGTAATCATCTTTTATTTTTTTTTAAGAAACGTCTGTTTTATAAGAGTCATAAGGACATAAGACTTAAAGATAATTAAATCATAGTCATAAGATGATAAGTCATAAATGATATTGAATATTGATAAGAATAGAATAGAAAAGATATTATTTATTAAATTATTTTTGACAAGTCAATTAATTTTAAATTAGATTTTACACTTACTGACTAGACATAGTTCTAGATCTTTATTAATATTAGGAGAATTTAAATTAAAGAAATAACAACTATTACAGTAAAAGAACAACAAACATTAAGTTATTTAGTTTTATTTTTTGACAAATTTTCTGTCTGTGTTGACGCCATATTGTTTTACCGGTAGTTAGGAGGAAGTGAAGGTAAAAAACAATCGAATACAAAAGCATGAAAAAGACAATTAAAAATTATAGACCTCCATTGCACAATACATCTCTACATCTTATCATCTATATATTAGACAAGATTTAGATCTCTCTATATTAGTATATATATATATATATATATATATATATATATATATATATATATATATTTCCAGTAGCTGATCATTCGCTCAAATATACGTGTGGGATTTCTTGCTTATTTCCTTTCCTTTGTGAGAATATTCAATGCCTCTCACTGAATCGATGAATAGTCTATTTCTATCTTATATCCTTTTTCTTTTCTTTTTTATGCAATGAATTGATCAGCGAAAACGCTTTTTCAACGTTAGACTTATGCCTGAGAATGTAATTTAAAAATTTGAATTCATAAAAAAAACAATACAGATCTTCATGAGATCTCAGCAATATACTTTTTTTTTAAAAGTCGTAAATTTAAGAACACACTTATGTATACGTTCAAAAAAAATTGTCAGATACTTTCAAGTCATGTCAGTTTTTGTGTTTAAACCAGAACATATGAAACATTAAATTCGATTTATGGATTAATTGCAATAAACATTATTAAAACAACAGAGTAAAAGACAGACATTTTCACGATTTGGCCATTATTTATGTATAAAAAAACACAAATGGAGCCCTGACGTCCCCTTTCTGCTGAAGTTTGAAGTAGTTAGGACTCTAAGAGTTAGTGTTATAAAGAAATCTAGACATGCATATTTCAGATTCCTGGTTGAAAACTTAAAAAGTGACGACCTTGCTTTTCGTTATTTAGTCTCAACTCAGCGTGAAAAGCGGAAATAGAATATTTACCAACATGGCGTTATTCGTCATCTAAAACGATGTTGACACTGTTTTCTTTGCATTAATAGATCTAAAGCCTAGCTATTAATCAATTGTTTGTTTATTGGTTGGTTAAAAAATAAAGAGAAATTTGTTTTCGTATTCTGCTTGTTAATTTTTAAAATTTAATTTAGAAGTCTATGATTTTATCTAGATTATCAAGACACTGGGACTGAGGCGTCTGAGGCTGACTTTCACTGAGAGACTCTTAGTAAGAGTAGTAAGAGTAGGACTCACTTGAGTAAGAAGAGTCAGACTTGTCACTGTGTAGTGTGTCAGTTTCGTGATACTGATTTTTACTGATAACTGATACTAATACTAGTAATAGACTAGTATCAGTGAGTGAGTGTGTACTACTCACCTACTGTCAATGAGTGAGAGAGACTGATGATCACTTTGATCAATCATCTTCTGATACTACTGACTGTCACTGATACTGATAGATTCTACCTTCCTTATTAATCTGATACACTGTGACTGTCAGTGTCAAGTGTTGTCACTGATTCTGAGTAAAAACTTAAAAAGTAAAAGTATTTAATAAAGTAGACTAAAGTGTCTCTAGATCTAGTAGCTGCCTGGCTTTATTACATTGAATAATGATTAATGATCAATCCCCTTTTCAATGTATCCCATAATCATATCATACAGGACATACATGATCGGACATCTCACAGTATTGAGTATTTTTATCAATGAATTTAATGCATGATATTTATTTAGATGGTTGTGACACAGTTACTATACTTAGTACTATACGGCATGTGTGGCCAACCGTGACACACAGTCACAGTTAGTGCACTGGTGGGCAGTCACGAGTGTGTTTTGTCAACAATAATAAGAAAAACATCTAGTGGATTTGTTTTGTGTTGAATGTTAACCTTATGTACATATATAGTTATTAAATTCTTTGCAAATAAAGACTTAAAGAAACTTGTATCAACACAGATGGTTATTACAATACAGACAGAAATACTGTGACTGGTGTGGTAGTATGATGCAAAATGCTTTTTTCAAATTTTTGACACTAAATGTATTTGGTTTTGTTTTATATGCAAGATCATTTTTCAACTCAATCTAGCCACTCTAAGAGATAAAGTACACTGATATGAAAGTGTCCTTTTTGGACCTCATACACATGAATGGGGGTGCTTCTGATACTAGATATATATAAGGCTGATATGATGCATTAGCCTCATTAGCCTTGCCAAGCAAGACCTAAATTGTGTACTACACATAAATTGGCTTCAGGATTGAAAGGAGAATCTGTATATATATATATAACAATTTCTTTGCTTTTCATTAAAACCTTTTCAGAGTTATAGGGGTTTTTGACTCAAGGATTCCCATTTAGAAAATGCTGTCCACAGTATCGAACAAATTTTATTTTTGATTGTTCATGTAATTTTATGCAATATTTTCTTTAACCTTCTTAAGACGACACAACCAATCTATAGGCCTAAGGCCTAACCACAGGATTGGCTCTACTAGCCAGTTTTTGTATCAGTCAATCGGATTAGCTCTTAGACTGTAATGGCGGCTCCTTTGCTGTTTTTATTCGATAATTTGTTTGTATTGATTTTTTGAAGTTAGCTAGTGTCAAGTGAAAATTTTAACATGTCAGACGGCGATATTGATGAAAGCAAACTCACTGACTCTGATTTTATTTACTCTGATAGCCCTAATAAAAATCAGGGCAGTGTTGAGGAAAGCTTTAGATCTAAGTTTACACTAGTACTAGATCTAGTATAGTGTAGACAATGTCTATTCATGGTAACATGGTTTGAGTTAAGGGTGAGGAGCTAGATAGAGAAGACCCTCAAGGGACTAGCACCCCATAGACTGTTTTATATGCTTTTTTTTGTATCAATTTAGTTTAAATGTTTGTCAGAAAGACTAATAAATATGATGCCAAATTTCTAACCAGCTCACACTCACAAGAAAATCCTTGGGTTATAAATGGGTGGCTTTCAGTGGCCAAAATGAAGGTGTTTGTTTCCATTGTACCGGGGGGGGGGGGGGGGGGGGGGGGAATAAAAGTAGTAAAATAATGTGACAGAAGGGTCTCCATGTGCCTTGTTTCACTAAACACAAGTATAAATTATGCAAATTATCTTCTTATTTTGATAAATCTAAATATTTCAGATGGATTCTATTTAAGATTATATTAGTTTATTCATTTCTCGTCAATAATATATATAGTTTTGTGTGTATAAAATGTAATTTAATTAGTTTCATTTGTTAGGATTTTTTTTGTAAGAGAAAAATCCTAAGTCTGGAACTAGTGCTCCGCCTGAAATGAAAGAATTAGATGATCAAAACATTTTTATATGCATTTTGTCTGATATGGTTTACAAGGCATTTGATATCGTTTAATTTGGCTATTGCTAAAGTTTAATAGTATCTATCTGGTTCAAAATCAATATATACAATGAAAAAAATACAGTTGTGTTCAGTCACTTAAAGAATGATGCCATTGATTAGATGTAGATCAGCTTGTTTTTAGTATCGTTGAGGTGAGTGACGTAGGCAAAGCCTAAAAACGAAACTCATAATTCCATTTTTACAATTCCTCTATTCAAGTCGCACATTCATAGAAACAAATAGAAATGGTTAATTAGACTATTTAGATATGATGTTGATCTAAATAAAGACTTGAACTTATGTATTAATCTAGTATGATAGTTCTTATACATCTAGATTTACAAGAACCCCTAATTTCTGGAGACAATGATCAGGGCCAGATTTAAATAAGTGAAGGCTCTGGGCAGGATTTTTGTCTACGCCCCAACACCTTTTCAAAAGCTGTAATAAAAATCCTTTTATTAATAATATTTATTTATTAAATTAAGCCATATTTCAAAATAAAAAAATATAGTAATTGTAAATTTAATCTCATTTTCCTTCTTTTTTACAAAAATATTTAATCTGTATATTTTTTAAAAATAATATATATTTCTGAGTTTGTTGAGGGTAAGGCCCTGAGTTGTCACACTACCATAAGTGTGAAGCTGGATTTATATTTGTGACCTTGGTAAACGCTGACACTTCTTAACCACAACAGTGTTGCCAACCATAAGAGTTCAAATATTGTTGGTAAAAATGTTTAAAAATACAATGTCTAAAAAAAAACCAATAGTGCTGACCCTTCAAAATTTTGATATTTTTTGTTTAAATCTTCATTGTAGAGGCCCCAAATCCATTATAGCTTAGGTTAGATCTGGGTCTAGTTGCATTCTAGTGACTAGTGTAGCTAAATATAATATAAAGATCTACAATATGATAATGATGCTGAATATTAATTACAGACATTCTTTCAAAAGAGAAGATATTCATTTGTTAATCTAGTCATGCATGCTGATTGGAGATTTAAACACTACTGAGCCATCAAGTCTGTGAAGTTTGCTTTATATATCACCTTTGGTCGTCAAATAATTAATACAAGTTGTAACCATTGGAGTTTGGAGGAACAATAGATTATAAATATATATATATATAATTATTTGATGTCTGTGTAGTTTTTAAAAAATTAAATTGACGCCAAAGTTTGTTTTTAAATTTTTTTTTTTTTTTTATATTCTACTACAGAAACGTATTTTAGATCGCCAGAATGGACTTTCAGCATAGAGCTGGAGGGAAGACAGGGACGGGAGGTGTGGCCTCTGCCTCTGAGAGTAACAGAGATAGAAGAGAACGACTTCGGCAACTGGCTCTGGAAACTATTGATTTGAATAAAGTAACTTATGTTGCTAAGTTAATTTTGAAAAAAATATGTGTACAATATGACATTGCCCTACTTTTTATATATATACTTACCCTGCACTCTTTTGTTTTGAGAGCAGCTGTTTATTGTTAATTTCTTTTAAATGCGTGCTGCGTGACAAATGTTTTGTCTGATTTTTTCCCCATTCTGTCATTGATTTGTTTTATACTTTTTTGAATTTCTTCAATAAGGTAATGTCTTTTTGTGAAATGCTTAAATTGGAAATGTATTTCCTCCTAGCTATTAAAACTTAATATTACAAGAAATCTAGAAACTGAATTATAGAGTTAGAGTTTTTTTGTGTGTGTTGTTTTTTTTTTGCAATCAGATTTTTTTATTTTGATGTGTCTGCATAACATTTTTTGCTGTTTTCAGGATCCTTACTTTATGAAAAATCATCTTGGCTCCTACGAGTGTAAACTTTGCCTTACTTTACATAATAATGAAGTAAGCATTTTATATTTTACTTAGCTTTACAATACATTTGAAATTTGTTTAAACACATTTTCTTTTCAATTTATATATATATATGAATGATCAGCAAAAAAGAAATATGTTGATTGGTTTAAAAAAAAACAATAGGCTGGTGATTTTATATATTGTAAAAATGTGTTTTTGTTTTTTTTTAGATTATTTTTTTAATATATCAATACAAACAAAGAAAATCTTTTTTTTTTTAAAGATGATTCTTAAACTAAATAAAAATTAGCACAGCTTGGCTTAATGTTATTCAATAATTAATTTATACATGGTTGTAAAGTCATTAGAACACAAAAAGAAAACGAGTTCACATTAACTCAAGTAATTTTTTATTTTCAAATTCATGCTTTAGCAATTTTATTTTTTCAGGGGTCACATGTATTCTAAAGATTGTTTTTAAAATATATTTTAGCATATTACTTTCTAACAAAATAATTCTGTTGTATATTTTAAAATGATTCCAGGGAAGCTATCTGGCACACACTCAAGGAAAGAAGCATCAGAGCAATTTGTAAGTACATTTTTTTTTCTAAATTTGTTATTTGCATTTTATGCTATAGACATGGAAGAAATAAACTTTTTTTTTTTTTTAATTGTCAAATTTAGCTATTTATCATTGATATATTACATATTTATGCTGTTGTAATTACATTGTTAATCCATGTATCTGCAGGGCAAGACGAGCTGCTAAAGAAGCTAAGGATGCTCCAGCACAGCCTGCACCAGAGAGGCCTAAAGTAGACATTAGGCGGTTTGTCAAGATTGGTCGACCTGGATACAAAGGTAACAAAGAAAAAAAAAATGTTGGGAGGGATTTAAAAAAAAAATAATTTTTGTTTAATCATCCTGACTTTTCCCAATATTTCTAAAATGTTTTTACTAGCTAGAACTAATTCTCCTCAAGGACATTATGCATATGGCATATGATACAAAAAAAAACATCTTGACGTTAAAAAAAACTCTATGCATAATCTTAATTGGAAATTTTTAAAAAAGGTATTTTCAGGCTCTTAAGAATTTTTAAAAAAAATTGTTTCAATGGCGTTTTCAGAACCTAGGCACTTAACAAGTGAGATATGCTTAAATATGAATATTAAAAATAGGAAATGTCTTCCTGCATCTAAATAAAAGACATTATTATTGATGCATCTCTTGTTCTTTTTCTGTTCCTTCAGTCACAAAACAAAGAGACCCAGAATCAATGCAACAGTCTTTGTTATTCCAGGTAAATACTTTCAATATTGTTTTTTATACTAATTCTCATAATCTTTTGATGGCATGTTTAGCATTTCAAATATTTTTGTTATTGTTTTAAGTCATAGAAACAATATTTTCATTTTTCCTAACCCTAGTACATCAATCTCAAATTCAGTTAAAAAATACAACAGCTAATTATAGTCTTCTAAAAGAATATCCATTTTTTAAAGTCAAAATATATTTTTTTAAAAATAATTTTGAAACCAGATATAAGAAGACAATGGAATGGAATCAGATTATCAACCAGGCTGAAAGGATTACAAAAGATATTGACTTAATGAAAGATTTGTCAAATTTAAGTTCACTGTTGTGATGGCAATTAAAATTGGAGTTTGTATGTAATGTGATGTGAAAATAGCTGTCCTGCTTGAGCCATTTACATGTTTATTTGTTATATAAAATTTTCTATGTTTTCATTGATCTCTTTACACATTCACTATTTATATTTATCATCGATCATGGATAACGAATCATAGTCTCTGTCAACATTTTGTTAATGTAAAATGTTCTGTTTTTAAACATTTTATGCTTATTTAAAGTTTATGTTGTTGATTCTACAATAATTTTAAAATGAATTTGTGTCTACATTTAGATTGATTATCCTGAAATAGTTGAGTCAATCCAACCTCGCTACAGGTTCATGGCTGCATATGAACAACGCATTGAGCCACCAGATAGAAAATGGCAATATCTTTTGTTTGCAGCAGAACCATATGAGACTATTGCTTTCAAGGTAAATTGTTTAAATCTTTAAATCTCCTGTTAGTAGAATCACTTGCTGCTTGATTATAAAATCAGTGCAATAATTATAATACATTCCTTAGCTCTTGTAGTCTTGGGAAGCCTTAAAATCTTTAAAGTATCGCAGCCCCATGTCTAACCAAGTCACTTCTTTGACTGCTATACATTCACCATATCACTATGCCATTTTCATTAAAATGAGTAAAAAGGTAAAGTACCCTTTCAGACCTTGCGATCTATGGGACAGAAGATGTAAAGCTCATCTGTTTCTATGACTGACAGTTAACTATGGTGCAGACATGCCTACCAAAAAAAAAGTCCTAATGCGTAACGCTGATGGTCAAAATGCGTATTTTGGCACCAGAATGCGTAACTCTTACGCGATCCACTATTTTGTCATATATATATATATAGATGTCATGATTAGATCTACAATCTAAATCTACATCAATACAAAAATAGAGATGATATCTAGACTAGATCTGGATCTATGTCTATATAATGAATATAATCAACTCTAGATCTGGGCTCAAGAGTGTTACAGATGCAGTGGATCCGCTACAAACGTAGGTCTACTCCAAAGTTTCGTAGGCCTATTTTCATCCTTGATCTATTCTATACTAAGACTAAGAATCTAGTCTAGATCTAGACTAGATGGTAGTAGATGTTATCGATCTAGATCTAGTCAATCTAAATCTAACTACAACTAAATTGTATCTAGATTGTAGAATAATGTAGAGAATCATGACATAACGTAATGACCAGCTAGATCTATTCCTGTATAACAAGTCTAGATCTAGAATCCAGATCTAGATTAGATATCTACAATGTCACTCAATGTGTTTTGAATCGATAGCACATTGATATTTTTTTCTATACAAATGAATACGGGAATCAGGGATTCAACATAATTAATTTCTACTAATGAACTTACAAAAAAAAAAGACACGTTGGTGTATCAGCTAACTGACGGTACCAACCCGCCACTCCCCCATTCTCGCGTTCTTCATTTCTAGACTAAATCTAATTACTTTTAAAAACCAATCAACGTATAAATCTGGACACAATGTGTTACCCCACCTTTTCTTCCCCCCCCACCCCCCCCCCCCCCACCCCCCAACAGGACGGCTTAGCGTGACCTCAGTGACCGCTTGTAAGCTATTCAAGAGAGGGGAAAAAAAGGATATGAAATACGTAACGTGACGGGTTAAATGCGTATTTGCGTACTGATGGTCATTTTTCGGAGATTTTGCGTAACTGTAGGCAGGTCTGTATGGTGTTCTGTGGTCAGCACAATGACCAAACGCTTTACTTTTCCCAACTAATGTCACGTATCCGTTAGAGTTGGGTGGACTCAGGGGCGCCTTTAACTCCCAAAATTAAAAATCCCAGACAGTCATAAACCGCCTATATATAAGGGTTGCTCTGGGTGGTTGTGAAGGTCATTGTCTAAGGGGTTGGATCGCTTGTGAGCAACTCCAAGCCCTAGTTCAGTCTTTTGACAACAGGAACATCTAACAGTGGAGAATTAGCACACTCTCCAAGGAGACTGAACTCATTTAGATAGTTAATAAAAAGTTTATTGAACTATTTAACATATCTACTATAGACGTCATATGGCTCACAAATCAATGCAAACTGAAATAGTTAATTATATGGTCCATCACGGACTATCTCCTAAAGGAAAAACTTTCCTACTCTAACAGCTCTTGACTCACTCTTTCCAACTTCAATCTCAGAGTCTCTCTCAGAGCCCAGTCAACTTCAAACCTTACCCATCTTATATACCCTTACACACATTCACATGAACCTGAGATCCCTCTGGAAGCCAAGAACTTTACCACTCTGCCACCATGCTCCCATGTCATTTCTATTACATGAAAAATTTTCTTGTCTCTTACCAAATTTATTGTTAATGTTGAAAGCCTAAAATAAGCATAAACCTACTTGCTACAATGCTGCAATTATTCATGTCTGTTACCAGGTGCCAATCGAGAGCTAACCCTAACCCTAACCCCAAACCTTACCCATCTTATATACCCTTACACACATTCACATGAACCTGTTGACCAGCTTCTCACCATCTCATGCTAGCCATGGTCAATACCTGAGGTAGGGTAAGACTCTAAATTTAGCCCTAACATTACACTAAACAAACATGGATTGTCACACACTTCACTGAGATCCCTCTGGAAGCCAAGAACTTTACCACTCTGCCACCATGCTCCCATGTCATTTCCATTACATGAAAAATTTTCTTGTCTCTTACCAAATTTATTGTTAATGTTGAAAGCCTAAAATAAGCATAAACCTACTTGCTACAATGCTGCAATTATTCATGTCTGTTACCAGGTGCCAAGTCGAGAGGTAGACAAAGATCCTCGAAAACTTTGGACTCACTGGAACAAGGAAACAAAACAGGTGAAGAACATTTTTTGTTTATGTAAATATCAAAACTTGGATCTTGTTTATTTAATAAGAAAGTTTCATATTTAAGTTATTAATCATTAATCTGCCCTTGCCTTCATTTTGATTTTCAAGGTCCACTTTCCATTCTTTAGCTCGGTTATGCCCAAAATATGGCTTGCGGGACACATCTGGCCCACGCTGCAGGTCTATCCGGCCCATCAGAACTTCAGTCATCAATACAAAAAATGAGAATGTAAAATACATGATAAAAAAAAAATATCTGAACAGTGTCCTTGCCATATTTAGTTGACTTCTTTTGGTAGAAATGTTAGAGGTAGCTTGCTGTTGAGTGTTAATGAAATGGGACTGCTGAACAAAAACTTGGCTTTGAGTTTTAAAAAAGCGAACAGATTTAAACTTTTGTACAAAATACATAAAGTATGTCTGTTTTTTATTGAAGTATTTACATTGAAGTCTGTCATTTAGAACTTGGTTTTGGTAAAACAATTTCAAACATCCAACGAGTTGCTATAGAAATAATGTTGGATACAACTTGTTTCTAATCAAAGTGTCATCTGCTGCTATTGCATTTCCATTTTCACAATATGTCCCGCGACAAGTGTGTGGGGAATTTATCTGGCCTGTGGGCTGAAGGAGATTGGGCATCAGTGTGGTAGCTTGTTCAGTGTTGATTGACTTAATGAACATTGCCAAGAAGAACCAAAACATGCATGGAGATGGAGTTTAATAAAACTGATATAACTTTTAAAAAATTTTATTAGGATTTTTTTTCAAGGGAATGAATATGCAAAAAAAATTCAATAGATTACATAAAATATTGAAGAAAATATTTTTTAAATAAGTTTAAGAAACAAAAAACAAACAAACTAATAACTACATATGTACTTTTATTTATATAATTTTAAATCATTGATGGCTGGGCTTTGTTGCAAGTCTGGACAATGTCTTTTTATCTTTATGTAATCCTGTTTAAGACAAAACCCGATAAAAAAAAATTTTTTTTTTTTTTAACCTTTCTTATTGTCAGGGTTTACTCTAATAGTCTCTTCACCTGGATAATGACAATATTGATGCACAGGAAATTTTGTTTTTGAAAATGTGTTAATACCAGTGGTACGGGTATTTTAGTCTCATCAACACAAAAATAATGTTTTCAGGTGCCTGTGAACTGCTTTACTAAATTTTCTGTTTGTGAAACTTAAACTAAAAAAATTGTTATAAACTTATCATTCCATTTTTTATTTTCAGTTCTTTCTTCAGTTCGCATTCAAGGTTGATCCAAAGGGTCCAAGACCATCAAGCCCGAAACCTTTGCAGCCTCCTTCTGTTGTTCCACAAATTACTGGTGGACCTCCACCACCACCACGATTACCTCCTCCCCCCATGCCACCCCCAGGAGGAATGATGCCTTTTGGCAGCCGATTTCCACCTCCACCAGGACCCCCTGTTGGTATGCCACCACCTCCGGGTATGCAGGCCCCACCAATGCCACCACCAGGTATTGCTCCACCTCCAGGCATGGCTCCTCCGCCTGGTATGGCCCCACCTCCAGGCATGGCTCCGCCTCACGGTATGGCCCCACCTCCAGGTATGGGTCCACCTTCAGGTATGCCACCTCCTGGTATGGCTCCTCCTGGTATGGCTCCACCCCCACCCCTCCGGCCTCCTGCTCCTCCTCCAGGCATGGGAATGGCTCCGCCTCCTCCTCCTATACCTCCACCTCCTCCCATTTCTGGTGCCATCGCCCCTGTTGCACCACCCCCTCCACCTCCACCTCCATCCTAGTTCCACTTTTTTTTTGCCATCTTAAAGACTCTTTGTTTATTGTCAGGGCTGAATAGAATTTGTTACATAAATATTTCACATCTGACCAGCTGAGTTGTTCATGAATTTATTTTATTTTCGTCATCTTTTTGTTGTCAGATTCATAGAAAGAAAGTTTTTGTTATGTAATTAAAATGCTGGTTTATTTGAAGTGTTGTTTTCCTGTTTTTTTTATATATATGTATATATTTATAATAACTGAAGTCATTGGTTTTGATTATAAAGGTAAACCATAACCTTCCACTATGAAACATCTGTTCTGTGCCTAAGTCTGTGGAATTTAATCCTTATAGAAATTAGTTATGGGCAAGGGTTTACCAGTATATTGTGAATATCAGATTATTTTTTTCTCATCATTTCATGACTTTAATTAAGTATGATGTCTTTTTATGCATACATTTAAAACTATCAACCTCTACTTAAGAATGGCATAATTTAATTACTTTTTTTACATTGTAATTAATAAGTCTTTAAAAAATGTGTTTTAAAGCTTAGAAATCTAAACAGTACCCTAAAGGATTAATTGACCATTCGGAAATGTCATAAAGTAAAGTAGTCCTCTGTCTCAGTATGCTGTTAATTATAGGGAAAGGGGATATAAATCATGCAGTATTGAGAGAAATGACAGCAGTTGTGCATTTCTTTCCAGTATACACATTTTTTTTAAAAGTATTTTTCATATTGTGCTTGTTATTCTTCCATCACAAAAACACTTAAAGGGTTTACTAATGAATTTTTTTGTGCTTATTACTATTGGACTTCAGTCCTTTTTTTTTTTTTAATATGTAAACACCAGAAGTAGACAAAGTTTAGAGAAACAATCATTTTAATTCTGGCTACATTAATTTATTGTTGAGCTGGAACAAAGGTTAATCACTCATCACCACCTACACTGTTGCTTTGACATGTACAAAACCTTCATTCACAGTTTAATAACAAACTATTTATTTTGAAACAACAAACTTCAAATTATTATGTACAAAATGATTAAAAACATACAGAATTTTAATATATATCTGTTTTATATATTTACATAAAAGAATGGCACATAATAAAAAATACACATGATGCAAAAAAAAAATAGTTTTGTAAAAAAAAGATATAACTAAATTCAAGGTTGCCGGTACTACTAAAACGCTTTTAAGCATCTAGGCCTTACATAGAAAAGAGCCATCACTATTCACGAAACTATCTCGGAGATCAGTCTATCTATGCACAAGACAAAAAATACATATAAATAATTTTTTATGAAAATCTCTTTTGACATATCAGCAGCCATTAAAATACAAAATTGTACCTTTGGTTGAAGGTTGAAGCTGGGGAATTGCACAAAAACATGTGAATTTTGAACAGTGACTAAACATCTTTTTGTAGACTGTTCAATAATAACAAATAGAATCTGTTTTAAAGACTCCTGTCATTCACTGAAAGTACAAACTACTATTAAAAAACAACTTTCAAGCAAAAAAAGTTTTTCTAAAATTTTGTACTGTACATATTTTATTACACAAACTTTACATTGCTATTGTGCTCGCCCATGTACAAGACAGTGTAGTTAGATAAATAGAATTCTGTTTCTACATTCCATTGTAGGCACAAAGTTAGACAACAAAACAAAGTGAAATTTAAAATGTATACTATCAATTAGGGGAGGATGTTTACTATACTTTTTTAAATGAAAAAGATAAAACTCCAAACAAAATACTATTTATCAAGTTCATTTTCAGAAAAGTCTCAATAAATAAAAAATATTTTTTTTTGGCAGGAGTGATTGATAATTATATTTAATAATTACAAATATATTTCAAAACACTTGTATATAAGTTACCATTGCTTTAAAAAATTTTATAACAAAATAATAAGGTATTAATGCTAACACTTTAATGAAATACATCTGAGCAACTGGTGGGATGGTCTCTCTTCATTTTTCATCTATTCACTGCATTTGTTAATGTATCAATGTCACTTTACTTTGGCTACGATCACTTTGAACAATTAAAAACTAGTTTTACTAACAAAACATAAGGATTAATAGCTGGAAAAGAACTTTTCCTCTTCCAAAAAAATAATTTTATGTATGAGCAAGTGTCTTCATACAAATTAAGAGACATTCTGTTCCTGTTTTAACCAGTAAGCTTGTGTAACTAACAGCTTTTTAATTACAAAATAAGGCTAGTCTTCGAGTCTGAAGACTAGTGAGGAATGCAGTATTTCCCATGGCTGCGCAGTCCCAGCTGTGACCTACATATTTTGCCACATCCAGGGCAAGCATACCATTGTCAGCGGGTGGTCGATTTAGATTTTCTTTACAATTACAATAGGCAAATAGTATTGGTCAATGGAGAAGAAAATGTGTTTATATCATGAATATGATTTTTTTAATATGAATAGAGACTTATTTGAAAAAGGTTTCTCGTTATATTAAAATACATCTTCAGTAATGGCCATCTTTTACAAAAGTTTTGTGTAACTTAATAAGAAGGAGATAGTTCACTTTTGAAAAAAAAAAAAGGGGTATGGTGGGTTGCATATTGACAACACCAACAAAAAATGCCCATTTATTTTTTTGCTATATGACAAATGGCAATATTAGAATTGAAAGTTTGCCTTAGACGTTGTTAAATACATTTTTTTTTAATTTATTGAATAAGTTACTTTGGCCATGGGGGAAAAAATATCAATGGAATGTATCAAAAGCTGCCTACTGTCTCATTTGAAAGGCAAATATTAAAGTTTCCAACTTTAAAAATTCTAAGGCAACATTAAAATGTATTTGTGTTAAAGATACAATTTAATAAAAGAAATGCTCAAATGATTTATGGTTACCTAAGATCATAGACAAATAAAAGATACAGTTTGTAATTACATAGATTTAGCTAACATTGGTTGATGGTTATGAACAAAATTATCATTGTTTATAGTTCCAATTCCAAGGATTAATTTTTTTATGCTTTATATTTTTAAAAAATATATAAATGTGTCCACACAATGTCACTAGTATAATAATTAATCACAGCTGTTTGATGTGTTGTATATAAAATATGAAAATATGTATTTACAATCTTTTTGCAGAGTAGGAATACATTCTAATGGTGCATTCAGGAGTTGATTAAAGGATCATGAGATCATCAATTGCTGTTAGATTTCTCTAGGGGAGATTCAATACAAACACATTTACACACACGATGACTTAACTGAGTGATACAAAATAGATAAGCAGATAGTTAAGTACAGTGATCTCACTTTGAAGAACCCATGACAATTGACTCAAAAAAGTTTTTTCACACACATGTATGGATAAGCACTGGACAAGCACATAAACACCAGCTGACAGAACAATATTCTTTGCCTTTCATTTTATATGGTACCAATAAATGATTAAAAAAAACAGCCATGGTTTCCTCAACTTGCTAAGATGCATAGATTATCTCATTTTAAAGATTTTACTTGTCCGTTCTTCAAAAATGAAGATGATTACATTCTGATCCAACTTAAAAGAGCTCACAGCTCAGCAGCAAAAAGCTGGCTAGAAGAAGAAGACCGAACTTCCTGCTGGAATTCAGGGGATGGCTGAGTACTGTTCAAACCTGAAACCATCCAGATCACAGATGTAAGCATATACCACAATACCAGCAGCCATCCAACTGCAAATATTCTCTTTAACTGTAATCATTTTTAGTGTTTAGTGGCTTAATGTATATATATATATTTAAATTTAAAAGTTATATTTATGTTTAACTCCGTTATATATATATTTTTTCTTTTCAATTAAAATTTTTAAATTTTTTTTTGCTTTTGTCATACAACAATCTATGTTTGATAAATATTTTAGGAACTACAGAATTGTAGAAATTTGAAGTCTTTGAAAGAATCTTAAACACCTAGTAATATCTTATGTTATTCATTAGTGTCCTATTCATAAATATTTGATTTACTATTGTAATAGATTTGATAGACCTTGCGATCTTTGGAATCGATAATGCTAAAGTCATCTGTATCTTTGGCAAATGGTTAAAGAGCAGGATGTAGCCAGAACAACGACATCCGCCTTTACTTTCCCCAACTAAAGTCAGGTACGTACCCATTAGAGTTGGGTGGACACAGAGGCGCCTTAAAAATCCTGAAATTCAAAATCCTAGTCTTCACCAATATTCAAACCCAAGACTTCAGGTTCAGAAGCCAAGCGCTTAACCTCTCAGTCACCCCACCCCACTAATTAATAAATGTTTGATTTACTATTGTCATCGATTTGATATTAATTCACCTAAATGGCTGTTACATTTTTTGTGTGCAGTGCTATTGTTAAAAAATGTAGCTTTAACAGACTTCTAAACTGTTGGGTGATAAGCTGATTTCAATGCAACAGCTTGAAAGTCAGAAGAAATCCTTTCTTTTTTTTTTTCCTTGCTTTTTGTTTTTAAAAAAAGAAAGGGCATCACAGTTTTTCTTTAACAAATGTCTCTGAGCAATTTTTCGTGTCTTTTCCACATCAACATAGAGTTACGAATCATCCACAGGTTTTCTGCTGTAGCATTTTTCTGGCAATCGGTTTTATTGAAAGATCTTCAGGCTGTTCATCACATGTTTCATACTTAACAGAGAGATGAGCCTCCTGAGGCGTTGCTACTTCTCTAAGAAACTCAGGCTGGTACATATTTGAAATGGGTTGATATGAATGTGAGTGGCTGTCTTGGAAGGGATAGTAATGGTGGCTATGAGATGAGCCATACTGTTGCTGTGGCAGGTGAAGCTGTACATAAGGGTAAGCCGTTTGCTGCCTGTAGTGTGCTTCTTTTGGACCATGCAGAGATGTACAAAAGTGCGATGCTGCATCTGGAGATAAACGTTTTGGGGACAGAGATGTTGAACGCTGAACTATAGTGTGCTGAGGCAGTGGTAAGCGGTCGTATAGAACTGAAGGCTCATCCATGTTGGTTAAAGTCTGTGATGGCCTACTTACACATGAAAATGAAGAAGGATAAGATAAGCTTTGTGATAAAATTATACCATTAGCCTGCAAATTGATATCAGTACCATATGGTGGTGTGGAAACATCACTCCTATTGTATTTGTTTAGATTTTTCTCCCCTGCATTGTCATATTCTATTTCTTCTGATATTTTCTGCACAACTAGTAATGAATTTTGAGGATAGTTTTCCACTTCCTGCCTGGCTGCCATTTTGTTTTCTAGATTTTCATAATCTGTGCTTTCATGAACATTTACAGGTGGCAAATTGCAGTTTATGTTACTTGGGCTCTCAGAAGTCTTGTACTCTGAGGAGATTTGAAAAGATCTTTGGCTACAGTTATCAGCATTTGCTCCACTAGAGATTGGTGGAGATTTTGTTCCAGACAATGCTGAAGATGGTCTTAATGCTAAGGGAACAGGCTCTGAAGACTGTATTTCACCATTCACTGGTATCCTGTTGCAATGAGGTCTTGCTCCACGCTGACCTTTTCGAATTTTTTTAGGATGCTGTAGGAATCTGGTGATCAACAACAACAAAAAAAAATATTAAAAAACATTTAAGTAGATATCTTTTTATTTTTTTTTATCCCATGGAAGATTTGAAGTTATTTGTATACTATTTTAAACCAAGCTAAAAAGTAACATCAAAAAATCTTACTGGTATGTAAGTCTTTTTCCTGGTACTTTTTTAATGATGTCCATCTTATAGTAATATCTGTAAAATACAGTCAAAATATGGGGAATAATTAAATACAAGCATATAAAACATATAAAGGGCTTCTACAAAACATATGGTCTTGTGTTTGGCTAACTAATTCTTTCATATGTTCAATTGTAAATTGTTATAAAACATATATTTTGTGCACTATGTTGATGGACAATCCTCAGCCAGTTTTAAGGTCTTACCTTAAAGCTCTGGAAAGTTTCTCATAGGTCATATTTGTCCTATTCTTCTGTTTGCCCCAGAACTCTGCTAACTCATTAGGATTGTTGATTCGGAAGGTTAGGTCCTTCTCTGACTCCCACAAGACAAATTTGGAATATTTTTCCCCATCAAGAAGCAATTGGTAAATGAATTCCCATAACAAGCGACAAACTGTTGAAAAATTTGAAATATTTGTAGGAACCATACAAATAGAAATCAATTAAAATGAACTAAAAGTAAATTTTTTTAATGGTTAAACAAATTTAATGGTTTTGGAATAAAATATAAAAACTTATACAAAAAGAAATTCATTTGCAAATGGTTTAATGCTGCCTATGGATGTTCATTTTTATAATAGATAAAAATTGAACATATATTAAGATAATGAATCTACAATGATGCGTTCTGTGACTTACTAGGATCTGATCAGCCTTGCCCTAGTTAAGCTCTAGCTACAATATGTAACTTGCTTTTTTTTATATATATCCCAGTATGCTTAATAAATATCTAAACATACTAAAGTATTAAAATACATTTTAAAAAAGCTTATCTAACAGAAGGAACTCAACACTTTCAACTTCTATCTCTCAATAATGTAGAAGTTATTTCTTTTTTTAAAATATAAAACAAAATAATTAATTACCAATTAATAATTGGTTAATCTTTTAATTGATTCATGTTGTGTTAGGTACAATAAATAATTATATAAAATTTCAGCTTGATCCCAGTGAGGAAGAGATAATGTGCACTATTATCTAAGGGGACAAAACCCTACATATTTTGTCATAACTGTGAATACTGAAGCATTAATTTCCCTCCTTGGTATTTAACAAACTAATAAGTTACTTTACCAGTAACTAATTGACTAATTGGCTAATTTATTTTACTGATTCCTGTATTGTCTTCACTAATGGTAATAATTGTTCAAACTTTCAACTTGATCAGAGAATGGGTGTGAAGAAATAATGCGTTGAAACATTTTACCAGACAGTTGATATTAGGTTAATATAAGGTTATATTGCATGTGGCAGCCACATCCAATAACGCCAACAGTTAACCTAACATAACTTGCTTAAAGAACAGGGAGGATTAAATTTGCTTCATTAGTTTTAAGCAAATAAAATGAAATGGTCATATTTAGAAAATATATCAGAAAAGCATTACTAAGTAGCATAACTGTGGCATTTTAAAGTATTACTTTTTTTTAAAGTAATATATATTAAAATCGTAGTTAATTTATTATTGTAGTTATTAATTTATAAACATTTGTCATTATAATCTCCCCTTAATGCTTTGATAACCACAATACCTCCATCATCTGTTGGATGTTCTGGGTCAAACTCTGCTTCCATTTCTGGGTCACTATTGTGTTGTGGAGATCCATTTTCTGAAAAAAAAAAAGTATAATTAATAGTAGTTTTAATTAATATTATTATAATCATAAATATATTTTTACAAATGCAGTACCTATAGCAGGTTCGTTAAGTCCAGGAACCAAAAAGAATATGTTGATAGATGCGATGTACTGAATAGGTTCTTTGGGAAGAAAGTGAGCTACATATTGTAATCTTTCTATATTTTATGATCATTTTAACATAGCTTGAAGTAGCAATTTGTATACAGTAAAACATGAAATGAATGAATAAAGACTATTTATGTGATTTGAATAAATATCTTTTTTAAAATTTTTCTTAAATTTTTTAACATGATGGCTCTATTTCAAATATTTTGGTTAAAAACATTAGTTTTCTTTGAACAAACTCAGTTATCTTATATATTACAGAAGTTACTTCAAAAAAGAAGATAATTACGTCCCAGTTTTTATTATATAATTTACTAAAATCCAGGTGGTATTTCTAATTGGAAAATCTTTTTATAAACATGTAAATTTAGAGGATAAAAGAATTAAATAAAATAAATATGCATAGGAAAACTTTTATTGTTTCAAACTACTCATTTTTGTAAGAGAATTATTTTTCTTTTTTTTTTTTGTATAGGGCTACTTAGGACAGTAGACACCCTAGCTTCTCAAGAGAAGTAAGTATCTTTTCTCATTGAACAGATTGCAATGAATGGTCAGCTTATAAAAAAAATGTTTTAGCCCAGTTAAAAATTACAAATGTTTCTGAAATTATATTTTAGGTAGAGCCTAGACTTTAATTGTGTGTGCAGTCAACCAAGCATTAATTATTGCTCAGCTAAAAAAAAAAGAATTTAAAAAACGCTTTATTACCACTGTCTGAGGTACATCTTTCTGAAGGTGCAGGGCTTAGCATACTTGCTGGAAAAAAACAAAAACACAAATAAATTAACATAATACTTTTTTTATAACTAGGTTATACATTGCTTCTAAGAATAATTTGAACAAAATCACTCTTGTAGCAAAACAGCAACAGTAACTCTCACTGAAGTAGTAAAATCATTGTCTGATAGCTAGCCATGTCATCCAAAAGCCATTCAAAATAAAGTCTTTTAAGTTGTCTCCGCAAGACTTCAGTGTATTTCTAAGAACGTTTTAATTTTTGGACTTAGAGTAAAACTTACTGGGAACTCCCTGACTAAGGGAAATGTTGCTTTCTTTGCTGTCCATCGGCTGACTACTGCTAGAGTCCATACTTTCTGAGCAACTCATTTTGCTGACAATGCCATCTTTGTTTCTGGGCAGAATGGAGATATACGGTGACTTGCTTCCTTGTGTTGGAGGTGTACTTATCACATCTGTAGGGCAAGACCACCAAAGCATTAGTGTTTTGCAGGTGTTAACATTATGTAAAGCAGTAGGCCATATTTCTCAAACTTTTGCCGGTGAAGAGTCTTATCCCCCCCCCCCCCCCTTCTTTTCCAAATGAGAATTTCGTTCGCGCCTCCTTTAGCCTTGGGGAATGTTTTTTAGTAGGAAATTGAAAAAAAATAATTAATTAAAGATATAATTCGAGGCGCGGTGGCTGAGTAGTAATAAAGCGCTTGGCTTCTGAATTTGAGGGTTTTGGGTTCAAATACTGGTGAGGAAAGTGATTTTTAATTTAACGACCCTTAGGGCGTCTCTAACCCGGGCCCAGCTCTAATGGGTACCTGACATTAGTTAAGTCTTTCTGGAAAGGCAGCAGATTGTCCCTCCAACCAGAGTCTAGTGGAGTGTTTTAAGTTTACCCAGTGTAGCCCTGGATCCAAGCATTTTCCTCCGTTCTGAGCTTAAGAAAGTCGCAGCTCAAATAAGTCTAATAAAGAAGGAGGCAGCTGTGTCCAATACTAGTAGGTGAGAACCTTCGAGTTACATAAAGATAGAAGATAGATAGAAATTAGAATATCGTCTGAATGGCTGTCTGGTCGTGGGGTTTGCACACTGTCGTTCGGATTTCTTGATGACAAACATCGTCTTGAGATCATCGTGTTAAGCAAGACGTCTTGGCGTGGATCTATCACACAAAAGTTGTCATCACAACGATGTACAGTTCTAACATTAAAAAATAGAGAGGAATCACGTTATCGGAGACGTTTTGAAATGCCTTCTTCAAAAAGTTTTGATATCCCTTTTTTTTTTGTCAAGAGGTCTCACGGTACCCCATTGAGAGGACCTTGCCCCCCCCCAAAAAGGGTGTCACTTGTTAGAATTAGGCTATAATTTTCCTTGGCAACGGGGTTTACCTAATAATTCTGTTCCTGTACATCGTGTGTTTGTGTATAGATGGAATTTATTCAGGACTCCTGCTTATAGAGTAAGCGTTTTTTTTTTGTTATAGTTTTATTTAGTTTGGTATAACTTACATGAGGGATGGCGTGTTAGTGAGAAGAAAAGAAACCATTTTTTTTTCATGGTTAGACTTCTAATGAAATCTTCTGAAATATTTCTAGAGATTTTTGGTTCAGACTTTCCTCCAAATATGACATAGCCAAACAGAACAGAAGACTGTCAAGGTTCCAATTTGGGACAAATAGACACGACAGCCCAAAAGATCAAGAGGGCCATCTTTGTATCTAGCAAGCAACCTGTTCTAAAGGATCCTTTGTATCTCATTCGATTTAAGCCACACTTTGACATTGGTGTCAAAAGCATTGTCTTTCACAAATATCAAAACTTTTAATATTACAAGCGACATAGCTGTTTGATTGTATTTCATTGATGACATTTAGTGATTATTTCTTTTACCAATGTTTAAATTTTGCTTTACAATATTTTATTATGTTACTGTTAAAAAAAATGTTTCAATACTAAAGTTTAATCTAGTGTTTCAATAGAAGACCAAAAGTAGACGTTGCATTTAACATAACATGAGCACAGTGTAATTAGTTTTTCAATAGTGTTTTAGTTTTAGACTTCTTAACATGACGAACACAACAGACAGACCGTTAAAAAAGGCAAAGCATATACACTTTTTTTTTTCATTAAATTTTAACCAATGTAACTCCAGATATGCAAATAAGTGTCATACATTTACATGTAGGCATTACTCATAACAAAAACACTAGTCTAAGCGCTTATACTGAAGCCTACATTTACTACGCCGACTAATTTAAACAAATAAAAAAAATCTTGAGACAGAAGGAATTATTAAATTATGCATGTAATCGTATGTATAGATTGTGTGTGTGTGTATATATATATAAGTCATAAGAGAGTAAAGTGTACTTACCGTTTCGTTGACTAGGGGGCACGGTGACCAACTGTAAGCCAACATAACAATCTGTAGGAATCTTTCTTGACCCTGCCATAGACAAGTGTTGAGTTGAAGACAAAAGAACGTGTTGACATTTCCAAATATAATTGAAGACAGCGTTGTCTCCGGGGGAAGGGGAAATGGGGCGGGCTAACAATTTTTTTTTTCTAAATCTAACATTCATTACTTATTAAGAGCAAAATAATCGCGCTATTAGTTGTATACAGGAGGTATTGTCTTTCTTTAGAGAAAAAATGTAAATTGTTATTATTGTTAGCAGTCAAAAAAGAAGAACCGTTTGTAAACCCTATTACAAGCTATTACCCCTTAAATCAGTCTCAGTTTCAAGACTGTGGCAGTTGCAAAGATTATTTTACTCTATAATGAGTGAAGATTACAAAATGTGATCCATTATCCGATTCCATTGTTTTGTTTAAATTAGGTGTTTAATTATAGAATATAAATTTGTAATATGAGATTAGGCAATACTAGGATTACTATAGCATACATCTTTTTTTTGTCTGTCTGTCTGTCGTTCTGTTTGTCTGTCTGTCATTCTGTTTGTCTGTCGTTCTGTTTGTTGTCCGTCCGTCCTTCGGTCTGTCTGCTTTCCAAGCTGTCAGTCTTTCTGTCTGTTTTGTTGTACAACTTAAGATATCTGTACAGGTAATACCAAAATTATAAAAAAAAGACCTCTACAAAATTAAGTCAATGAGTAAACAATTAATAAAAAAAAAAGATGAAGTTTTTTAATAGGTCTCATAAAAATCAATTCCTAACAAGCAATTATTTCTAAACACTAAATACTTTGATGAAAAGAATGTATAGTTCCTATTACCCCAATAATGCGTGAGCAGGTAGTACATGTTAAAACAAGTGTTTCGCCAACTGTATGTCCAATGCCAGGTGTAAACTGTTCACTAGGCTACTTGAATATGTTAGCTTATACTCGTTCACCTTGTAGCACATACATACGTACACATACATATACACACATATATACTATTGGACTGTCCATAATTTCACATCCGTGTAGGGCTGACACGCCCTCTTTGTTTTCCTTTGTCGTCATCCTTTTAACCTCAACTTTTCTTTCCATCCATCCATCCATCCATCCATCCATACATACATACATACATACATACATACATACATACATTCTATCTATCTATCTATCTATCTATCTATCTATCTATCTATCTATCTATCTATCTATCTATCTATCTATCTGTCTATCTGTCTATCTGTCTGTCTGTCTGTCGTTCTGATTGTTTGTCTGTTATTCTGTTTGCCTGTCTGTCTGTTTGTCGTCCGTCCGTCCTTTGGTCCGCCTGCCTGCCAACATGTCAGTCTTTCTGTCTGTTTTGTCTGTCTACCTGTCTGTCTATCTATCGATACATTGGATTACGAAATAATGAAGCTACTCCATAAATTTCATATAACAGGTATATCCTGTTTGGTAGATTCAATGCTAATCCAAGATAGACTCAGAAAAGACAGGAAAAAAGAAAGACAGAAAGAGAGCACTAAGCCCAATAGAAAATAATGGAATTTTTCTTAACCCTTTTCACTGCCCTTTTCACTGCCCCCTTTTCACTGCCCTTTTTACTGCCCCTTTTCACTGCCTCTTTTCACTGCCTCTTTTCACCCCCCATTTTCATTACCCCTTTTCACTGCCCCTTTTCATTGCCCCTTTCACTGCCCCCCTTTCACTGCCCTTTTCATTGCTCCTTTTCACTGCCCCATTTTCATATCACCTTTTCACTGCCCCTGTTCATTGCATCTAGATTATCAAAAAACGTATTTACTTAATCACATTTTCTAACTTTTCCACTTCTTAATTATCGACTATGACAGACATTTCTTTAAAAGCTATTCATTGCTTTGATCTTTGTGTTGCAAAAACAAAAAAAAAGTGAATACAATGACAGGTGTTATATTTGGTTGCAAGTACTATATAAGATTGCATTGATCCATGATCCATTTGATGACATTCTTTACTTCCAGTGGCGTAACTAAGTGGGGGAGGGAGGGGGGAGAATTTTAAAAATCCCCCCGGGACCCCACCTAGGGGGGCCCCAAATGGGTGTCCGAAATTTATTTGTAAAATACATAAATTTTAATATATTTTTGATTGACAAATAGTGTCAACGGGTGTCTTTTTTTTTTCAACATTTATGGATTAAATTTATCACAAGGACTAAACCTAGATCTAGGTCTATCAGTACGTTGACTTTGTTGACATTTTAAAAGTATTTTTTCCCACAGAAATCAAAGTTTTTTTAAAAGTTAGTTGTACATTTTAAACTTTGTTGCCACGAATAAAACTGCATGATATACATCGAATTCCAGGTATCTTGTTACATTTACTAATAATAGATCTAAATGGCGAGCATTTTATGGCTACACTAATTAACCTTGAAGCAAAATTTACAGAATCGAGTATAACATAAGTTATTCTTAATAATGCTAGAATAGTCCATTATTCGGGTTTGGCGTCTATAATTTCAGAATTAAACTTCACACTCGAGTTATTACCCCTCTATTCATCTTTCCCCAATCCAATGGAAACTCTCTTTTTATTTCCATCTAATCCTTTTGCTTTCGCACAAAACATAAACAACAAACAATAACGTAATATCATATAATATTAGCACATCCTTCCTTTTGAAGTTATTATCACACCCTTCTATTTAAAGTTCTTAAGAGTGACATCATCTTCTTTTTTGAAGTAACGTCTGTATTATATAAGAAGATAAGTTATCTACTAGCAGGGCCGGCCCTAGCATTTGCGGGGCCCTATGCGAAACGGATCGCGCGAGGCCTAGTCTGCGTAGAGATGAGCATAATGTCAATATTTTTTTTTTTGAATTAGAAAATAGGCCTACTTTCGTTTTTGCAATAAATTTTTATCAAATGAAAGCTCGCAATGCCACTTTTTATTTATAGGCACCCCAAAATGTCAATTCCGTCTATTCTTCAGGAGATTTGAATAAATTAAAAAAAAGTTCAGGACTTTATCGTATATTTTGCCTTTTCATGAGATTTCCTGGAGGCTCTGAAAAATCAGGAGGTCGCGAAAACCCTGTTATTTTATATACGTTATAATGGTTTAATTTAATAATGTACAATTAGAATAAGCGCGGGTCCTATGAAAGCGCGGGGCCCACTGCGACCGCATAGGCTGCAGTGGCCTAAGGCCGGCCCTGTCTACTAGGAACTTTAACAATAATTTTTTCGTCCACTTCTGGTTGTCTTGACTGGCACAACAAGTTCTCTAGACGTTGGTCTATAACTGTCCGTTTCGTTTGTTCCAACAGTTTGCAGTTCATTGTCTCCATCGGTATCATAGTACCCAGAGATGTCTTCATCGAAACTCTTATTCAAAAAGCGTTGATTTCTTCTGTATGTTTTTCCGTTTGTCTTTATGATGTAAGATCTGGGTGCTGAATGTTTTTTTTATAACAACTGCTTTCTGCCATGTTTGACCTAGACGAACTCTCCGACAGAATAGTCTTGATTTTGCATTGTATTTCACTTTGCTTTTCATCTGTCGTTCGTTGAGTAATGTCTCTGCATTTTCAGCTACCGATGGTTTCAATAGTTTGGGATCAGTTGGAATGATTCCCTGAGTCTTCAACTCGTCAGCAGTTGTGATGGTGAATACGAATAATATTAGCACAGAATCTTCTTCATGCAGTGGAAAATTAAGATTTTTTTGCCTATCTTGAATTCTGGTCAAAGCTCTTGCGCCCAATTACTATAGTTCAGAAGAAACTACAAAAGTCTGGACTGCATATACGGGAAGCTGCTAAAGAAATTAGTACCCTTTCATGCTTTCTGCAAAATGATGAAAAACTGACAAAAACCCAATCCATCGAAAAAGCAAAAGAAAGTAGTGAATACTATGGATTCCCTGTAATCAAAACAACCAGAAGAAAGAAAAGACTTGATGGGAAGTTGAGTTCTAATGTAGGACTGTCAATAGAACTGCAATTCAAACGTTGCGACAGAAGTGCTGGACAGATTTCAAAGGCTGGAAAGAAAATGGATACCTTTGGGTTTCTTCTTGAACCAAGACACTTGTTAGATGAAGACCCGCTTATGACAAACTGTGCTACTTTTCCTGTTTGTATGATGAAATAAATGGCAAATCGCTTTTTCAATGATGTCATTCATGCACGAGCACTTTAAATCAATATACTAGAAATACAATCACAAATAAAAATATTGAGGAAACAGGCTTCATATGGCAATTACGTATGCTCAAACTTTGCAACCTCCTCCGAATACTGCTAACTCAGGCCACTTCCATTACGTCATGTGAGAGATTATTCTCAAAGCTTAAGTTCATCAAAAGCTATCTCAGGAGCACAATGACACAAGAAAGACTTATCATGGCTTTAATGTCAGTGAAGTCACAAATACTAGAAAGTATCGATGTAGTTGATGTTATAGATGTCTTTGCTGCACAGAATGCACGACGTGAAGCGATATCAATTTAGATTTGTCACTTGTGCATTATTTAACTTATAAACAAAGGTATTATTCATTAAAAGAGTCTTGATTACTTTTTGTTAAGTTTACTGATATACTGAACCAATTTGATTTGGGGTTTTTATATTTTTGCGTACATTATCCCATGTCATATGTCGAATGTCAAAATGCAAGGGGCCCCCAAAGAGGTCAATCCCCCGGACCCCCAAAGAGGTCAATCCCCCGGGCCCCCAAATCCCTAGTTACGCCCCTGTTTACTTCGGATTACGTGGGATAAAGGATGATAAATATGATGATGATGATGAAAGAGAGAGAGAGAGAGAGTTTATTTTATTTCTTAGTTCAACGACTTGTTCAATTAACATTATTCAATTTGGTTTCGACGTATTAATTGCTCTATGAAGCACTGTGGTGACAAGACGAATTAATAGTTACAGTTACTATGGCCCTTTTTCTTCCTTCCATTAAAAGGTCACTAAACCCTCATGATCTCAACCAGTCACCATTATAAATTACAGCTCTTGATTGGCATAAATTAAGGAAATGACGCACATTGTCTCCAAATAAAGAACTTTTGACCTAATCTAGGTCAACGTATACGGCTCTAAGACATTCTGTGGGGACAGATACTTGTTCAGGATATTAGTTTAGGATATGTAGGCGAATGGGAAAGGGAGGGAGGGAGTAGACCAATTCGTGAATTGAGAGATGAGAGATGCAGTACCTGCTAGAACTGTGAAGTTGTTGAAACAATTTTTTTAAAAATTTTCAATACTTCCTTTAACTTTCTAAGCACCGCCATTTTCAAGTCACTTAAATTTTTACATACACTCTATTTGCTTTGTGTGGGGCGTGGGGGTTGACGGTAAAGCGTTTTGCTTCCGAACCGAGGTCCCAGGTTCGAATCTCGGTGAAGACTAGAAATTTTAATTCTGGTATTATAAAGACGCCATTGAGTCCACCCAGCTCTAATGGGTATCAGACTTTGTAAGTAAAAGCGGTTGATCGTTGTGCTGGTCACATGACACCGTGATCGTTAATCGTTGGCTAAAGAAAAAGTTGAACGTCACATCGTCTGCTCCATTGTAATAACAAAAGGAAGGTGGGAACAAACATTGAAGGCTCTTTGTGGCATTTCCCTTTAGCCTTTCCGTAACTCGAAATTAAACACAAGCAAAAACAAAAATCAGTGTTGTATAATGTTTGTGTGTGTGTTTGTGCGTTTCTATGGTGACGGTGAGAAGAAGTTAGCAATTGGCTGTAAATGATGCAACATAAGTGGCATTGTCGTCATTGGGTCTTAGTTAGGACAGACGACTCCTGAACGTGAGACTGAAAAGCTGTGCTATTATAGTGAGTTAGATTTTGTTAAAAGATATTATTATTAAAGTCTACTACAGTTATTTCATTTATCACAAGTTGATTTTGTCTATATTATAAATAAAGTTTTATTTAGTATTGCTCACAAGGAAGTTTTTTGTCAAGTAAAGTTATATTACGCATACAACGGTTTAGTTGTCTACCAGCAGTTTGGTGCTACATGTCAACGACCGGTAATACCAATCCGTTACAGATTACAAGAGGTTTTAATTTTCAATATTAAATTATATAAGGCAACGTCTTTAAAAAACTGGATAATATAGTCAATGACTTTGGATAATAACTAATAATAATATGAGTCCTTTGTAATTCAATATTGGTTATAAGATACATTGAATTTTAATACTGTTTCTTTTTTTTTCTTCAATACTTATTAATATTAGTCAAAGATAAAACAAGTAAATATTAAATAAAAGAACAAAATTCGCACCATGAAAAGAAATGCATACAGCCATATCTCTAAATACTGTAATATGTATTTCCCTTTTCTATGTCAAACAAAATAAATTAATTACCACTAATTATTTAATTAGTTATACAACTTGTTCCGAGAATGTGGAGTGGGAGAAATTAAGTGTACAAAATTTGTACTAAACAGACAAACAGACAGACTGAGTTGACAAAAGCTTTGTACAAAATAAGCCACTGACTGAGTGAAAACATATTGTAATAAACAAATACAAAAAAAAATGGAGGTGCTGATTTCCCAATTGGGCATACATCTCTAAACAACCTTTCTGCCCTCTCCTAACAAAAAGGTTCATAAGTAATGATAGTTAACATTTGATCCAATAGTGAGACAGAAAAAAACTTTGTCAAGAACGTGATTCTGGATTTAAAAAAAAAAAGAGAGAAAACGGGAAATAGAAACTCCTAAAAGTCATAAAAAAAATTCTCCTAAACTATGTCGTGATCTATACAAAAATTGCCTCCGTTGCAAAGCGCAAAACAACAAATAAACAATTAAACAAAAAACATTCCAGTCCATCAATCGCAAAACACGTGCTCATTTACATTTCTTTTCCATTGACGTCATTAGAATGGGATTTTTTGTGTTCGGAAACAGGTAGTGAGAAGACAACCCACACACTTTCTTTTGTTTTTTTTCCCTTTAATTATAATTTCTTCCCCGCTAAGACTGTTAAATGTATGTAAAATGTCAGCACCCCATGCCGTCTTCTGGACCGGAGTTGCCGAATAAAAAAAAAAAATTGGTCCAATATAGTAATTTAGTCACGTAAGCAGTAAGGACATAACCTAGATATTAAAATAGGTTGAGTCTCCACCTCCTGCTTTTCCCCCCATTATGAGACGCATCAAAATAGACTTCAGTCTAAGAAGGAAAAACAATAACAAGGGACGTATTTCACATTTATGGACAATTTTGGTACACATAATATTTTGATATTTACTTTTCAAACTACGCCCTGTGTTACAGAGAACATCAAAGAGAGGCTTCCGGTTTTGTTTTTTTTTCCATCATTGGGTATGTATTAAGCAAACAGGATGTGGTCACATGACGATAGAGAGAATGTCTTGTTTAGCGAAACACCTGGGGATAGACTTCTCTAGCAAAGACGTTTTTTTTTTCCCATTCCTTAAATTTGGAATTTCAACAAAATCTTAAGGCTCTTTAGGATATCCCGTATATGGAGTGAAAGTATAGCTCTGGCTGCCTGGTTGTGTGATGATATGGGCTCTGGACTATATTTCGGTGGTCTCGTTGGTGCCGGGTTCAATCCCAGCCAGCTGACATCTCCCGTCCTACGAGAGGGTTGCTCTAGGATGTCATTTTCTTCCAATCTGAAGGAACACCCGAAACATGTAAAACCTTTAACAAACAAAGTTTGTTTAGACCAGATGCCTTGTGTTTGATTTCAATCCTAGTGTGAGAATTTAATGTCCTTAATGAAAGCCGGTTATAAAATGGGCCAAAATGTTCCTTGGCTTTGGTCTGAGTTCTATCTATTTGAAAAGGCTCCATTTTAATTGTGGCACTCAAAACAAAATTTTAAATGTTCTTCTTTTTGAATGAACGTCTTTAAATGATAGAAGACTGGTTGGTTTATTTTTAGGGGTTTGAAGAGTTGAACTAATTGAAATTGAAAATGTCGCTGTAACATTCTGAGCCAAAGCATTTCACTCAATAGTACTGTTATGCGGAAGGATGATGGTCGACTGAAAAGGTGTCTGTGTGCGTTGGAGGCAATTCAAATTTTTTGTGAAAATCTATAATAGTTTTGTCTAGTCTGTCCGTCCGTCTGCCACAATTAAATCTCAAAAACTTAGAGCGCTATTGAACTTCCAATTTCCCTATCTTCTTAAGCGTGCTTCAAATAAAACTTCAGAAACTAGAGCTCTCTTGTTTTTTTTTTTTTTAATTCAATATTCGAACCAATTGTTTTTCATCCAAATAGATCATATTAAGAAGTGAATGTCTTTGTCTACATGTACACAAATACTTACGATGTTCAAGCCAGCTGTATTTAGGCTGGCAGTAAGTATTATTTTCAGAAACAAAAAAAGATCGCAGATTGGAAGATTGTAGCTATGTATATTTTAGTAGTTCAGAGATTGTGTTATCCACAAATGAAGGTTTTATGTGTCGTTTTGTGACTATAAAGATGTGCTTAGTTCTTTGTATTAACAATGACTACTGTAGTAGTTTCGCAGGTCACTGATGACATTTATTACTAAAAAAAAATAACTAAAAAATAAATTAAAAAAACGAGAACGTTATTGTAATTTTATTGACACTTCATTGTGCTAACATTATGGCCTGTCTTTTGTCCTGCATTGCTTTTTAGACAGCAGATCCACATCAGCCTCGTAGGAGTTCGCGTGAAAACTTTCACTTGTTTTGTCAACTTTTTAAATTTCCATGACTTACGAGTTAAAGATTACACATTTAAAATATATTCTGTTTGTACATGTCTTATCGTATTGAAACGAATTTCAATGCCGGTCCCTTTTGAATAAAAAGTGGTGTGTTCTTGTTTTGTTTACTTTAATAGTACATTACAGTGCATGGAAACTGATAAACATTTCTTTCACATAAGAATTATTAAAAACAAATAAAATGTATCAGACTTTAAGATAGGTGAGAAGCTTATCAAATGGAGACAACTCCGTTCTTTAAATAAAAATACTAAGATTATTTCCCCTTGGACAGGTACACTCGTCAAAAAAACGAACTATGGTCCTAAACAAGCAAGAAAAAGCTTGGCCCACGGCAAAATAGAAAATGGCCACTCCCTCCACTCCCTCCACTCACTCAAATCTTGATCTTTGGTGCAAAATATATGAATTATTTTTTTTTAAAACTTTTTTTTTTTGACATGTAAACAAACCATCATTGTATTTGTTTATTTTCTCTAAGATGTGAGAGTCATGATTGTAGAAAGATATTCGAAACATTTAGAAGTTTAAATTATCAGGTTTTGATTTCATTTGTAAATGTTTATTACAAACAAACACTAAGCATGATTGTAACCAATCACCAGGCCAGAGAGATCAGGTTTCTGTATAGCCTAGATGTAGGAACTAAGGAGGTGCAGATTACAGGTAAAGGTGACCTATTTACAAAACGCAGGTAAAGTTAATATATGTCTATATACAATACAACAAGTAACAATGACTCTTATCAAAACTTTCTTAAAAGAAATAGTTTATATATATACCACATCCTTAATTAATACTCATAAAACAGTCACTTAGGCACAGTAGGTCAAGTAACTTTAGCAAAATACATTTTACAAACACACAAGTTGTGATAAAACTATTTATCATATGGAGACTAATATTCTATTTTTTTTAAACACAATCCCACAATTATAATCACTTTCTTTATTATTTAAACACACGTACAAATAGAATGTGTTTAGATGTCCCGATTTTCTTGAAAAAAAAAAGTTTTAACATTTCCATTTAAATAGATTTCTTTTCTAAAGAGTAGTTCTGACAGGCTGGGGTTTTTTTTAAAAAAGGGAGTCTACTCTATCTTTTTTCCCGGAAGTGCCTCTTCGTATTTACATTTCCCCTCCCCTATCCCCACTTCCGGACCAAAAGTTTTATTTGGAAAATTTGTGTACATCAAATGAATGATGAATTGTGTTCAATAGATAGCAATGAAAATGCATCGAAATTATCACATTAAAAAAATTGAAAAAAAAAAAAGAATTTAAAGTACCTACTATGATCTAATCTGAACCATCTATTTGATGTAGAAGTTACCAATGTAATATTTTGTGAATAGAAAATGCATATTTCAGACTTAGCAATCTATGGGGCAGATGACAAGCTCATCTGATTTTAGGGCAGACGATAGGCTTACTTGTTTTTAGGGCAGATGATAGGCGCATCTATTTCTATGTCCGACGGTTAACTAGGGTGTCAGAATGGCCACGAGCCCTTTTTTACCTAACGTATGTCAAATACCCATTACATTTGGGTGGACTCAGGGGCTTCCTAAAAATCCCAATGTTCAAAATCCCAGTCTTTATCGGGATTCAAATTCGGGACCTTTCGGTTCGGAAGCCAAGCGTATAACTACTCCGCCACCTCGCCCCATACTATACTGCAAATAAGTTGAAATAATACATTAAAAATTTAACATTTAAAAAAGGGGAATAACTCACATTGATGCTGATGCTTTTTGAATGCATTGTACAGAACATCTCCACAGGCAGGCGATCTTTCCATGAAGTCTTTCCGTTCCAACAAACACAGGGCCTTTCCTGCAAAGGAAGTGCGCAACCACTCTTAGACCAAGTGCAATAACATCACGACTCTATCTACCCCCAAAATAACAAGGATGTAAAATTATTCAACGGTCTACATTTTAGTTTACAGTGACATAGCCCTCTATGTGTTCTGTGTATGTGTGTGTATATATGCGTGTGGGTACATACATTTCACGTATATCTATGTGCAAGTAATGGTTATTGTCACGGGGTTGCTACATAACACAGGTTGTCCCATATACTGGGTAGCCCTATAAATCTAAAGACAACACGCTACAGAATCTTCTTTAGAATATCTTCAAAGTTGTCATTATTTAAGGGTTCTTAACATTTTTCTAACATCATTGTATCATTTTATTTTATTTTTTTTGCAGAGGATATTAACTCTTTATCTCCGTAAATATTTTTCTACGTTCTGACAATTGGCTCATTTGTCACATTTTTACATTCTACCTCTATGACATCTTTGTTTGTGATCAGAAAAAGTTGCTTTTTGGTACAGAATTATTGGGAAATGCAAGTTCCTTTTATAGAACACAAATTAAAATTTATAAAACCAGAAATTAATTTAATTTAATAAGGTCAAATCAACGATGGTATCGTTAATTAGGAGAGAAAGAGTTAAAAAAGGGTTTAAAAACTGCACAACGTTGATGTGAAGTGGCATTTTAGAGTTTTATTGCCAATATAAAGTATATGTAATAGAAATACTAAATACCAGTATTGTAGTGGCATAATAAATTCAGTGGCGTAGCTAAGGTAGGGGATGGGGGTTAAAATTTACCCCCCCCCCCCGGGGCCAAATGAGTGTCCGGAATTAGTTTTTACATTAGATATTACGCTATTATCTCATGTCATGATGTTGAATGTCAAAATGCAGGGGCCCCTATAGAGGTCAAGCTCCCCCGGGCCCCAAAATGCCAAGCTACGCCACTGTAATAATCAGTTCATAGGATGTGTAGAGGAAATGTTTATAAATCGACAGCTACACTGGGCAGGGCACATATACTGTATGGGCGACGACTGTATGCCAAAGATAGTGCTTTTTTTTTGTGAGAAGGTGGACGGCGCGTCAGAGGTGACTTCGAAAACGCTTTAAATACCAGCTTAGTGCCAGCTTGCTTTAACTGATAAAGTAGAGAGCACCTGGCAGCAGGCGGCTGCCGAACGAGACAGCTGGAGATTTACTACAAAGACAACGGGATAAACACCTGAGACCAAAAGGAAATCTACGGCCGAGGACAGACGTATACGGCGGAAAGAGAACCGAAACCAACTACCGGCAGACAACTGTTATGTTTGCGTTGGGTGTGGCAAAAAAATGTAGATCACAGGTAAGACATCGCTGCCACGTGAGATACTGCACTCCTCCTTAGTCTTGGGACTCGAGGTCAAGCTTTATTATTACCTCTGTCCCCTAGTTTTTTAGATCAGCTTTATAGCTAGATACAAATAGACAATATTTTAGGCTCTTAGCGAGTAATGATCTAGGTTTTGAAAGACATGAACTTGTCCATAAGTGGTTCTGATGTTAATAAAATGGCTGTCACTTATCAGGAAGCCGTATTGTTATAGTTATAATCTCCATAGCACATAGAGGGCTATGCTGTGAAAACTGGCGCACTAATCGCTTAGGAAAAGAGAACAGCGCTGGCAGAAGAGAAGCGCCAGAGAAGAAAAGCAAAGCCAATGACACTAGCTCCAGCTGGAATAACCTGCCCAGTGTTCAGCCGAACATTCCGGGCTCACATAGGTCTCACCAGCCACATGAGGAGGCACAAAACCCCAGTCCAAAGCCCTCAGCCCCATGGATGACAAAAGCGGTCATCATCGAACCACGATGGACGAACTATAAAGTCTCCCAAGTGACAATAAGTCGGTGCATTGCTGCAATTCTCAAAGCAGTCTCTCGACATTATAAGAAATGTGTATACGTTTTAGACAGTCAAATCAATGATTTTATTAAAGGCAGAGAAAACAGAAAGTAAAATGTATAGCAAAATACAATTTTTAGCGAAACAATAACGTGTCTTGCCTTAGGACAAGTTTGTACAAATACTCCTTCTTCCCTAGTGCTATAAGAGGCTGCTTGAATCAGCCAGAAAAACCAACCACTTGGCAAAGTTTAAATCATTGATTAACATGCATCACCAGATTGATCTACGGGCACATGTAGGAGGTAGCAACCTCTTTTTTTGAAGTAACGTCTGCATTTTATAAGATAAGAAAAGATAAGAAAAAAAATACTCGGACAAATTACGAAAGACTATGGCACTTTTGTATTGAACTGGCAGAGACCATTTCCTAGCACCTTATGGCATAAAATGTTATCTCGAAAATCTACATTAGTGATACTTAGGAAGAAAGACAACTAATAATAATAAGGCTAGTCTTCGAGTCCGAAGATTAGTGAGGAATGCATTATATTTCCCGTGGCTGTGACCTACATATTTTGCCAAGATAAAACAAAGAAAGACAACTACAATGGTACAAAACCAGAAACTCCCACTTCACCCCCTATTCGTTTATAATTCTCTCCCCTACACTCAATTAGGTTAAAAATAACTAGGAAATGGACGTAACAATACTCTCAAGTCAAGTATGAAACCTTATAAAATATCGATACACGGAAGCAATGAGGAAGTTTAGACATATCGATACCATAATTACAGTCGTGTTTGCAGACGGCAGATTGGGAGAGAAACTAAATCATTGTACAGGAAGTGACGATAAATCTGCATGTTTTGGAGTGCCAGCTTTATCTGTCTCCATTTCTAAATTTCGCAAAAAAAAAAAAAAAAAAAAAAAAAAAATTTAGAAAATTTCTTTTTTCATAATTTCCGTTGTTCATATTATTATTCCATATTAAATTAGGTTGACATTTCACATATAAGATTAGGGTGACATTTCTCATTGAATACGATTCAAGTGCAATATATGAGTATAGTCGAATTATCCCGGTCACTGCTGGGCGGATAAAACATAAAAACATATATAAATATATAATCATCTGTAAGTTATTTCAAGGGTAAACTTTGGACAGTACTGCCCTAATGTCGATCTACTTTTGTAAGATAAATTTAGGAAAGGTTAAAAAAAAAAGAGGCTCCGAGTATTTGACAAGAATAACAGGGACGTCCACTTAGGAGAGAATAATTTTCAAATGAAATCTCCGTACACATTTCTGGAAGGTGGCAGCACGTAGGTGTACTCTAGAAACCCCCAAAAACGTTGCCGTCAAAGAGAAGAGCAGACGACAGACAAACACACAGCAGACGACAGTCACACACACACAGCAGACGACAGACAAACACACAACAGACGACAGTCACACACACACAGCAGACGACAGACAAACACACAGCAGACGACAGACAAATACACAGCAGACGACTTTTGTCATACCCATTCCCAGAATGCATACGCACATCTGGGTGTTAATGGGAATCGTTAATGGTAATGGCCTCTGTAATCATTGGACTCACATATATTCCAGTTAATATTTTTTATGGCACTGGTTGTAGTAATACATATAGACCACTTCCTGTTTGGCTAAAGGATCTTAAAAAAACGATCCAGGTTATGGGTTATTTGACATCTATACTATTGCTTCCTGCTTTGCCAAGGGATCTCAAGACGTATATATACATATACATATACACACATATATATATACTTTTGCTTCCTGTTTTGACTAAGGATCTAAAATAAAATCTGATTTTGAGGCCATTGAAACTTTGGTCTAATAAAATGATCTAAGTTCAACATTTAAGTCTATACAGATTATATTTCGTTTTGATAAAAGTAACTAATAGTTGTGTTAAATATTTAGTCTCATGAAGTAAGCAAGAACTCAAAATGTCCATGAACTTGATATTAGAACGATACTTGCCTAAAATATGCATCTGTAAGATAGAACAATACTCACCAAAAAGATGTATCTATAAGCTAAAACGATACTAGTCCAAACAATGTATTTTTAAACAAGAACGATACTCGCCAAAAAGATGTGCCTGTAAGATAGAACGATACTAGCCCAAACAATGTATTTGTAAATAAGAATGATACTCGCCAAAAATGTGTATCTGTAAGCTAGAATGATACTCGCACAAACGATATTTTTCTTTTTGAGTTTCCTTTTCCCGATTTCAGTTTTTATTTTGGAATCTATGTATATAGTTCTCTTCATGGCTCAAGAGTTTGGACACCTAGTAATGGAAAGATCACTCTTTTATTTCTGCAGTCGGACTAGAGTTATCCCAAGAAAAAAAAAAGAGAGGAGAGAGAACAAGATGTATTCACCCGTCAGTAAATAGCAGGGCCGGACTTAACCGTAGTGACCAAGAAGTCATGGAAAGATCCCTCTTTTATTTATTTCTACCCCACGTAACTTTAGCGGCGAAAAAAAAAAGGGGGGGGGGAGTACAAGTATTCTACCCTGTATTCACCCGTCACTAAATCGCAGGGCTGGACTTAACCATTTTCTGGCCCTATTCGAAATGAATTTCGCCGAGCCAAGTTTGGGTAGGGATATGGACAATGAGTGAAAATGAAGAGTTTGTATTAGAAAATAAATTCGTCTTTGCATTCTATTCATTCTTTACTACGTACAGAATTACTTAACACGCCTTGCGTCATACAGTATATCATAAAAATTCTATTCCCGTCATAGATTACGCTTAATAGCAATAATTATCAAATGTTTCAATCTATCTTCGAGAATTGTTGACCTCATTAGTTCATTAGTTTGAGGCTAGAGAAGCTTCTTTCACCAGATTCCTTAATTATGTGTATTGCATAATGCCGTTTTTTTAATCGCGCGTAGGAGTGGCGTTTTCCATACTGAATGACACCCCATAATGACAATTTTTGTCTATATATTTCTGGAGATTTGTATGAGTTTTCAAAAGATTTTAATAATGTCCGGATATTTCCATGACTTTTTCGTATATTTTGCAATTTCAGGAAATTTCCAGGAGCTCCTTATAAATCAAGAGGCCGCATAAAATCTGTTATAAGTTATAAATATAAAATGGTTTAATTTAATAATTTACATCTAGAATTAGCGCGGGTCCTATGGACGTGCGGGGCCCACTGCGGTCGCATAAGTTGCAGTGGCCTAAGGCCGACCCTGCAAAATAGCGGCGTATGCTATGCCGTGGGTCGACTAGTAATCTATAAATGTTCTTTAAGGCTAGCACTAGTAACACGCGCAAACTCAGCTTTACAAGGACACAGAGGGAGAGAGAGGACAGAGAAATGGGGAATAGGAGAGAGAGGGAAGTAGGAGAGAGAGAGAGGGTGGGAGAGGGAGGGAAAGAAAAGAGAGAGAGAGAGATCAATTGTGTCCGATGATAAACAACAAAGATAACAAATAAGTAAGAACACCTTGCCCTCTTATCTTGATGACAACGCATCAACCAACTATCTGCAACGCCCTGGTTTGACCTGTCAGTGTGTCCTGATTTGATGCACTCTGTAGAAAGGCCATCACAAATCTACGTCACCCTTCTATCTACTTCCTACTTACCTGCTGCAGTCGATAGAACCAAACACAAAGTTCAGGTCTAATCTTTCACTCAAGTGTATTTCCCTTGGGTGTCCTCTTCACGTCCCATTGACAACGTCACTCACAACAACAAAAAAACACCCAAAAAACGATTGTTACGGATGTTACGGATGTTACGGATGTTACGGATGTTACGGATGTTACGGATGTTCACGCGAAATTTGAAATACAGCGAACTGTTCTTTGTTTGCATTTCGATTTGTACTGTCCGACTTCCATACTTGAAGCAATGACATAAAGTAGCTAGAAAAAGATGAGAAAGCGATCTGGAATAATAAGAGGCGATAAGAGCTAACACAAAGAATATCGTAAAAAAATTTAAAAAAAGAAGATTAGGAGAGACAATGAAACAAATAGACAAATCAAACAATGTCAAGGACATCATATTAAAAGATCGTTCTTGCCAACCAAATAACAGAAATGAGTTTGAGCTACAAGCGAAAGCGCTTAGAAATTTTATTTTACAATGCCAAAAAAGTGCCAAATATAAACGACTTATCTTAAAACTTTTCAAATTCATAGATAGTCAGCACTTCCGGATCCTGTTCACCGGATACACCAAAAAAATCTTTTTATTTATTATCTCGTCTCCATATATGAAAATCTCTACTAAATAAAGTATCTGAAAACGAAAAAAACAACAAAAAACAACGACACAGGATGCAGGTTTCTTTTTAGTCCACTTTATTTGTGTCATGGAGCAGACGATGTAAAGTTCATCAGAAATCTGTTTCTGTGGCCCACGGTTAACGAGGCTGTCATGTGACCAGCACAATGACCGACCGACTTTACTTTTTCCCGACTAATATCAGGTACCCATTAGAGTTGGATGGACTCAGAGGTGCCCAAAGATCCCAAAATTAAAAATCCCAGTATCAAACAGGATTTGAACCCGGGAATCCAAGCGCTTTACCGCTCAGCCACGGCGCCTTCACAAAGGCGTTCTTTGTAAAGAGTAATGGGCTAATCCATGAAGAGACAGGCTCGAAGTCAGAACTAAAATAAGGGACTAACGTTTTCTATTGGAGATTTCATGACACAGTCAGTAGTATTGGAACACTACATTGATTTTCACTAGTGTCAACTGAATTAAAAGTACTATGCAATACTTTTAACACTATCTCAATGTTTGGCAGTTGATCTTCGAATCGAATCTCTGTTTTAATACAGCTAGTTCGCTGTCATTGGCTTTTAATTAAGTTTTTAATAATAGCTTGAAAGTGAAATGTCTCCACCTAATGGAATTTATTTTGTACTACAAGAAGAAGAGCTTTGAAAATTTGATTTCCGCAGTGCTAAAAAGGTGCCAAATATTATCATATAGATTCAGAAAAAAACTATCTTATCCGCATTTTCTTTATTCTGTACACCGGATACACCATAAGCTTGCTATACATTGTTTTTCCGCCATGTATCAAAATCACAAATTAATAATGCCATTCATGTTGCAAAAGTATGAAAGTTCAAACTCCAAAAAACTATTTTACGTCTAGTTAGAATCGATACCCGGAAAAGCTGCAACTAGCAGTTTCGGGGGATTCAGGATAAAAGCAATATCTCACGTGATTATGCGAACATGACAATTCAAATGGTATTAGCTTGTTCATGTGGTTGAAACAATTTAAAATTGAAATGATATGAAGAAAAATAAAACAATTAATATCAATTTTACAAAGTATTTGCAATGGCCTTTATCATCTATAAAGAAATATAATTTAGTTCGTGTGATACTTTAATAAGATTCAAATAGGGTTTTCCAGCCTAAATTTGGTAGCAAGAAGGAGTTCTTTCCCTTAAATAAGCTCTCTTTTCTAAAAATGGACTTTTCATATTTTGCTTGTTAATAGAGACTTACTATAATAAATTTGTGAGAATGAAAATATTTTTAAAAAATTGTTTTTGAGGTATGCTCATTGCGCTATGGTCAAATCACTTTTGTAGACCATTTGGGGGCCGGGAGTGTCCGTAGCAAGGGGAAGGTTTCCGTGCTGCCTTTTAAAAAGCAATTTTTAAAAAATCGAGCTGCCAAAAAAATAGTAGGTTTTATTGGTATATATATATTTTAAATTTAAAGAACGACTTGATTCGCTACAATACGACTAATTGATTAACTAACTAATTGTGTTGTTGTTTTTTTTTGTAATGATTCCTATTTTGTCAACAACAACAAATAATTGCGCAAACTTGATACATGAATGGAAAGTGGAAGCAATAACATGAACAAGATTTTGACCAGACAGACAGACAGACAGAGTGACTTGATATATGCTCGGTTAAAAATAATTGTATCTTATATATTGGTGAGGAGGGGGAGGGACATATTAGGGGGAAGTACTAAAAGTACTAAAAAAATAAAAAAAGTAATTCTACTCTACAGAGAAACAAAGGGTTCAACGCGCAATTAAATCACGCACATACACTAGTGTAACAAAACACCCTGTCATTTCGTAGAAACTAATACAACATGTTCACAAAGCTATTCACTAAAGTTTGCTACAACCAGCAACAAAAGAGAAACGTTCTTGTAGGATTAAAAGGTCAATGCTTTGATTTCAATATCAAGTCGGTTCCATTTCATAGTAAGTGTACCCCACCACACCAAGCCAAAAGCCGCTCATTCGACAACAGATCTCTTCTTTTATTGTAAGTGGTAGTATACGGTTAGCGTCATATACAAAGTTTTCGACAATTTAAAACGAAACAAAGTCTATTGAATCAGAGTGTCAATAGAAAAGGTTCGTAGAAAATGTTTAGATCAATATTGCATTTCAATTGCAAAGTAAACACCCCAGAGTCCATGAATACAATTTCACAGCGAGTTCTATAAAACATTCCTCGTTTTAAATTGACTAACAAAAGTATTGGGAAATCAGATCTTGTTCAACAATTGTTAATCAATTCGTAGTAATTAATTATTTTCTCTTAAATAAAAAGGGCGGAGATAAACCTTGCATTGTTGAGGATGTGGCAGTGATTTGGCGGTGTTACCCCTTGGATATACTTTGCTTTTTTTTAAAAGTATCTTTATATTTCGCTTGTACTGAACACGAAATCCAAAAGGTGCGTTATGCTAATGTGTAATCATTTCCTACAGCATTGATAAATGTGTTTTAGAATCTATTAGACCATGTCATTTAGTCACCGAATCCAACTTGTACTTTCTAAACAAACAACCTTTTTTGCTTGATTATAACGGAGCAACTGGTCCTCTGACAATAACTCCTGCAGTTAGATTTAAAATCTGCAATGTTCTTGCTCTGAATGCCGAACAAGCGCGAAGGCCGCAAGACTTCCACTTCCACTGAGAGATCAGTCATGCAAAGATTGTCTGGGAACGGTTTCAAGCGTGTTCACGTGTCAACCACACACACACACACAGACAAATCAGAAGCTAACAAAAAAAAAGCGACACGATTAACCCACTTATTGACTTTTTTTTTTATTCTTTACCATTTATAAAAGCAGTGATGCCCAATCTGTGACCAGCGGGCCAAATCCGGTCCGTCATGCATCGCTATCATACCCCTATACAAATCTGACTTCTGTGCATAAGGAGTCCACATGGTTTTCATTGGACATGAAAATGCGGACTTTGGGACCCGGGTCGAAAAGGTATGTGTCTCCAAGGTCGAAAAAGGTTGGACAACACTGTATTAGTGTATGAGTAGTATTTAAGGCGTGTAGTTCAACATATAAAATATGAATGTTTGTGTCATATGTGACGATATGCTACTTAACAAGCAAAATAACAAAAAAAATACTTGAAATAAAAAAAAACAAAGCTTATATTAGGGAAAGAACTGCACATTTACTACCATATATATTAATACTGTAAAAATTATTTCCCTTTAAATATATCAAAAAAATATCATCGACTACCCCTAATAAAAAATTTTTTTTTTCAATGATTCATTGAGGTAATGAAAACTTGTGCGAAGTTTCAACTCGTCCGAAAATTGGAAGGGGGAGAAATAACGTGCTCAAATTTTGCACCTGACAGACAGACGGACTGAGTTAATATAAGGTTTGTCAAAATAAAAAAATAAAAAAACATAATAAAAGGTATTTTGTCTAACACATGAACTCGTAAGCGGTACCTTTGTAAGCTGTACACACATGCATATATAAATATATAACTGAAAGCACTTTTTTAAAGAGTTGTGTATGTACCAATGACATCTTTATGGAGACAGCTTGCCGCCCCATGCGCCGTACACGGCGCGGAGGACCTAAGTCTAAGTAAATGTGTATGTGTGTGTGTTTGAGTAGCCGTTGTGGTTAATTTAAGGACTTTGTAGAAGATTTTCTATTCGATCTTTTCGTTTTTGCGATCCTAACGTGATAGACGGACAGAGACAAAAACGAACAGCGCCAAATGAATGCGGTTCTTCCCAATGCTGGGCTACTTAAAAGTTAGTCATTTCTCCTTTCATATCATCAGTTCAACCCCTGTCATTATGAAGCCTAAAAGGGCTCAAGATTTCCCGATGACGCATGCCTTGAGACGTGAGAGGACATCAACAAAGTCAGTTATAGGATGAGTTAGGGAACATGAGAGGACATCAACAAAGTCAGTTATAGGATGAGTTAGGGAACATGAGAGGACATCAACAAAGTCAGTTATAGGATCAGTTAGGGAACATGAAAGGACATCAACAAAGTCAGATATAGGGTTAGTTAGGGAACATGAGAGGACATCAACAAAGTCAGATATAGGGTTAGTTAGGGAACACTAGAGGACTTCAACAAAGTCAGATATAGGGTTAGTTAGGGAACATGAGAGGACATCAACAAAGTCAGATATAGGTAGTTAGGGAACACGAGAAGACATCAACAAAGTCAGATATAGGCCTAGTTAGTGGCGATGAGAAGACATTTATAGGATTAGTTAGGGAAGATGAGAGGACATCAACAAAGTCAGTTATAGGACTACTTAGGGGCGATGAAAAGGAAGTTTGTGGCTTATGTACTAGATACATAGGCCACACCACCAGAGACAATAGAAAAAAAAACAGAAAAACACAGGTGTTCAGATCCGCAAATACAGGTAGTGATATATCCATCCACTAGGCATCAATCCATATAAATTTTCAAAAAGTTTATTTGGGGTGTTTTCGCTTGGACCAATTGTTCCATGAAATTGTACTTAAATACACTGTATAAACCCCCCCACCCCCAAAAAAAAAGTTAACCAACCCACGTTTGTCCAAAAAACGTGTTGTTTACTGTGACCTAATGAATGGAAAAAAAAAATAATTTAAATGTTTAAAAAGATTTCACTGCACTCTCCCCCCCCCCCCCCCTCTAATCTTTCTATAAAATCACTTATCTAAGAAATAGTTTATTTCCTAGAAGAGAACAAAAAATAGGTTAAAGGTAACACTATTACACCGTATCGATCCGCCTTTTTAATTTGTTCTAACTCGACTTTCTAAAATTAGAAGGAAAAAAACATTACAAAAAATGACTCCTTATTTATTTGGTTCAAATCCAATTAATTAATTTTTTTTTGTATTGTTTTCCAAACGCTTCAGCCTGAAGCCTTGGGATTTCTTTGCGGTTCTTAAGCTACACGATATGAGTACAAGGTATCGATGCTTGCAAACGTGCGCAGCTATACAACGATACTGGATAGCTTCCGTATTATGAGCCTGGTGACTGGAACTGTGGCGATACTTACACTTCTAGGAAAAGACAGCTTCCTGATCAGACTTTACCTTCTTATCCGCCCCTTTGCATATACCAGTAATTGTATTACCCTGGTTGCAACCCTCTCTCCTTGTCACATGTTCGGAAATCGGCTGCACAAATAGGTGGGTGAGGGACGGTATAGAATGGGGCCGGGGACAAAAAAAAATGTCCTTAACTCCGCCCACTAAGCTCTCCAAACTGCAAAATGTATTTAAATGCTAGTCTATATCCGGGTTGACATTGCGGCGATATAGGAATATAGCCAAGGATGTTCAGTATATATATATTTATTATTATTGAAGGTATAGATCTGCATCCTGAGAGCAATTGGTCTCAAAATGGTAGAGGCATGGTGTCGATAGGGGTCCGTTTCGGGCTATAGATCCAGACAGCGTATTATTTATTTAACTTTTTTACATATCTTGAATACAGCTCAAAAACTTCTTTCGCAAATATTTTTACGACGATCTAGAATATTCTAGAACATAAGAAACGTAGATAAACTGCTGCCAGGAATGTCTCTCCCACGTCAGTATCGGCCCATTCTTTATTTATGTATACTTCATTTGACCTGCTGATCAGGAATTTCTAAAGCTCATATCGTTACAAAACGCTGTTGTAAGCAAGTATATCACGAAATAATGAATTATTCATCTCTTTTTGCTTCAAGATTTAGAACACTGTGTTTATTGTTGTTTTTATCTCGCTTCTACCAAAGCATCTGTCTGGTCAAAATTCTATACAACTTTTTTTTTTCCTCCCACTTCCTATTCTCGGATCAAGTTAAAACTTTGCACAATTATTTATTGTCGATGACAACACCATTCAATATAACAAAAAGTAAACCCATTATTGATCAATTAGTTATTATTTATCAGTTTTTTTTTATTGAAAAATGTAGTCTAGCAACGGAAGATAATCTTCGCAATGACATATATTGCAGCGCCCGAATGTTACTAAACAGAAGAAAAAAAAGCGACAACAAAACTAAATTATAGGCTAAATTTTGATTTTAAAAAATTACATAATTAATTCAAAATAATTGATTCAATTCATGCAAATGAAGAGATTTTTTTTAAAGTATTTTTTTTAAAAATCTAACTTGTTTCGAAAAAAACAAAATTATTTAACAAGAACACACTGCGAGTATGACTAGTAAACTGAACTCTAATCAATCAGTTTGACCAGTACACACAGCTCAAGCCAATCAGTTTGACCAGTACACACAACTCAAGTGAATAAGTTTGATCAGTACACACAACTCAAATCAATCAGTTTGACCAGTACACACAACTCAAATCAATCAGTTTGACCAGTACACACAACTCAAATCAATCAGTTTGACCAGTACACAACTCAAATCAATCAGTTTGACCAGTACACACAACTCAAATCAATCAGGTTGAGCAGTACACAACTCAAATCAATCAGTTTGACCAGTACACACAACTCAAATCAATCAGTTTGACCAGAACACAGAGCTCAACTTTGGTCTGTTCAGGACTATTCGAGATTCATCGATTTTAAGGGAACCACTTTCCGCACACCTGTGATTTTCAAGTAGTGGATCGTCAAGGAAAACAAGTTCGCACAAGTTTAAATCTCAGCTACAATACTTGGAAATCGCACTACTAGTCACATATTTCCGAATATAGAATGAGACTAACTGGTTAAGAAAAAGAAGGAAGGCTTGGGTGGGGGGGAGGGGGGGGGGAGGAGACTATTACATAAAAAAAAAACAACGTCGGAAATTCAGCTATCAGAAGACCAATATTGTGACAATATTGAAATTTATAAAAAGCCAAAAATAGCAACGTTTCATATGTATGGTACTATTAAGAATTCAGCATTATTTGAAAAAAAAATAAAAAATGAAGAGACAATTTATTCACGCCATGTTGCTGCAAATAAAAATACATCTTGTAGACCGCTGTTTATAGGAACACAAAACTGATATTTTGTGTAACCGTGGAAATTTTATCTATCTATCTATATATATATATATATACATAAACCTACATTAAATCTTGGTGACGCATTTCTAAAACTACAATAAAATACAAAATATAGACTTTATATTATTACTTTTTGACTATAGTAATATCTAGAGAAAACTATAATAAATATAGTGTGCATCAACACACCAAAAGGTGCACAGTAACAGAAAAGAATAGACCGACATACTACTTGATACCCAATCAAGAACAGCTGCTCAGTGCTCAAAAGTCAAGGGAGAGATGATGGTGATGATGAATGCCTGAAGTATGTGTGTGAAACGCTGCCATTGTTTGTATTAGATGTTCCTTTGTGCCATTCTCTTTACCAAAATGTTTTCTGGATATTTTTTTTTTTACTCTTTTCCCGTTCTTTTTGGTTGTTTGTTTCATTTTTGCAGTTTGTATTTAACGAAAGAGAAATTTAGAGAGAGAAAGAGAGAGGGAGAAAATAAAGAAAAAGAGAAGAGATATTTCAAACCAGGATATAAGAATGGTTAATTTCCAAGAATGAAGAGTACCCCTAAAGAGCAATTCTTGGAAACGTTGTCAAGATATACCAAGCGAAGCATGATAGATCGAATAAACTAAATATCTCTCCCAAACCCCCCCCCCCCTTTTATTTTCTCTGCCTACCCTCTCTCACCCCACACCATATCAATAAAAAGCAGTAATAAAATAGATTGTGGATTGGGATATCAATTTAGAGTTACTAAACTTGTGCATGCAAATACTGGATATGGCAACCCACAAGGTAACGGATTCATATTTGTATTAACTCCAGTTCCTTCTACATAAAATCCTTTGCGGAGTCAACGCCACATTAAGCTGAAACAGATCTGTTAGTTCATCCATCTGGACTGCGTCATTACCAGCGATGTTGGTATTTTAAAGAGGAATGACAGAGGCCCTATTTTTAAAAAAAATCGACCTTTTTGGGCAAATCAGTCGGTTCATAACGGAGACGAATGTCCACCTCATGAATAACAGTGTTGCCCCAACAGCAACTTATGTCAAGCTCGAGTGGAGACTGAGTACGGCTCAGCAGCGAGGGCTGATACGAATCTTCAAGAATCACAGACCGAGGCCATATTACCAACTGCAACACTTATGTGACGATCGCCCCCCCCCCCCCCCAACTCAGCCAGCGAAGTCTTGACCGAATATCACCTGAGATTTGTTGACCATGTCTTAAGACTATGCATACCACGCTCCCTGGGTACTTAAATGGCATGGGTGTTGAAACAAGGAAAACGGAAACAGGGCGGTCCCCAAAATAACATGGTTCCCCACCTCCTCCATTGAATATTTGTAAATGGAGGATATCATCTGAGACAAAGCAAAGATCATCGCTAGTGACTGATCTCAATGAGGTAACTCGCCGCCCAATGGGTTGAACGGTGTAGAAAAAATTAGGTAAGAAAGCACCTTAGTAACAAGCCCCAATCCATAACCCCAGGCCAAGCATTAGATAATGGCTACGATGTAGCTGTGTCAGTTTAAACTACCACTATTTTCAAAAGCGTTACCAAAATGTACAACTCTAACAAAAACAAAATAGCATGTAAACGATTTCTCCATTTTTACACTTAGACACACCTCTGCTGACCAAAGAAAAAAAACAACTAAAAAAGAAATGGTGACTTTGTTCCCCAGTAAGCATCAACATCAAATTTACAGAATTCATTGTAACATCTAAAATCTGCTGAAACGTTTGACAATTATTTGTTGAGCAAGAACTCTGCCAAAGAACCTTAGTCCGGAAAGGATGCACATTGCCTCGAAATTATTATTTCGGACGCTGAAATAGAACCTACAAAGTACGTGCAATAAAAATAAGTTGGCTTATAGACCACAACAGTCAAACCAAAGTTTGAGACAAACATTTTTAAAAAAATGACGACACGTGAAACCAACAGGAAAATGATAATTTCAGCCAGTACCCAGCAGACATTAGTTGGTTATAAAGTGGGCATTGTCAAAAAATCCCGAATAGAAGAGAACAATTCTAAGAAATGATTGCTATACAATATTGAACTGTATTGATACACTAAAGGTGTTTGTTTTTTTTAATATTTCACACACAAACTCAAGATATATAAAGTAAAGGTGAATTGTAAATGCTGTTTTATTACCTACTATCACACAAACATGTAGGCCTAATCATAATTTATTTCTTCAATAATCTTTGTTTTAAAGAAAAGCTTTTTTTTCTAAATATTTGTGATAAATTTTACTTCAAAATATAAACGCAACTGAATAATATTTTTTTTTTCAAAAAAAAAATTTTTTTCTCAAAATTTAAATAAAAATCTCTAACAATTTCATAAAGATAATATCGTGGGTTTTACAAAAAAAAAAAAAGTTTACAGCGTTTTCTAAATAAATAAATAAAACGTTGGCCTAAATTGTCACCTGTTGAATTATTAGAGCGTATCTTGTTTTTTCAAAAAAAAAATTTTTTCTCAAAATTCTCCAAAATTTAAATAAAACTCTCTAACATAAATATATAATATCGTGGGTTTTACTAAAAAAAAAATAGTTGAAAGAGTTTTCTAAATAAATAAATAGAACGTTGGCTTATATTGTCACCTGTTGAATTATTAGGGCGTATCTTGTTTGAAGCAGCGTTTGAAACGGTTTTAAGGAATGTTTCATTGGCATCTGTTTCATAATGCTCAATGGTTTCCTATAGCATTTCTCTCTATCTCTTCACAGAGAGGGAAAAAAATAAGAGTTTGGATGATATAACCCAAACAACAGGAAGCAGAAAAGGTAAAGCGAAAGTGATTATAAGACGAAATGAAAATGTCAACGTTATCACATGGTCACGTGACATTATTTCGTATTATTTAATTTTCCTCAGAAACTGACGACGCTACATAATGGTACGGATATTGACTTTATGATTAACCACGCGATGCTTGTCGTAATGTTTTTTTGTTCTTTTCTTTAATACAATCGCGTTATCTCTGTTCAAGTTAACAATTGTAAAATAAGAAGATCTTCTGTTCTGTTGACAATGAATCGGCTATCTCAATTGTAGATATTTAAATACTGCTATTTTAGAGTCTAGATTACTTTAAGCATGTGTTTTCCAAACTTTTTCCTTAACGGAACACTTCACGCATTCTGAGTATTTAGCGGAACACTTTGCTTATTTTTCAGAGATTAATTCACATAGTTGTTTATTCCTGTAGTTCGTGGAACACCTTTTGAACACGACTAGGATTCCGCGGAATACAGTTTGGGAAACACTGCTATAAGCAGTACGGGGACAGTATAGAATAGCTCATAGTCCAATCTAGGCTTATCTCCTTTGACCATGTTAGTCTTTGGTTTTTTTTTTCTGCATGATATAAAACAAAATGAATTTAAATCAAAATAAATTGCTCTAAAAAATGTATGACCAAATAATACAATAGTCTTTGTCTCCGGTACACACACTTCATTAAATTACATGCACAAGATCTAGATCTTCTAAAGGGCCGCAAGGTTGCATTAAAACTACATGCACTAGATCTAGATCTACTAAAGGGCCACAAGGTTGCATTAAAACTACATGCACTAGATCTAGATCTACTAAAGGGCCACAAGGCTGCATTAAAACTGCATGCACTAGATCTAGATCTACTAAAGGGCCGCAAGGTTGCATTAAAACTACATGCACTAGATCTAGTTCTACTAAAGGGCCGCAAGGTTGCATTACCCCTGACCTCAAAAGGAAGGCATAAATAAAAGGTTCCGAAAATCCACTGACTCTTCTCGACGTATGGGGCCTACAATTAGAATCCCTGGGTCGTGAGCAGGTTGTAGGATAGTATTGGGGATTATATTAGGGGGTTGCATTAGGAGCTGTTTATTTGATGATTTGACAATAACCTGGAGTTTCAATCTCTAATTGTCAATGTTTGTGTATGTGTATGTTTGTGTGTTTGTATATGTTATAAGACATCCAAGAGCTAATGACATAAATATATTCATTCTGTGAGCGAGATTTTCAGTTAGTTCTCTAAGCTATGATGTAAAGCTCTTGTGATCAAAACGGAATCTTTAGAAAAATGTAGGGTATAAATCCTAGCATATACTATTGCACAGGTTTTTAAAAATTGATGAATTAAAACCAAATATATTAAATATTGTTCCAGTAGAGTTCATTTGTTTCTATTGGTTCAAATTTTTGTTAAAGTGAGTCTTTGTTTACATAGCACTTGTCTCACTCACAGGTATGTTTCGGCAGGAGCGTAGTGAGGGGGGGGGGGGGTTCAAGTGGGGCACGATGCCCGGGCGTTACCCTAAGGGGAGTGCCACATCCGGAGAGGATCTTATATTTCTGTGATTTTCATGGTAAATGGGAGAGGGGGGCGCATATAAAGTATCTTGCCCGGGCGCACGTTTTGTTCACTACGCCTTTGTGTTTCGGTATTTACATACCAGGTTTATATTGCTTAATGATTATTGCAAAAAAAAAAAAGCTGTAAGCATCATTGACGGTATTTTGTTAGTTTGGGAATTTAAATAACAATACAAATCATGTAAAAACTTTTAGAGAGTGTCTGTTAGACTATATACGTTTACGCTAGAATATATACAAAGGTCAGTTAATGTGGTATAAAGGTCAAATGTAGTAAAAAGGTAAGAGTTACCGTTCATGTCAAACTTGTCTACACAGTTGGGGCTGAGGGAGAATTCCTCCACACAAAATCTTAGCCACACCTTGACGTCCTGAGATGTCCATTGTGTAGGTCGTAGCGCTGTGGAGTAGCCATTACTGTATGTAATTTACGTTGAATCCTTTTGTATTAATGTTTTGAAGCATTTAATGCAAATTTAAAGCACTTGTCCTAATACACGGAAAACTGAAAATGAATTTCTGTTAATGTTTACATGGCTCAATATATACACAGCATAGCACACAATATAACTAAAAGATATTGCCTGATAATGTAATAAATTATTCACATTCCTTAGTCCTATCATATTAATATTTACAACTTGCTAATTGCCAAATTAATTGATTCGGCCACAGTATCGCTCGCCTCAGGATTTTTGTAAACGATACAGAGGGTTTCACCGTTACTTCCTCGCATGCATTATAAAATATATTGATACGTCATTCTATGCATTCAAAATACATGCTGCTATTTCACCGCATTCATTGTAGTGTATGCTAGTTTTTTTCAAACTTTTTAATGGTGGCGCCACTCTAAACAAGAAGAATTTCACTCGCCCCCTCCTAGCTTGTGTATAAAAGCACTGTAGGATTTCATTGTTATTTTTCAATCAAACCAAACATTCATTAATTTTGTAGAGAAAATCCATCGCTCTATAAGTGTATATATAGGGAGGTAATTGTCGTTTTAAAAAAAAAGTATTTGTATTATTTGTATTGTTAGGTCACACAGCACAGTGGTCAACATAACGATGTACTGCAGTCTGGAGAAATTCAACAATTCTAACATTATTATTATAATATATTATTCTATATCATTTTATTATTATTATTATAGGTCAAGAAGAATCACGTTAGCGGAGAAGTTTTGAAATGCCTTCTACGCAAAAAAAAAAAAAAGTTTTTGAGTTCACATTGTGTGACATTGCTGCAGACGCATTTTTGGTATAGAGTTTGAAAAGTCCTTGCTTGAAGGTAAAACGACGTTTACACTATTTCCAACTGCTAACTGATCGATCTAATCATGTTCATAATCACAAGAGGATTAATAACTACAATAAAAATAAAACTTTTTTAGCCCCTTGAATAAGAAATAACCGGTTCTCCCCTCCCCCCCCCCCCATTTTGTAAAGTCGTCTCGTCTCCTCCCCTTATGAGGGCTTCTCGCCCCCCCCCCTTCCTTTTCAATTTAAGAAACGCTGCTGTGTGTTATTAGCTCATTGCGTGTATCAAAATAATGTCGAACGTTCATTGCATGCGTCAAAATACATGTTGTAAAGTTCATTGCATGTATAGAAATACATGTCTTAAAGTTTATTGCATGTAGAGAAATACATGTCGTAAAGTTTTTTGGCATGCATCAAAATACATGTCGTAAAGTTCATTGCGTGCATCGTAATATGTGCTCCTGGTTCATTATAATAACTGCTATTATTTTTTTACCTACTTTTTAAACTAATGAAAACGCTATTCATGCCTATTTATAAATAATTTATAAATAAACCAACCCTAAGTGATGTGCTCACCCATATTCTACGAAACCAAAGTGTCAAGAGTGTCACTAATTCAAATGACTCACCTAGAGTGTTAGGTACTAGATGAACACAAGTAGACTGCATGGTTGGTGTGCAGAGGTTGATGGAGTCTGTCATGGACCATGGGGATACACTGCACATCCTAGCAATCCTGCTTAAGCGACAACAACAAAAAATACCGCATTAGAAATGTGCGAACCAAATAAGAGTTCAACATTCAGTTCAGTTTTAAAAACAATAAGGCGCATCTCATTGGTCGATATAAATACTATTTACACATGATTTCTTACTTATTAAGTTTGATCGCAAAATTTTGCAGACGACAAGGTTTCTGGTATGTTCTTTAGAAACGCTAACCTGAAAGTGCTTAGATAATATGGAGGGGAGATGAGAGAGAGAGAGTAAAGAAGATATATAAGGGAGAGTAAAGAGGATATATAAGGGAGAGTAAAGAGGATATAGAAGGGAGAGTAAAGAGGATATAGAAGAGAGAGTAAAGAGGATATAGAAGAGAGAGTAAAGAGGATATAGAAGAGAGAGTAAAGAGGATATAGAAGAGAGAGTAAAGAGGATATAGAAGGGAGAGTAAAGAGGATATAGAAGGGAGAGTAAAGAGGATATAGAAGGGAGAGTAAAGAGGATATAGAAGAGAGAGTAAAGAGGATATAGAAGAGAGAGTAAAGAGGATATAGAAGAGAGAGTAAAGAGGATATAGAAGGGAGAGTAAAGAGGATATAGAAGAGGGAGTAAAGAGGATATAGAAGGGAGAGTAAAGAGGATATAGAAGAGAGAGTAAAGAGGATATAGAAGGGAGAGTAAAGAGGATATAGAAGGGAGAGTAAAGAGGATATAGAAGAGAGAGTAAAGAGGATATAGAAGAGAGAGTAAAGAGGATATAGAAGGGAGAGTAAAGAGGATATAGAAGAGAGAGTAAAGAGGATATAGAAGAGAGAGTAAAGAGGATATAGAAGAGAGAGTAAAGAGGATATAGAAGAGAGAGTAAAGAGGATATAGAAGGGAGAGTAAAGAGGATATAGAAGAGAGAGTAAAGAGGATATAGAAGGGAGAGTAAAGAGGATATAGAAGAGAGAGTAAAGAGGATATAGAAGAGAGAGTAAAGAGGATATAGAAGGGAGAGTAAAGAGGATATAGAAGAGAGAGTAAAGAGGATATAGAAGAGAGAGTAAAGAGGATATAGAAGAGAGAGTAAAGAGGATATAGAAGAGAGAGTAAAGAGGATATAGAAGAGAGAGTAAAGAGGATATAGAAGAGAGAGTAAAGAGGATATAGAAGAGAGAGTAAAGAGGATATAGAAGAGAGAGTAAAGAGGATATAGAAGGGAGAGTAAAGAGGATATAGAAGAGAGAGTAAAGAGGATATAGAAGAGAGAGTAAAGAGGATATAGAAGAGAGAGTAAAGAGGATATAGAAGAGAGAGTAAAGAGGATATAGAAGAGAGAGTAAAGAGGATATAGAAGGGAGAGTAAAGAGGATATAGAAGAGAGAGTAAAGAGGATATAGAAGAGAGAGTAAAGAGGATATAGAAGAGAGAGTAAAGAGGATATAGAAGAGAGAGTAAAGAGGATATAGAAGAGAGAGTAAAGAAGATATATATGGACATGTAAATTTAAAAAAAATTTAGTTCCGTTGGCCAGACACACCTTTTTTAGGGGTGGCCAACCTTTTGGTTCCATGCGCTATTTTTTTTTTAAACTTCTGTACAAGTTTCAGACCTTTAAAGTATGGTAATTTGTACCTATTTGGTTTGTTATACACACTAATACTTAGTAGAGGGGAGGGATTTAAAGACAAAAACAAACTAAACGACAACGCTTGCTGGCATCAGTCTCTGACAGGCTTTACAAGGTTATACAGTTCCAGTAACTCTACCAGTCATTGATGGTTTAGGTCACTTTTTTAAAAGGATGATTTCCTAGACATCCCTTTGCCTCAAATATGTTTGACCATCTGGTTTTTCCTAAATTTCCCCAAAATTCTTTAAAAATGTTGAATTTATCATTTTTTTTTATAATAATAAAAATATCCAAGGCAAAAAAAAAAAAATGTACACTTTTACAAAAGAAAAGAATTATTACTCACAATTACATTTAACCAACTGTTTCTTTGGGGTTTTTTTGGACTTAACAATTTTATAAACATTTCGGTCAATTAGGCGTTGTAATAGCTAGTAAATAAATTTTCCAGTGAAAATTTTGTTTTCTAAAAAAGGGTTATTATCATTTTTAGCGATTTTGTTGGGGGGTGAAATGCGCCACTTGTAATTGTCCAATGCGCCACTTTCGGCGCATGTACCATAGGTTGGTAACCCCTTACTTATTTGATTGACATAATGATCATTGCAAAAACCAGCTTATCTTCTTATATAATACAGACGTTACTTCAAAAAAGAAGATGGTTACGTGCTACCTGTCATGCATTTAGTCATGCATATTAACCAATGACTTAAATTCTGCCAAGTCACTGGTTTTCCTGGCTAGCTCAGGCAACCCATTCCATGCTCTAATAGCACTAAGGAGGGAAGGAGTATTTGTACAAATTACAGCTTCACGCTTTAACTGAACAGTCTAAGGAGACATACTAAACACAATGAAATAAGCAGAACTGATCTTGTAAGCGTAATTTGAGACAAAGCAACTCCACCTTTGTGAAGCTGATGTTAGTTTAAGACTTCTTCGTTGATATATTTTCTTGTAATGTTTAATTATAATTGTATAGAGTATTTACAGTAAATAAACATGTTTAAATTCAATAATTCATGAAATCACCTTTCTCAAACTTTTAATAAAAAGTTTTGTCACGCATTTTCTATTTTCTATTCATATATTTGAAAAAAAAAAAGAAATATAGGCCAGTACGGGCAGGGCCGTCCCTAGCAATCGCGGTGCCCTATGCAACAAGGATTACGCGAGACCTAGTCTAATGTCAAAATTAAGATTTTTAAAGTTAGAAAATACTTTCGTCTTTGCACTAAATTTTTATTAAATGAAAGCTCACAATGCTGTTTTTATTTATTGGCACCCAAAAATGACAATATTGACAATTTTCCAGAAGATTTAATTTAATGATTTACACTTACGATTAGTGCGGGGCCTATGAAAGCGCGGGGCATAGGTTGCAGTGGGATAAGACCGGCCCTGAGTACGGGGATTGATTCTACGATATCAGCGTGACACTCAGACAACTTTCCTAACTAGCCATGTCCATGTGCGGAATTTCAACCCACCCAGCGAGTGTCCGTCCACCAACGTAAAACTTTGCAAGCTTATAAGATCAACCGTTTAGCGAAAGACAGGAGTTCATTAATATTACTCCAAAAGTGCTAATTGCGGACAGAAACCCCTTCCTTCGGTGATCCGCGGATAAAGTGTATAGTATTTTGTCTATATTCTTTTATTTTACAAACTGTGTTACTGTAAAAACCAATAGGTAGTTGTTTTAAATAGACATTAAAATGTGCCATAATCAGAAAAGACTATCCTACGTGACTTTGTACCAGACAGAGCAAGGAATGCGAAAGAATCGATGGGAGAATACTATTCCAACCATAGAAACAAGGATTTTGTACAAAATAGAGAGATCGCAATAAGAGAGAATTTTAACAAACATCCTTTTAAACTTATATAATTCTGAAATGATACTATTATTATAAGAAACATAACAACTGAAATACTAAGATAAAACTGTAGTATCAAAGTCAAAGAAAGTCAGCTATTCTATTTATAATGGTATCTTTATAGTGTTATAATAATGCAATGTGATTGTTAAATTTATTATTATAATTATAATTATATTATTACTATTATTTTAGAAACGAACGAGTATTCATTCTCTGGCGCTGCCAAGGTCGAATTTCGTTAAAGAGAAACAAAATTAATCGTAGTCCCTTTATCAGTTTCCACTGAGGAATTTTTCAGGTGCCGCCAAATACAGGTAACGATGATGTTCCTAGGAATGTTAAGGGCCTTGAAGGTATTTGTGAGGTCAGTTGTTATTATCCCCTCGGTTGATATAGCAATGGGGTATATTGTTATTTTGGATAACTTCCATAAACGATTAATCTCGAAGCCTAGATTCCTATATTTTCTCTGTTTTTCTGTTTCAGTTTTTCTTAAATTAAGAGACAGTGGTACGGCGATTCATTAACTGTAGCGGCTTTTTCTTTTTTTATCAATTAACAGCAGATCAGGGCGATTAAAATCTACCACTTTGCCGGTCAAAATAGTTATTATTATTATTGTTATTATTATTATACAAAAGAATCAATTTTCATTCTCTGGCACTGCCGGAGTTGAGTTTTGTTAAAGGGAAACAAATACATTGTAGTTCCCTCAAAAGTGTCCACTAATGAGTTGTCTTTTGATGTGGCAGGTCTGCAGCAGTAATCAAATAAGAACATAAAACTAAAATGTTATTTAACCTTGTTTAGGCCAATATTAGAATATGCATCCTCTGTTTGGGACCCCTCAACTCAAGAAAACATTAAGAAACTGGAACAGACACAAAATAGAGCAGTGAGATTCATAACAAACGAATATTCACATTTGACTAGAGTAACACCTTTAGTAAAATCATTAAACTTGGAAAGCCTTCAGGATAGAAGACTTAAAAGTAAAGTAGCAATTATACATAAAACACTGAACCATAATCTTCAAACTCAAAAAATTTTTTTATAAAATACTCAGAAAGACACAAAGATAAAGGCACATTTCTCGTTCCATATGCTAGGACAAATTTGTACAAGTGCTCCTTTTTCCCTAGTGCTATTAGAGCATGGAACGGGTTGCTTGAGCTAGCCAGGAAAACCAGTGACTTGGCAGAATTTAAGTCATTGGTTCTAAGAAATAGTAAGAAATTAAGATGCATATTCTTTTTGCAGTTTCAGCGTAAGTATACTCCCGTATTGGGTTTTCCCCAACAATATGATAATAAAAATAATGATTTATAGTAAAGATTCATTTTCTTCATTTAGATCTAAATAACAAATATAATATAGGCTCAAAGCACTTTGTAATTTTATTTGTAAACATAACAGACATAAAACAGCCAAAAAGACAAGGTGATCTTTGGTTGGTTCTTGCATGCAGGTCTTAATGTTCATATAAAACGCAATTAGAATATTCGAAGTAACTTCTAGTACTTCTTTATCGTGGTTGAAATATTAGAAATATTTATATTCTGTAACAGTTTTTATATTGAATGACTAATGACCTATACTGGAAAAAGAAAATAAAATTAATGCACTCACACATCCATACTAAGAAAACATTTAATTGTTTCAGGTACCTTTTGTACATATGACTTTTACAAATGCCTAAGTTTTTTTCCACGTCTGGAATGTGGATACATTGGACAGGTTTCTTATATTAATTATTTATAAATTTTAAAACTATTTTGGCGGTTGGTCATCACACCTCTTCCTGACAGAATTGTCTACCATTGCTGAAATAAAATCGTGATATTTCCTGAATAGTGTCAAGGCATTTTACCTGTGACAGACTATTCCTCAATTACTTACTAATATATACACAATATTATAATATTAGGATTGCAGGGTTATAGTTACGAAATTGTTTCAAAATTTTTAACACTCTTTAAGGGTCATAAATTGAGCTTAGGCTACTGAAGCGATTATGAAAAAATTACATTAATTGTAAAATTTTTATTAAATTGTTGTGCTTGAAAAGTTTTATAATATTTACTTCTACTAATAATAGTGTTAATTACAATAAAGAATTTGTCTAATTTAATCTGTTGGACATATTCACTATAAAACTATAGAATGTCAAGGACGCTAATTTAGCCTCATTGTTGTCAACTAAAAAACTAGAATTGCAATTGGTATTTAAACACTATATTAACGCGAATAAGTGAATCTACGGAACAAATCTCCTTTATTTTCGCTAGTTATATATTTTGTTCTTCTTAGTGAAGTTTCGGGTCATAAAATGAAAGTCGAATATTTTCTTCTTATTAAAATTATTTTGTACAAAAAACGGAAGAGCTTCGAACAAAAAAAAAATTGATTCCGCATTTCTTACTACGTGCACAAATATTTTCAAAGGCCTTTTAAAAAACAAAGCTCATCAACACCTCTTATATTTTGCACACACGATGCGATGCAAATCTTCATATATATAAATTTAATACTGACATGAAATGGCATTATTTGTTTTTTATTATGCTAGACACACGTTGTAATAAATTGATAGTTACATATCTTATGTAAATATTATTTATTTTATAATTAGTAAACATTTAAAATATCTGAATATTTTGAGATACCATAGGCAGTAGTAAATCCATAAATGCGTATAGTTAATATAAATTTATATATCTATATCTGTTTATATATATATATATATATATATATATACATCTAGATGTATCTATCTATCTATACTATTTAAAACTGTTTTCCTTTTTCAATGCCTGTAACTTCCAATTTAAACATTTAGAATGTAACGTTACGAAACAGCCTTTCATAGTTAAAATCACGTTTGACAATTGTAAAGAAGAATGTAATTTTTTTAAAACTATCTGTTGTTTTCTTTTAATTTCTTCATTTTAGCTTCATTGTAAGTTCATATTGTAAATATTAAATTTATAATGAGGTCATCAGTTTTGGACAGAAAATGAAATGAAGTTCCGCCCTCTGACAGGCAACGAGAATCTTCTTAGGAATGTTAAGGGATTTTGTTGAATTCCTGGAAGAGGTTTTGCCTATAACCTGGTCGAGGTTTATCATCACAGTAATTTATACGGAGGAACGATTTGATAATGTCAATATTCATTTCTCTCGTCCATTTGATCCATTTGGCTCGTCTTGTTCTACCACCAACAGCACCTCTCCTTAATTGTGTGGGGTGTGCGAGTCAGGGAGTAGACCGACCTCTTGTGTTTGGTCATGAGGTTGTCAATTATTTTCAGTAAACACTCGATTCATTGGTGAATAATATTTACCGATTATTATTACTATTATTATCATTTTATTGATATTGTCTAAAAGATATATTTATACTGGTATTTGTTCTCTCTGCATATATCACTACTTCTTAATAAATTCGTATTCACTTGGACCCTACTAAATGGTTAAAGTATTTATAAGGAAAGAGGAAGAGGGGACGGCTCAGGAATACATGGCGCTGTGATTTGGAAGCAGATGCCAAGCAGATGAGCAAGCCGTGGGAACAGTTGGGGAGACTCGCCCAGAACAGAGACGCCTGGAGGAAGCTGGTTGGGGATCACAGAGATGATGATGAGATGATTATGAGATGATGATGAGATGATAATGAGATGATAATGAGATGAAATCAACAAGTTAAAATGCAAACTCAAGCACCAAATATTAGAATCGGCTAACATCTGTACTCATAAAAAATAATTTCGAAAAGGATTAAATTAATTGGCTTACAACTGAACGCAAGGCAAGAAGGGATTAGCGGTAGAAAAAAAATCGAACAAATTAATTAAAAGCGAAATGTTTTATCTACTTTCAAATTAAAAAAAAACATCTTTTTACTTTGCGTTTAATATACACCACAAGATAATTTTTCTAATAAAGTTATGTAATATAGTTTAAAAATAAAATTTATTGATATAAAAATTCGCGTATTAAAATATTTTTTAAAATTTTAGTTTCTCTGCCCAAAATATGTTTTTTTCAGAACAATCATGTCTCTATGTAGTGTTCACTTAAAATTAGTACTTCTATACTTACAGGCAAAATCTCTAAGTAAAGATGGTTTAATGATTTATTGATGAACTTTTTTTTTCTTAAGAAATTATAAACTTACATTTGTGTTGTATGATAAGAGCATGTATTCTCCTATAATTCTATACCAAGCCTACGTTTTTTTTTTGTTATTGAAGTTTAATTATGACAGGGTAGAATACAAAAATGTGAAACACGAACAATTATGTCAGTTAATAATTATGGAGATAAAGAATTATATCTAACACATCTGCAATTAGAAAACCACTACTGTAATGCTAAGATATACATACATTATTAAAGTAATGGATTTTACAAATAGTTCAGAGAAACTGAAGTGAAAATAATTTAATAAATTAAATATTTACAATGTACAAAGATGATGTTTTTTAACTTGTATATCATTTGCATTAATTTTATTTTCATAAAAAACAACAACTATAAAATGATTAAGTCCGTAATATTTGCTTATCTAATGGAAGTGCCAGTTAAGTTTGAAAAGAATAATTGAAAACTTATTAGATGTCACGTCTGACTAAATGGATAGAATATAAGTAAAATATTATATCATCTAGAGAAACCAAGAGAAATAAAAGATATGCTGATCGCATCCTTCATTAAATAATTTTATTTTTTTTTACATAAAATAATAATTTTATGTGTCAATATTATATATAAGAAGCTAGAAAAGATGTATCTTAAATAACGCATTAAAAAAAAACTGTACTATTCATAGTTTAGAAAATATATATGCATTTAGGTTGCGTCCAAGCGGGTTTTATGTTTCAGACATCCAATCTATTGTTAATGCATTTCACAATTTACAAAAAATGGATTACTTAGATAATCGACTTTTGAGCAAGAGAAAGAGAGAGACATAGAAAAGAAAGTGTTACTAGAACATTCTGAGAGTGAGTGCAGTGGTTTAAGTTGGCTACCTGTAGAACGTAAAGCTCTGCTCGTGTATCCATGATCTGTGGCATCCCAGTAAGTAGCCAGGTTAGTACCTTAGAACACGCACACACACACACACACAAACACACATGACCTCTCGTCACCAGAAGCAGGTATAGACATGATAGGTTTGACATTGACACACACTGGCACACATATTGAAGGCCTTCATTTTCTACACACACACACAGCCGGCTTAAACCTAATCTAAGACGTTAACACACACTTCACACACAATCACATATACAAACTTAAAGACACAATTGATGAAATAGACATTGGTACACACACACACAGTCACACACTTACATACATAAACCCTGAATCATTTACAAAAATGGTGATTGCGGAAGGGGAGGGGCTATACCTTCCCACCCCACCCCCAAACTTTTCAGGATTTCAAAAAACTAAACTTTAGCTACCTGCCATAGTGATGTGAAGGGCCACATGGGGTGAAGCCAAAATTAAACGAATTCCGAGAATTGGACCGAACCTATGTCCTCAGTTCGGCTTAAGAAGAAAAAAAAAAATAACGCGGAACTATCAACCATGGTCGCTAGCAAACAGATATTGGACCTGATGGCGGATGTTATTGATAAAAACAAACAGTTGTAGTTATTTCCCCTTTGTTACTCTTCTGTGTCGTTTTCTTCTGTTTCTGTGGGATTTGTTTCTTCTAATAGAGAGGGCAAATTACATGCCCACACTTCCGATGCTGCTCAAGAGTGCGCCTATTAAGCTTAATGACACTCTAGAGTTGTTGTTTTTTTAATAATATTTTCCTTAATCCTTTTCTAAGTAGAAAAGTGGATTGTTTGTAGGTGAGCAGTAGGTCTAAACTTGAAGTGTAGAATGAGTCAGACACCCTGTCATCAGGCTACGCATTTACTCAGCTTCCCATAAATCACCATTTTCAGCGCGTGAATTTTACATGCCGGAAGTTTGGCAGAAGCGGGGATAGGTAGTGTGACAAAATGCGGAACTTGTTTGTACTGGGGGGGTCAGAACATAGAAGAAGAAATTTCTTTTTCTTAGAATCCATAGAAATTAGATCTAAATATAGAAACACAGAAAAAAAAATGTAGTATTTTCCAACTATGAAAAACAACAACAACAGAAAACAAGAGACGAAATAGGATAATATACTTAGATCGTAGCTAGATAATCAGTTGATTTTTTTTTTCGGGACATTTGGTCGCAGGGTTAATTGTAACCCTAAGAATTAAAATGCGTTTTTCTGAAACACAGAGAGGGCTTTTTTGTTATTGTAACATTTAATAAAGATATTTAGAGTTTGAATTTTTTAAAAAAAATTTAAGACCTTATAGTAAAACAACATTTGTTAAATAGATTATGTACACAAGATTGAAAATAAATACTTGATGAGTTATTATGCTTAGCAGAGTTGCTTTGCAGGCCATGTTTTCAAGAGCAGCTGTGTTAGCGTGTATGTGTGTAACTATGTTAGAATGTATGTGTAAGTGTATGAGTTGCTAATTGCTATTCTGTTTCATGAAATTGCCAAAGAGCGGTCTGATCTCAAGATTACAGAATTCAGCGTTTTTTTTTTACTTACAATTGAAACAAGCAATATATTAAAATTGCTTTTTTAAAAACGTTAGCTTATCTAAGGAAGAGAACTAGGCAATTACAACTATATCTCTCAATAATGTAGAAGTTATTTCACTTATTCGATATCAAATACAATAATTAATTACCAATTATTAAATAAATTGTTTACCTTTTGTAAATGGTTCATATTTTGTTGGGTGTAATAAATAATTGATTAAAGTTTTAACTTATCTTATCTTATGTAATACAGACGTTACTTCAAAAGATTACGTCCTACGCGTCATGCATTTAGTCATGCATATTAACCATTGACCTAGATTCTGCCAAGTCACTGGTTTTCCTGGCTAGCTCAGGCAACCCATTCCATGCTCTAATAGCACTAAGGAAGAAAGAGCATTTGTACACATTTGTCCTAGCATATGGAACGAGAAATGTGCCTTTATCTTTATCTGCTGAGTATTTTATTAGATTTTGTTTTTGTATTTTAAGATTATGGTTCAGTGTTTTATGTATAATTGCTACTTTACTTTTGAGTCTTCTGTCCTAAAAGCTTTCTAAATTTAGTGTATTTTTAAAAGATGTTACTCTAGTCAAATGTGAATATTGGTTTGTTATGAATCTCACTGCTCTATAATGTGTCTGTTCCAGTTTCTTAATGTTTTCTTGAGTTGAGGGGTCCCAAACGGAGGATGCATATTCATTTATTGGCCTAACCAAGGTTAAATAACATTTTAGTTTTATGTTTTTATTTGATTTATAGAACTGCTTTGTTTGATTTTTTGATAGTTTCATCAGTATGGGGATTCTATGACAGTTTTTCATTTATGATAACACCTAGGTATTTTGCTTTTCTAGTCTGTTTTACTGGTTTACCATGAATAAGATTAGTGGAATTAATTTGTTTTAGTTGTTTTATTACTCTTAATAACGGAAATTTTTCTGGGTGGAAAGACATGCTCCAATATGATTCCCATTTCTGTAATTCATCTATTTCTCTTTGTAAAATGTTTCTGTCTTGTGTTATTTTTATTCTTCTAAATATTATGCAATCGTCTGCAAATAATCTGACTTTTGTTCCTGAACTAATGCAATTATGTAAATCATTTATGTAAATTAAGAATAGTAGTGGACCTAAGACTGTTCCTTAAGATACACCTGAGTTTACTGTTATTGGTGTTGATTTAGAGCCATTTATTATTACAGTTTGTTCTCTCCCAATCATAAAATCTTTAATCCACTGATGCAATGGACCATCAATGCCAAAATATTTTAATTTTTTAAGCAAATTATGATGGTGAACTTTGTCAAAAGCCTTGGAAAAATCTAGTAAGATAGCATCTATTTGTTCACTATTATCTAAACCTTTTGAAAAATCCTTAATTAGTCCTATTAGTTGTGTTTCACATGATCTATATTTCCTAAAGCCATGTTGGTATGGGGTGAGGACATTTTCTTTGTCTAAGTTCTTAATGATGTTGCTACATATTATGTGTTCTAGGATTTTACATGTGATGCTGGTCAGTAATACTGGTCTGTAGTTTCCTGGGTCAGATTTTTCTCCTTTTTAAATAGGGGGGTGACATTTGCTTCTTTCCAGTCCCTTGGTACTCTGCCCTGGTTAAGAAATGCCTGATAAAATTGATCCGAGAAAGGGAATGTTAGAATTAACCTGTTTAATCATCAAAAAGGACGAAACCCTAAATATTTAGCAATGGCTGAGAATACAAAACGATTAATTTACATTGTTGTACCTAACAGAATTAAACAATTATCAGTAATTAATTGAAAAAAATGTTTAATATTTTTATTGGTTCATGTCTTGTCTATGTCAATGAATATTTGGGCAAAGTTTCAAATTGATCCAAGAATGGGTGTGGGAGAAATAACGTGTACAAACTTTGTACCAGACAGACAGATAGGAAGAATGAGTTGATATAAGCTCTGTAAAAAAATAAAAGCTTTCCACAAGCTCCTTTAGCCTCACTTGTAATTTGAGAGTATTGGGATACAAACCGCCGGTAACAGTGATCTCATAATTTTCATATGCTTGGATGTTTTTCAGGCAGAAGTGTGTTCAGACAGGCAGATGAAGGCAGACGAAGGCAGATGAAGGCATGCTTCCACCGGGACTAGAGTTGCTAGAGTCCGAGACTCAACTCTTGTGACAATTACGTAGAAGAAGACTAAGCTTTAGAAACCTAGGCTCTAATATAAAACACTATTTTATAAAACACATAAACCATAACTTAAAAGCTCAAAAACACAACCTAATAAAATAATCAGAGACAAAAAGAAAAAGGCGCATTTCTTTTTCCATATGCTAGGACAAAGTCTTATAAATGCCATTTCTTCTCTAGTGCCATTAGTGCATGGAGCGGGTCGCCTGAATCAGCCAAGAAAACCAATGGCTTAGAGCTAAAGTCTTTAATTAGGATGCACAGCTAGATTGTTATATTGATACATGTAGGATGCAATTATCTTCTTTGAAGGAACATCTGTAGTTTAAAAGATAAGATAAGAAGATAGGCTTCTGCGGTTTAGGTCTCTGAAGTATTGTCTCACGCAAGTATTGAGATAAAAATTAGAGCATGCAAATTTCTTCCGCGTATAATATATCTCTTCTTTCAAGATAAGCAGGAGTAGGCGTACGTGTCATACAGTAATTTGATATAACAGTATTAAAACATCAAGAAGGAAGTTTACATAATGGTATAAAGAAAGAAACTATAAGGCGGAAAAAACTGGAAGAATCAAATCAAGTCTGTGTAACAACAGCCATTGCAGTACAAGTAATCTTAAAATGATATTAACTCTTTCTCTCCGTAATTATTTACCACATTCTGGTGGAATCAATGCTGGTATCGTCAGTTAGGAGAGAAAGAGTTAAATATGGGTACTATTTGAGGCTATTGTTTAGAAACAAACTGAAGAAATACATCTACACTGAAAGGAGATGTAACCAAAATGTTTCCAGAGCCATAAGGACAGATCAGGACAGAGAAGTCAGGACAGAGCAGGACAGAGAAGTCAAAACAGATCAGTCAGACAGAGAAGTCAGGACAGATCAGTCCTGACAGAGCAGTCAGGCAGAGAAGTCAGGACAGAGCAGAACAGAGCAGTCAGACAGAGCAATCAGGACAGACCATTCAGGACAGAGCAAGATGGACTACCCCCGTAGAAAACGGACCTCCAAGCGTAGTGCTTCGTAGCCTCCATACAGATCGAGTGACCTTCCAGACACTTCCCTTTTCAGCTCTCGTAGCTGGGGGACATTCATGAAGATGTGGGACGTAGCATCATCGGTTCCAACTCTCCACAGGGACGGCATCGGAAGTCGACGTTTGGACGGAGCCGTGCCAAGTATGCACAGATATAAAAGTGTCCCGTCCTACACTGCGTAATAATTAACTGTTCTGCCATTTCTAGCCGCCGCCATGTCACTTCTCGGTCCATTTGACGTATATGGTGCAAGACACCACGGGCTTTGTCAGATTCCTTTCAAACGTGTCCAGAATCAGGTAGAAGGTCAAGGACGCTAATGATAAATTAAATTTCTATGATGCCATTTTGTTTTGTTTTCTTTGCGTTACAAACGAAACAGTTGAGAATGTTTTATTGTGCGGCGCTAACCAGTGCATACATACTATCCTAAACCATTGAAAGAAAACAACTTACAACACTTTCTTTAATACGTACACCGGATACACCAAAAAAAAAAGCTATTTATAGTTCTACATAGATGAGAATTTCTACTATCGCAACCATATTTGTATCGCGTGACTGTATTTAATTGCTAAATAATGCAAACTTCCTACGTGGGTAGCCATCCAAGGCTAGCGAGCTCCTCCTCTCGAGACTCGCTTTTTCCTCTTCTGCTAAGGATACCAGATTCGCCAGTTTCGGTATCTAAGTCACACGTAAAGACCAGAACTCGGAAGGGTGTCAAGGGCTTTTTGAGACGCATGCCATTGGAAGCCTTTTATAGAAGGAAAACTCTGAATTTAAACTTGGGAAAGGCTTTGGGAGTCTACCCTGAAGGTAAATTAATGAGCCGGCAACCCTTAGGCAGCTTGCAGCACACAGTGTAACACCCTGAAAGAGTCTGCTGATTCTATACTGTATAGGCACTTTCCGTTATTTGGAAATATCAGCTGCGAGGAAAAGGGGGCTCTGTGTGGATGAAATCGTTCCACCATAGCTCATGCCCTGTCATCAAGCTATTTATGTGCAGATCCGTAGTCGCTTCGCAATTGAAAGAGGCCTTAGTAAAAGAATGTAATGTAATCGGAATTTTAAAACAAACCCCCAAAAAAATAAAAATAATACTAAAGAATAAAGAAAGAAAAGATAGCTATCTTTAAAATTTATCATGAAAAATCACCTTCACCTATCCCTTAGTCTGTTGGACCATGAGGGCACCACACAAGAGCGTCTTTCTACATTCCTATATGTCCTTTGCCTTGATAGAATTTTTATACACTGACGGTCCATACTTTGATGTATTCCCACATTTTTTTCTGTCTTCCTCTTCTTCTTCCTGGCACTGTTCCATGAAGGAAGGTCTTTGCAAGCCATGAGGATATTGTGATGTGGCCATAGAGTTTGTGTTTACGCTTTTTTAGACAGTAATTAGCAGGTCATCGTGGGGTCCTATTGCAATATCTCTTCATTCGTGATGCGGTTTTTGTAAAAGACACCTCGGATCTTTCTAAATAAACTGACGGTCTAGACATAACTAACATTTTTTGTTTCCAATGCACAATCGACCGTGCACAGGATATAGGACATAAAATTGACACCGAGAGAGACTATGTTGCGGTATGAAGGCTGTGATTAGACTGCAAACAGTGAGTTACGTTTGGTGAGCTCACGTTTACTCACTTATATGATTAGACGGTGTAGGCTTGGTGTGAATCAATACCCGGAGAAATTAAAGGCAGGGGAAAAAAAAAGACCGCAGATCCATTAGGCAAGGTTTGAGACCGCAGTTTTATACAACAAGCATCGCCTCAAGGATTACGAACTGCACCAGCAAAGTATTGTGGGACATCTTCTCTCCCCCACTCCTGCATATTCTTTTTAACACTCTCCAAGTGCAGACAACTCTTTTGCATTCTTTTAATGCATTTACCGACCTTGACAATGACATTTGCGGAAAATGCATCATTTAAAAAAAAAAAAAAAGATACAGAGTTAGTTAATATAATCTTTGTCATAGTGGCTGTTAATGTAACATTCTAACCGAATGTTGCGTTAAAGGGCAACAACAAAAACAAACAAAAAATTAGAATAAAAGGGAGACAATAAAACAAATCCATGCTTTAATATGTGTATAATGCACAATGTGAGACGGGGAATCAGCACGAATTATTAATAAATTATACGTAATTTTTAAAGAGATTACGTTTATGTTTAAAAATGAGACCATATATGTGCCTGGTATGACGTTTCTATTTTATGCCATAAATCTTAATAAATAAGGATTAATTTCAACGGACTACGCCCTATACTAATCGCCAACACGCTTCCAGAGTACTAGAATAGCAGATCTTTATAACTCTATCCGTCCTCTAGATGTAGTCAATGATGATATTTATATGTGACAAATAGATGTACTCAAATTTAAATAATGAATGTTAGTGATGTTAGATGTTTTAGTAGTGCCACGTTTCTCCCTCAAAAGCTACGGTCTGCTGGCTTTTTCGGTTCACGGACCAAAGGTTTGGAACTCACTCCCCATTGATCTCAGACAGACAACATGCTACACCACTTTTAAGAAGAACATTAAGACCTATCTGTTTAAAATTATTTTAGATTAACTGTGATGTTCACTGTCGTGTCTGTGTTTGTCATGTTCTCACAGCGCCTTGAGCGGCTACAGTTTGTTTGTTAACAGCGCTTTATGAATAAAATTATTATTATTATTAAAATTATTATTATTCCAAAATGCAATTCGTGATCAGGTATTAGAAATTAGCCGGAATTATGGGCCCTTTAAAACTTGAACACAATTAAACGTAGCTGCTTCAATGTGCTAGTGCATATGACACATGTGTGAGTGGTATTTGTTTATTCAAGATGTTATGTTCTGGCCCTCAGATACATTTAATATTGGTTCCAGTCAGTCAAACGTAAATGATCGTATCGATATTGTTTTACATTACAACATTTCACAATACTTTTTTCTAGATCTCGACACATTTCGTTAACACATCTAGCCCTGATAACACTGTCTTTCAAGCATTTCTTCAATTCATCATAAACAAAATCCAACAATAGACTTTGGGTCTTTTGATTATCTTTATAAGTAAAAACAAAAAGCAATTTTTGCATCTTGGCTTCATTCTTCTACGCTAGTGGTGCACATTTTTTGTTGCCCGGGTAGGCTTACCAGACATCTGCATATCCTTTAAAGCAATGTTTCTCAAACTTTTTTCCATTAACGGAACACATCGCATATTCTGAGTATTTAGCGAAAAACATTGATTATTTTTTTTTAGAGAGGTTAATTTCCGTTGTGGCCTACTAGTTAATTATCCCAGTAGTTCGTGGAACACATATTCAGGCCTCGCGGAACACTAGGTTTCAGCAGAACACAGTTTTAGAAACATTGGCTTAAATGAGAAAAGGAGGAGAAAGTTCACAAAGGATGGGGAAAAATACACTTTAAAAACTAATCATGGATAAACCTGCAATTCAAAAGTGATCACGGTATCATTCACAATGATTCACTGATACCTCCATCTCCCCCCCCCCCTTACCGTTCCCAAGTGGTCTAGACAAGTGATATGAATGAGAAAGCTAAATGCACGAAATGGCGCTTAACTAAAAGAATTGGTAAAAATTGCACATATTTATTATTGCTAGTCTACAACTCATTACAAATTTAATAACATGACGTCCAAAGTAATCCAAACGAAGAGATGTAATTACACTTAATAGAAGCTTTTTTAAAAAAGTATTTGTTTTCATTTTGCTTGTTTTGTTTTACATTGAACGATTGAATTAATTTTATGGATAACACAAAGCTGAAATAAACGACAGAGTAAAAACGAAACATTTTGGTATTTTAGATCAATGCCTGCCGGTCGTAGGACAAGAATTTCAAAAAGCAGAACATGTCTTCCTTTTGCTGGACGTCTGGAAACCCAAAGCCCGAGGGCCACATCTTTTTCCGACACGTGTCAAGGGTCCCATCACCGACCAAAATAAAGTTACCAACCGTTGAGAGCAATGGACCAATCACTTAAGGCTTCACTATGCACTGCACACACAATTTTCAAGGAGTGGGATACGGCCCGCTGGCCGTAGTTTACACTACTGCTCTACGCTTCGTTGAATATGTCACTGGTTCCTCAGGTTTACCAAGACTTCAAGCAGAACAACACAAGACAACTAGCTATGTCCTTGGTAAATGAAACAATACAACAATTATGACAGACTATTGGTGGTGTAATCTTGTCATTATGTGACGTTGTCTGCAGATAAATTTTGTTGCACTCTTAAATGATATGGATTTAACAAAAACAAAGACATAAACAGATACACAAGGAGACACATACACCTTGAAGAGTGGAGCAGGAATGTAAAAATCATGTATCGAGTGCTTCCTTTTGTGTTTCAATCGACTTTTGATGTATTTGACAATGACAACGCTCGTATGTCAGAAAATTACATTAGACAGTTGTCCAGTTGAAGATCATAGAATCAACTCATTTAACGATATGCTAAAATGGGAAAAGCCAATCAATCAATCAATCTGTCTGTCTCTCTGTCTCCCTATCCATCCAACCATCCATCCATTCTATCTATCTATCTATCTATCTATCTATCTATCTATCTATCTATCTATCTATCTATCTATCAATCTATCTATCTATCTATCTATCTATCTATCTATCTATCTATCTATCTATCTATCTATCTATCTATCTATCTATCTGCATGTCTGCCTACCTATCTATCTGCATGTCTGCCTACCTATCTATCTATCTGCCTGTCTGTCTACCTATATATCTGCCTGTCTGTCTGCCTGTCTGTCTACCTATCTATCTGCCTGTCTGCCTGCGTGTCTGCCTTCCTATCTATCTATCTGCCTGTCTGCCTACCTATCTATCTATCTATCTATCTGCCTGTTTGCCTGTCTGCCTATCTATCTATCTATCTATCTATCTATCTATCTATCTATCTATCTATCAGCCTGTCTGCCTAAATATCTATATATCTGCCTGTCTGCCTACCTATCTATCTGCCTGTCTGACTACCTATCTATGTATCTGCTTGTCTGCCTACCTACCTATCTATCTGCCTGTCTGTCTGTCTACCTATCTATCTATCTGCCTGTCTGCCTACCTACCTACCTATCTGCCTGTCTGCCTACCTATCTATCTATCTATCTATCTGCCTGTTTGCCTGTCTGCCTATCTATCTATCTATCTATCTATCTATCTATCTATCTATCTATCTATCAGCCTGTCTGCCTAAATATCTATATATCTGCCTGTCTGCCTACCTATCTATCTGCCTGTCTGACTACCTATCTATGTATCTGCTTGTCTGCCTACCTACCTATCTATCTGCCTGTCTGTCTGTCTACCTATCTATCTATCTGCCTGTCTGCCTACCTACCTACCTATCTGCCTGTCTGCCTATCTATCTATCTGTCTGTGGTCAGTTTAGACCAATAGCTCATTGCCACGTCACACGTCTGACGTCCTACTATAATCCTCAAACACACAAAATAAACTCTCTACAACACGAAATATAACTCAATAACACACAACATAACTATAATGATAAAATAACACGCTATAACACACACTATCAGTCTCTATAACACACAATAACTCTCTATGACACACAACATAATGTGGAATATTAAAGACTTTCATAACATTCCTATGAAAAGCTTGTTTATTTGGCATGTTCAAAGTCATTGCTTGAATTCAACTACAGCGTAGTAGGTTCTATTGTATTGGCTGTTGAAATCTTTCACAAGATAGCTCTTGTTTTACAGTGCTGAAGAAGAGTGCCACCCTACAGCGGGTGGAGGTGTGTGAAAAAGGTGTAACGCGAGGGAGAGGGAGTCATAATTAAAGGAGGGACGCGGAGGGCGCCTGTTTAAGGAGTACTTCAATAGTTCTGACTTTATTTACCTCATTAGTGTTGTTGCACTCTGAGTGTGTATGTGTCTTAAAGACCCTGACCTTACTGTTCTTTGAACCATGTGACCTGATTTGACAATAATCAGTCATTAGACTGACTAGGAAGGTCAGAAAGAGATTTGTTTCCTATGCAATCGTTTACTAACGATTCCGATTCACCTTCAAGCGCCGTTTAGTTTGAGCTCTGATCCGTTTTAAGACAGTGTGGTGGAAAAAAAACAACATAATAACAAGTAACATAAAACAAGGAAAATATTTTTAACAAATACTTTTTTTATAAGTGGATGGTCTAAGGGGAAGATCTCTATATTTACAGCTATATTGTAGAATTTATCCCTTTTTCCGATATTAAACAAAGTGAACAATTACAAATAATTACATCACTAATTGGTTAGTTTTTTAAATTGATTCATCTTTCTGTTAGGTACAATAAATAATTGAGAAAAGTTTCAACTTGATCGAGACATGGGTATAGGAGAATTACGTGGTCAAAATTTTGTACACGACAGAGTTGATCGGCCTCTATAAGCTTTGTAAAAAAAGATTGTTTTTTTTTAAAGACAAGTCCTCCTTTAAGAATCTGATGACTGTTTTGTAAGGGCTATACTCTTAGCAACTAATGAATGATTGATTTCAATTTTGTTTTACCCAGCTCCAATGAAACAATTCCTAGTTCAGCTAATCTACTCAGAATAAATTAAATTCTAATGATAAGCCTTCAGATCTAAACTTACATGTTCCAGTATGTCTATTTATGTATTAAACTCTTTTAGGTACATACACACATTTCGAATAATAAAAAATGTCAAAAACATCTTTCTTTTTTCATAATTTAATACTATAAGCATAGTATATTTCATTGAAACTATATTTAATGCAAATAACTCGGCTAGAGGTATTTCTAAATATTTTTTTAAGTTGCTGAGATGTGTATTGTTTATTTAAGCAAAACCTTTCTAAAAAAAAATAAAAACCGAACTAATTTTTCATTATAATATTTTTAATTGCAAGCTAATCAGGCGATGCTGTTGTGTAAATAAACCATTTATTTAATTCTTGCAAAGGGATGATACTCTTGAATTTTCATCTTAAATGGTCAGAGAATGGAAATAACAGAACTAGACATGGACATGATGCTACATCTGGAATACTAGATGAAGGTGCTCAGGTTTCGCCTAATATCGATAATGACTATACATTGCAATAAAGGATTTTGTTTTTTCAAGGAATATTGAGAAAGGATTTGTAGTATTTAGAGAATGGAGACCGCATGCTTGGGTATGTGCATGTCTTCCGCATTTGCGGATTGAAATTATATAATATCGAACTCATATTGTAAAATAGAAGTGGGATTAGAACAGGTCATAAAGGTTTTGGAACCTAAACATTGTGATCTCAATGAGTATGAATGTAAATATTTTTAGTCAAACTAAAATATTTTAAAATAAATTAGAAAATAAAATGTAATAACTAATTAAAAGTGGCGCAAACATTAAAAACAATCCTTTTATTTCATCCTTTAGGAGATATTTATGCAGATTGTCTACCCTTTTCTATCGAAGAACAATTTAAACTTAAGACAAGCTACCTGAAATTGCTTGCGGAGTGCATAACTTCCACAAACTAAACGTTTCGATAAACTATTCCAATTAAATACTTTATTTTCTTTCTCTTAAAAGTAGCCATAAACAAAGCCTAGTATAGGAACAATAGTGTGGACTGTAAGCACGCCTAATATAGATTCGAAATGATTAAACTATAAGTAAGTCGCATACACTTCATAGATTTGGATATTATAATAACAAACTGGAATGGTTTGTTCTTTTCACGTATAAATATTTGGTTCTAGACTAAAAGCAATAAATAAATACCTATGTAACGATTATTTGTATAAATGTATGGGGGGGGGGGGGCCTATGTTTTTTTTATAATAAAGGTAACCAAAAAAAGTAAATTCTAATATTTTTAGAAAGTTGAAAGGGTGGATTAATTATGTGAAGATCTTTTATAATATATTGCTAAATCACTGTATAAATTATATACATAAAATATACTTAAGAAAACTTTTTTTTATCGATGAATTAAACGTTTCCCCCCCCCCCCCTTTCCTTTTTTATAATTTGAGCTGCAACTTATTCAGAAGTGTATTCGTGTCTATGAATGTGTGTTGTGTGGTGTCACACTATAAAGTCCTGTCATCTAATTGTAATACATTATCATTCAGACATTTTCTGTCAGTTGTAATGACGGAGAAAATATCAGCAAAGCAGTTTGTTTAACAGCGCGAAATTATTGCCCCTGTCCAACTCCTTATTCAAATGGCCTCATACCTAGAGGAGTGGAAAACGTTGGTTGCCATTGATGGGTCTAGACCATAGAGAATTAAAGTGATGATACAATGAGTAATGCATCTCAGGGTAATTACACAATTGAAGCTAAGTGTTGAAACAAGGAATGGCTTGTCACATGTATACAAACTAGATACAATATTTTTAAGAGAGAAAATGGTGAATTAAATATAATGAAATAATTGACAGGCTTGACAAGGCTGCAAACAATGAACCAACTCGACAATCTTGCCAGCAGCAACTCAGCATTACTCAGAACCATACGACAATTGTGATTTCAAAAAATTAAATTTAACAATTTTTGGGAAAAATCAAAACAAATATTAGGAAAAGAAATGTATTAATCTATTTCTAAATCATATTTAATTCTGGCCAATTTTGTGGGGAAAATCCGAAAAGTTTTCCATAGTTAATAAAATAAACATTTGTTGAAATTAAACAAGTTGGTTTATTACAGGTTAGCTTTTTAACTGTTTATATTTGTAAAGTTACTTTTTTTATATTTGTTAGTATTCTTAAAGTTACTTCACTGAGACATTATGTACAGCTGCTGGTGCAAATAAAAACTGGAGGCCACAATACAAAATGATGTAAAATAGACTTGGTTTTAGGGACTTCGCTTTAAAATTCAAATTTAAATGTTTCAAAACAAAGAACTAATGAATACCAATAAACAATATATATATAAATTATATTTAACAACTAACATTTAATTGATGTACGATACTAATTTATAATTGTTAAATGATTAAACTTTATGCGAAAAGCTTATTTGAAATAACAAAGAATTAAAAGTGATACTCCTTTGATAGTTTTACAGTAATGATGATAATTCCATAAATACATTATTTTTGGTAGGTTATAATTTGATATTTAATTGTGTGTACCCCATTGAGGATCACATACTAAACTAAAGCTGTCTAAATTTTTGGCATTCTAAATATAGTTTAAAGGAATCTGAATAAAAAAATGAATAAATTTAACATAAGTAAAATAACACAATTGTTCCTAATTGACTGACTGACTGACTAATATATTTTTCTGTACGTTTCATTATTTTGCAAAAGAAAGTTATGAAGTATAATTATTGATTCACTTTCTTTCGTGTTGAGTTCACTACAATATAAAAATGTTTCGTCATGTGGAATCTTTATGTCCTTATGAGAATTTAGAAATGTTTACGCCTATTAATAAAGTAGATTATATAAACATATAATAATGTCAACAAGACTCGTAGTGTTATAATTACTCAATGTTTAGTTTTTGATAATGTGTTTGTTCATAGGAAAAAAATACTTTTAATGTAACAGATGCTAAATCTAACAGAGAAAAAAAATTTCAATTGCGATTAATTCGGATTTCCCTTCACATACAAGAACTCTAGATCTAGTAACAAAATGTAACTCTTGCAAGTTGTTAGGTTACATGGGTGATCACGAGCTGATTTAGTTTGATTGAGTCTATTTAGATTTCTGTTAAAGGGCAACTTCCATGTTTTCGATGGAACACATTTTAGTGTGCAATCGAGCATAAGCCATTCGCTTAAAGTCTCAATAGCATCCCAGGACCGTGAATATAGCATCGCAATACTAACAAATAACCAGAAAATGGTGAGCCAAAAAAACATTTATTTAAAATATTGAATCGTTAACGAATGTGACATCTGATATTGTGTTTAGTAATTCAGAATAACATACAAGACAATAGCTCACAGAGATTTTAAGTGAAGTGAAAGGCATGAAATAACAAAGAACATATAAGGTTACATGGACCATATGAGGTTACATAGACCATATGAGGATACATGGACCATATGAGGTTACAAAGAACATATGAGGTTACAAAGAACATATGAGGTTACAAAGAACATATGAGGTTACAAAGAACATATGAGGTTACAAAGAACATATGAGGTTACAAAGAACATATGAGGTTACATGGAGCATATGAGGTTACATAGACCATATGAGGTTACAAAGAACATATGAGGTTACAAAGAACATATGAGGTTACAAAGAACATATGAGGTTACAAAGAACATATGAGGTTACATGGACCATATGAGTTACAGAGAACATATAAGGTTACATGGAACATATGAGTTACAAAGAACATATAAGGTTACAAAGAACATATGAGGTTACAAAGAACATATAAGGTTACATGGACCATATGAGTTACAAAGAACATATAAGGTTAAAAAGAACTATTTTGTTCTTCCCCCTTCACAACCGAAGTACACAAACTACACTATACTTTAACGCACTCAAACTATGGTATGCTCAATATATAATTCACCACATATATTATAACGAATAAAAACTAGAGACCAAGAAGAAAGAACAGACACAAAGTTTCAGTTCCTTAAAATATAAAATTAACAGTTTCAATGAAAACGTATTTTCTCGAAAAAAAAAATAGTAGCACTCTTTCTTGAAACTGTTATCAAACCATTTTCTTCATACGATTTTTTTCCCCCTGAAAAACTACAGTTTGATATGATTAGGTAGTGTTCTTTGATTTAAAATAAAAAGATTTTAAAACATAATATTTAATTTTTCTTCTATCTTTGTATTGTCACGAGGAAGACTAATTGAAAAATGAAATTTGATAAACTTCTATTGAAAAGTTCCACAAACACGTCTGCTTTGTATTTGAAAGTATTTTGTTATATCTAAATTGTATATACTAAATTGTAAAATTGTGTAAAATATACTTTAAAAAAAAAGAAATATATTTCCTAATTACTGAACGATGTAAGCCTAACACAAAATTACTTTATTTTGCCCTGTGTATTAAGAATTATTAATTAATTAATACATTTTAATATAATATATTTCTGAATTTTTAATTACTGAAACCTCTTTGCTGCATGAATATACTTGATAATAAGTGCATTTATAATTTTAGCAATAAACAATTATTTTTAAACACAGAAAATTTATTATATGTTGCAATAGCATTTTGTTGTATTACAATTAAGAGGTTTTATCACGTAATATGCAAAGTAATGTCAACTGAGGTGTAAGCCTGCTAAAGGAATGTCAAGTGACAGCAATGGACAAAGTGCCAGCAACGGACAAAGTGCCAGCACTGGACACAGTGCCAGCAACGGACAAAGTGCCAGCACTGGACACAGTGCCAGCAATGGAGATCAACATGTCAGAAAGTGAAGACTGCTGTTGCTGTAGTTAGATGAGCAAGAATCACATCATGACGTATGACAAACAATCTAGATGGTTCGATGTATGGCACAGAATCAGCGTTCACGGATTAAAGACAAAAAAAATATTCACCATCACACAAAATCTGATGCTGATCAGTCATCCTAGAACCTTTTGGTAAAAGTTCAAAGCTGAAGGTTCACTAGCTAACGCATGAGTATAAATCTCATGTAAACAAAAGGAAAAAATTCGAGGTAGAGAGAAACCAATTCTTCTGAGTATCCCAAAAGTAGAAGATACCAAATGTATAAAATAAAAAAAAATTAACGTAACCTTGTCTAACCCAATAATTAAAAGTTAGTTTCTAAAAGGACCCCCCCCCCCCAAATAGTAATATGTAGATCTAGATAACGCCATTGCATTAGTACCGGATTTTGCCTTGTTTAGGCCCTAAGCTCTTTGAGGTATGGGGGCCCTTTGTAATCAGCATAAAGACATATTACTTCGCTTTTTTTTTCTTCAAGGGAATATTTGTTTAGTTTATGATGCCTGCTTTTGTGATTGTATAGAATCCGTTTCTAAATCAAGAAAAACAAGAGATTTGGAGGAGGTAATTTTGAACTTATAATACTAATAATAATCTCACCTGTAATAGCTTTAAGTCCAGAACAGGGTTCCATACCAATGTTGACCATCAAGATCCGATAATAATGATCTATAGGTACAGCTGCACCTAATGTCCATACAGGAAGGAGACAGATCTCTAGATAATAAAAGTCGCCTTCTATCCGCCTGTACTGAAATTAACAGTATCTCAGTACACTCATTAAGAAACGTAATCAATCAAAAATTCATTCATACTATTAGAAGTCATCAATCGATTTAATAGTATGAATCAATAAATAAAGCACCGGCCGTAAACTGACGACCTTAGCAGACGTCAAAATATCTACACGCACAGGGATAAAACGAGAACACACATTGGAAACAATGCTTTTGTTAAAGCGTGTGTACATACACATGCGCGTCTGATAGTGTGTCACCTATCCAAGATCCAGCAGAAAAAACACAACAAAAAGCACACACACGCGCGAGCGACAGGAGCACACGCAACTGTAAACAAACAAGCGCTCCCCCCTTCACTTCTCTTGAGTTAGCGTAATAGTAAAGTATCGATACCATCCTGTGGCGAAAGGAAACACTAGTGTAATCGATCTTCGCTTCCACCAGTACTAATCGGGCATAAATATAGGTCTTGAGAATTGTAGCAGGATTGGAGTATCAAAACAATTCGTTTTTTGTTTAGGCGCCACTCATTAAGGACTTTGGACTTTATCAGTGGCGTGGCTACCATGGCACGAAGGGGATCATTGCATCTGGGCTGATAACCAATAGTAGCATAAACGAGTTCATGTAAAAGAAAAAAAATGTAGACTGGATGAATTTAAGTGTATCATAGGCCTTCTCCTAAAGAATTTTACTTAAAATCACAGATAACGACGGTGCTGGTTTGATCATGCTCGCTGGATGGAGAACAATCGCATCCTGTAAAATATCCTTTATGGCAAAGGGTGGCCAAACTATGCTGCATGCACCAAAAGTGGACAGAAAATTAAAACCTACTTTCACTGTCATCGGATCCTACATTACTTTGAATAATCGTTCTAATGCAGATCGTCGTTTGAAGCAGCAATCGTCAATATACAGAATGCTGCATACGACAAGGCTCGCCCAGTCAGCTAAGACTTTGACGATGATTCTGTCAATTATTCAAAGTATTTTAGAAATCTATCCCTTGAAAACTATTCTCGAGTATAGAATGGACTTTCTACCGGGTAGGACAATCAACAATCTTAACAAAGGTTCTACTAATTTTTTGTCTCTTGTGAAATGGCTGTAAAACATTCATTCAGTATTCATGCAGTTAGGACAATTTCTACAGGTTCCTATTTTAGTGAGAAAAAAATACTTATTCAGAACATCTGACTGTTCTATCAAGTGACATGGTTGACCAATTGACCAATGGCCTTCACTTTTCAAATGACTCGAAGTTTGAGGACCTCGCTGTCGTGTACTTTTCCTGTACTTTTTGGTGGTGTCTCCTATGTCCAGTTTTCTTGAAATTCTTTTAACACGGCTCATTTAGAGTTCAATCACACTCAACTTACCGAAGTGGGCCCAACATCGTATTCTTTAACTCCGGCCCACGGACGGGTAACTTGCTACACCACTGGACATTTTCGAATTAAAACAATGGTGTGTGTCTGGTTAAACAAAAAAGGGAGGGGGGGGGGGTCTGAATAATGTGGATGCATGATTGTTTGGGGGTGTGATAAAGGATTGACTTGTCATGGATCTTTATATACAGGATCTAGAAATTTACCTACAGATTGGTGTTAAACATGACATGAGATGACTTATTGTTTAATGTAAATTATTAATTCAAAGAAGCGTCTAAACTTTTGTACAAGAACTAGATTTCTGTTAATGACTTTGTGGCAGTAAAGTATTATTTTTCTACGAATAGTTATTAAAATACAGTGATGTTCAATCTAGGGTTTGCGGGCCATATCCGCCAGTGAGGCTATGATATCTGGCCCGTGAGGCTGTGCTATCTGGCTGGTGAGGTTGTGATATCTGGTCTGTGAGGCAGTGCTATTCAGACCTTGAGGCTGTGGTGTTTGGCTGGTGAGGCTGTGATATCTGGCCTGCGAGGAAGTGCTATTCAGACCTTGAGGCTATGGTATTTGGTTTGTGAGGCTGTGATATCTGGCTGGTGAGGCTGGGATATCTGACCTGTGAGGCAGTGCTATTCAGACCTTGGGGCTATGGTATTCGGCTGGTGAGGATGTGCTATCCTTCCCCTGAGGCTGAAAATGTAAATGGTCCTCAGGCCCAGAAAAGGTTGACCACCTAAAGGTTAAAGAAGTATTATAGTAACAACATAAGCCAACAGCAGATTGTGTTCAGACTAAGTCATACATACTTAAGTACTCGAATACCATTCTGATGTTTGTCTGTTGAAACATAAGCATGTGAAAAATTTAACTTTTTGAGTAGTATTTTTTTTCAAAAGAGATATTAATTGAAGAGCTCACTTCCGTCCTACTTTTCCAACATTTGACCTTGACGCCTTGACGTGAGCATTTCTTTGACCTTCGTGTGAACTCAATAGTCTCAACAAGTTCGTTCATAATGCAGAGACTGTGTGAACACGTCTAATGTACACATGACGTGAATTGCAAAAAAGAAAATCTTCATTATCCTTATTGACAATTTATTTTTATTAAACAATGTCAAGGCCGCTGAATCAAACTTCACAGTTGCCAACTAATATAAAAGAATGAAGCTCCAATTTTAACACTCAATGCATGACATGATTTTTGTATCAAATCTCTTTTTATTCGCTCTAGTAAGTTGCTCATTTGTATTTCATTAGGTAATGGAGTGAAAGTCGAATGATTAGAAACTCGACATTGCTAAAAAGTGTAGAAAAAATCTTTTAAATAAAAACATATCTGATCAGCACTTCCTTTATTTTGTACACCAGATACACCCAAAATCTCCAATAGGCCTAGACGTAGTGCATTACAGACACAGCTAGTACAACGCTTAAAATGATTGAAAATGATTGAAATACAATGTGCAGTCATAGAAGAGTTTCACTCAAACCCTTACTCGTGGACTATTCATCAAAAAGTAAGATTTTATTCAAAAATTGAATTACCTAGGGAATAAATGAGTTCGTGTGTCTATTTTTTGTGATTGGTCTCTGAGATGATAAAAGGTAAACATTATGACATTAAGGGTGTTTCTTCAGTCTACAATCTTGTTGTATTCCTTATAAATATTTTGGGATTTTTGGCTGTGTTTTATGAGAGCTAGCCAGGATAACCAGTGACTTGGCGGAGTTTAGGTCATTGGTTAATATGCATGACGTGTAGGACGTAATCATCTTTTTTTGAAGTAACGTCTGTATCATATAAGAAGAAGAAGAAGAGAGATATTGATCTTCATAACTTTATAAACAGTTAAAAATAGTTCTTATAACCAGATTGTCTTTAACCAGAATACCATAACAGAACCATAATGTTTTGTAACGATAATGTTATTGTCATCGTATAATTGATTATGTTACACCTACAGTACTTCTATTCATTTTGATGGCGGAAAAGTTTACGCTAAATTTGTCCAAGACCTTCCAATCTTCTGCTTTGAGATCATTTATATGTGGTGATATGTCAGGTTTGACCAGATAATACTCAGCGAGTAACCCAGGAAGTATCGACACATATGCGAATGTTCTTCCTAGAATTTCTATCAATATTTGGTGATATGTACAGAATTTTTTTATTTCAGGGATAATAAGGCTGATAGCAAAGACTTTGGGCCCCTTAAGGACCCTGCTGAGCCAAACAAGACCAAACACAAGGGGCCCTTTCAGGGGAACTCCAATAGGCCTTAACAGTACCTGTTGATCTTAACAATATCTGTTGACCTTAACAGCATCACTTTATGAATTTTTAATTTTAAAAACACCTACATTTGGAAGACCAAGATTTGTTTGACTCTCCATTTGATCTTGATAAATTAAAGACAACAGCGATTCATCTGGACGCATCTATTCTATTACAGCTTTCTATTCTTAAGAATAAGGAAGTGTCTAGTATTTCAAATGAAACCCAGCTTTGACCTACATAGATTGTGATAACTCACGCAGGCAAAGTAATTGTCGGCCTGAGGTTGATATAAGTTATCGCCGGCTGTGCCTATTCATGACTATGTTGATAAGTAAACAGATTTATGACAGTATCATATAACACAAACATGTTTAAACTTTTCAAGTGCATATTCAAATTTTTAAGAATATTATCTGTACTTTGAGAATAAACATTTGGATTCTTTAAAATTTCGGGCTCCCTATCTCCGGCCAAAATACTATGACCTCTATCCGTTGCAAAGCGATCATGGAAATGAGATGATACCCTGGGCATTAGCAATGGTCGGAACAATGTTGTCCACAGAGCAGCCCCCTACCCCTCCACCAATTTGATGTGGCAAAGGAACGGCAGGTGCTGTTGCAGTTTGAGATCGTCGGCGTCTTAGGTTCTGCCAGGGTGTAGATCTATGTGCTGCAAACAGCCTAAGGGTCACCGGCTCCCAATTTTTCATCATGGTTCACTTCAGAAGACTTTCCCATGTTTGGTTTTAGTCTCAATGCAGCAGAGGTTTGGATTCAGAGTTTTCCTTCGCCTAGGTGGGTAGTCAGACAAGGTAAAAGAGCCCATCCATACTGGTTTAGGCGCCCGATAGCTCACATTTGTCCCTTCTCCTGTCAGTGATGTCAGTTTCACAAAGGAGTCACGCGTGAAGGCCGATTGTTTGAGTCCGCCCATAAATACGGCAGTAAAATGTAACTATTGAATGAGAAGAGATTACACAATTTTCTCAGAGATTTCACATCTTGAAAGTCGCCCTTTTCACTTCATATAATCTACAATGGTTAAAGCGACTTTAAAATGAGCAGTTTATTGAACAGCTGTATAAACAGTATCTTAGCTGCTCTAGAAGGTGGCGACCTCTGCACTTTCATCTGCGTACTGAATAGTTTGCAGTTTCCCCTAGTCATTGCACTATTGGAAATTATTTATTTGTTTCGTTAATAGGGAAGGTTTTGAATTAGAGACTACTTTTGACGGCTTTAGAGAAAGGAGCTTTTTTTATGAACGTAGAAATTGACGATGATTTTTTTTTTTTTTTGATTTTTGATTTTGGGCACATCGGCACAATTTAGGCCATGTCGTGCCTGCAGTCCCTCAAGGGCCACTCTCCCTCCACACAACAAGGGCCAAATTCCATACAGTCAAATCATTAAAATCAAGGTCTATTCACAGTTAAAATAGTAGAGGTAGTAAAAATTTAATGACATTCACTCGACTAACTTCTATTGTTGACCTTTCACCTGTGTTCTTGGGTTTCGTTATTTGAGAGTTACCTCCGTTTGGTTTATCTGCATTAGACAAACCGCGGAAGCGTGTAACAGCGGTTGGCTTCGAAATGTAAAAATCGTGGTCTTAATAACAAGGCCTTTTTAAAAAGCTTATCTCTACTCACTCTGTCTGTCTGTCTGTCCGTCTGGTACTATACGTTATTTCTTCCACTTCCCATTTTCAGACCAAGTAGAAACTTTGCATAATTATTCTTTGTCGAAGACAATAAGGGAATCAATAACGAAAAATAAACACAAATTATTTCAAAATTAATTAGTTGTAATTAATTAATATTTCGTTTATATAGAAAAAGGGAGAAATATATTGTAATATTGAGATACGGCAGCGATTGCTCGGTTCTTCCCATTATTTCTGCTTTTTTTTTTTTTTTTTTTTTTTTTTTTTAAGTATTTTATATCCTGATGGTTTTATTTGTGTGTAAGTCAAGCTAGTATCATTATGTCATTCAAATGTGTCTAAAGTCCTTCAGCTCTGTGGTCCAGGCTCTATACACTCATGGCCTGTGATCTAAGTATTCCTTATAGATGTACAATATTCTATACTTCCTACTTCCTGATCGACAATGAGTTGAATGTTTATACCGTTTTTTTTTCCTCCAACTGACTTGGTTGTTTATTTGAAAAGAAATAATTTTATTATGATTTTGTAATAAACCATCATAACAAACCAGAAACATGTAAATAATTCACGTTAACATACACATGCAAGTAGATGTACACCTTTTCTATACAGTGTTATTTGCATCAGTAGTTCTTACTCTTTTTCGGTTAGAGGGCCATTCCAAAAACTTATCATATGTGGTCATAGTTGAAACGATTACGCCAAATGGGTAGTGAAAAAAGACTTCCTTGGGCCTGCCTAAGCGGCACCTTCGATTTGGAGTCACGGAGGTCACGGCCTAAGGGGGTGCGAGAGTATGCTCATTGCACTGTGCGGGATTGTGAAGGAGCTCCCACAAACTTGTTAACAATCCAGGCACCGTTCCTCAAGCTACTGTTTCATAAATGGCGAATACCGCACGGTTAGTCTGGTATAGAATAGGAAAATGGAGGAGGTTCCTGTTGTACACGGCCTTCGGCCACGTCTCTAGTCAACGAGTCCGAAGTGACCGTGCCACTGGAAATAACAGCGTCAAAACAGACACTCGTAAGACTCTTTGCCAGACACTGTTCAATCAGGCATTTGAGAGGGAGCCTCTGTTCGCTTTTGCTAACCCAGAGTTTCAAGAGCATATGGCTCAACTCTACCTGACAGTTTCAATTTGAGGTTCGATAAAATTCTTCTCGACCTTGGATTGTGGCAGGTCTCCCGAAGAGGTAAAGCTGGCTCGACTGGCGTGATCTCAACACTAGCTATTGGTGAGCGTTTTGGGCTGCTCATAAGCCAGGCTCTATCTAGTTTCATTTCCCCACCACCTCGAACGTTTGAATGTTTATTAGAAAATAATAAAGGACAAAAGACCTCAATATATAGATGTTGATTTTACTTGAAACAGACTAAAAGTAATCACACAACATAAGGAAGGCTTGAGTGATGTTTAAACGAAGTATAACAATATGGGTTTCTCTAAGGGAAAGGAACAGATCTGATCATACAAAGACGTGCAACTCAATATCCTGGTCTGTTACTTCTCGTCAAGTACTTTCTCTAGGACATGGCATTTCCCACCAGAGGAAATTGTTTTATCTATTTAAAACAAGAGATTGAACGACATGCATATAAGTGACATAGTTTTAGATCTGTCAATTAGCATAATCATAGTGCTAGTTGCTTGTTATCTCAATTTTGTTTATACGAACTTAAGGATTTTTGAAGATAAAATAAACACTGTTAATGACGCCTAATTGATTTTTTCCCATTTTGCCAACTAAATTTAAAACAAAAGAGTTACAAACTATAAACGGAATGCTTTACAAATTTGATTCTGCAGTGCTGGTTAAGTGCAAAAAAGAATAAAATTCTTTAAAAAAAAAACACAAATAGCTTATCTACACTTCCACACCGGATACACCAACAAGCTGCTATTAATATTTTTTTCAGCGCAGATGAAAAACATAGTCAGTGAAAGTGACCTTAAAAAAGGGCTACGATAGTTCTATTGACTTACATATCCTTCATCTGTGAGCACTCAATGGTCTCTAACTTACATATCCTTCATCTGTGAGAGCTCGGTTACACATGTGAGTATTCTCAGATAATAGAATAAGAGCTCGGTTACACATGTGAGTATTCTCAGTTAATAGAATAAGAGCTCGGTTACACACACTAGCGGATCCAGAACTTTGGAGTGGGGAGGCGATTTTTTTCCAAACCCTAACCCTAACGCCCAGTAAACCCTAACCCTATGCATAAACGTGCGTACAGTACAATACACACACACACACAAACAAACACACAGACACACACATATATATATATATATATTCTGCATTCTTCACTGCAGAAACGCAAGCTCTTTACTTTAGATTTCGGAGCGAAGCCCCGACGCCAAAAGCATTTTCTTGCATTCTTCACTGCAGAAACGCATTCTCCTGACAAGTACAGCTCTTTACCCATCAATAGATTTCGGAGCGAAGCCCCGACGCCAAAAGCGTTTTCTTGCAATCTTCATTGCAGAAGTGCCTTCTCCTGACTTCTACAGCTCATTATTCATCAATGGAGTTCGAAGCTCATCATTCATACCATAAAAAAAAGGGCTTTTGAATAATTTTGTATATGAAAATTATTTTAATATGAATTTATAGGCCCTTAATACATTGCAAATAAAACCGATTTGTTCCTTGAAAAGATAAGATACCCCACATATTTAGATTTTGGCTTTGGGGATCGCCGCCGAAAAAAAAATTATTCAATAAATAGTATTCAATAAAGTGAAAGTATCAATTGTGAGTTATAGTGCCAAATTTATTTAACTAGAAAAATATCAGATTGAGTAAAGGTTGGTGATAGGCGACTATGAACACATTATTTGAGTTTATAACTCATCTCAATCATGGCATGGTAGAGTGTAAACGATTAATCCTCGCTCCTTTAATAATTTCTGCTAAAGATTGCATTTGGCATTAAAGAATAGGGGTTGGGCGACTCAATATAAGAATTTAATTTATAGTGTATATAAATTATGATGGGGGAAATGCGATTGCATGTATCGCCCCTTCCACCCGGTACAACCCTTTTTCATTTAAATTTACTAATGATACTATTTGAGATTAGATTGTGGTACGACATAATATGCAATGCTTGACATATCAATACGTAGTTTATATTATTATAGATATTCAACTAATATTGTTCACAAACTATGATTCTCCACAAACTATGATTCTCCAAAAAAATAGGACCGCCCCCCCCCCAGCACTCAGAGGGCTAGAGTGGGGAAGGCAGTACATGCAATCGCCCCCCCCCCCCCTCACCCCACCGAAACTGCCAAAATACCAGAAAGGGAGCGATATAATATAAAATGCATATATTAATTCAACTAATTTTGTTCACAAACTATGATTCTCCACAAAAATAGGACCGCCCCCCCCCCCAGCACTCAGGGGGCTATAGTGGGGAGGGCAGTACATCTAATTCCCCCCCCCCCCCTTACCCCACCTAATCGGCCAAAATACCAGAAAGGGAGCGACATAATATAAAATGTATATATTAATTCAACTAATTTTGTTCACAAACTATGATTTCTCCATAAAAACGCCCCCCCCCCCCACTCAAAGAGTTTAGGTGGGAAGGGCAGTAGAGGTATTCGCCCCCTCCCACCAATCGGCAAACAGGGAGCGACATAATATAAAGATCGGTTAAAAAATCAATAACAAGTCTACATAATATAGATATTAAATTGATTCTATTAGCAAGCTGTGATTTCTACAGAAAAATTGGACCGCCCCCCCCAGCTCGAAAGTGTATGGGGGAGGGGGCGGGATTGATACCATCGCCCCCTCCCGACCCCCACCAATCGGCCAACATACTAGAGGGGGGGGGGGGCGAAATAATCTAAAAATAGGTTGAAATATAAATAATTAGTATTTATTTTTAATATAAGTAATAAATTCATATACAAATTGTGTGAATTCTATAATAAAATTCGCCCGCCCCCCCCCCCCCTCTGGATCCACCAGTGGTTACAAATGTGAGTATTCTCAGATGAGCTTAAAAAGGTCAGTATTTTTATGTATTGAATGTCAACTTGAATGAAAGATATTTTTAAGCGACATATTTTATGCACGCATGTATAAACCAATATTGAACAGGGTGAAAAGAGCATTCCTTTTTGTTGAACAGCTGTAGGAAATCTATACAACAGATAGCCAGGTCTTTGCTACACATATATATACTAGCCTGACATTACCCGCTGCCTGCGGGTCTAAGTTTGTGTTTACTAATCTAGTGGATTGGATTTAAATGTATGTTAAACGTAGCTAATGATCCTTTCAAGTTGTTCTCTTTCGCTACGAAAATAAAATTAGTTTTGCGAAAATGGGTTTACCCGGAGCCGATACATACATATCAATAAACATAGACTGGCCGAAGGAAGTAACTTCATGTAACTTATTATTATGAAAATTTGCATGATCTTCATTCTTAGAGATTAAATAAAACTACACTGCCTCCTTATTTACAATATATATATAGGTGTGTGGCTGAAATAGATATGAATACTTAACTTTAATACTGCTCATAAATGCTGTATAATAAAGTACACTTAAATTGCAAGTCACAAATTCATAAAACTCTTTAATCGGCCAGACTATATTTATTTATGTCTATAACACACCTCTATTAAAAACGAAAAGAGCGATAGCTTTGTTAAATGAATGGGATTATAAAGTGAACAATTAAACGAAATAATTTTTAGTACGCGATTCATGAATGAATATAGATCTAGGCCTATCTCAACCCGGCTTCGCAGCTTTCGTAAACGAATGTTGTCTCTTAAAAATGCTTTAGAAAACCAAATTTGAATGTTTATTTGATCAAAATATGAAATGAATTGACTATAAATAGTATGTTAATGTGTTTAAGTATAAAACTATCTGTGCGAAGAGAAGTTTTATCATCTTAGAGTTAAATTAGAGTTTTAGATCTAGGGATGGGATTATAAAGTAAACATTTAAACGAATTAATTTTTAGTACGCGATTTATTACGGTATTGTCTAATGAAAGAATGTTCGCCAGGAAATCTGTAGTCACAGATATCAGGAACTAATTTAAGTAAAAAATGCTTTTGAAACACAAAATTGAAGGTTAATTTTATTATATAATGAAATCAATGGATATTCTTTTGTATTTTCATGTGTCAAAGTAAAAAACTATCTGTGCAAAGTGTATTTCTTAAAATTAGATCTAGGTATAAATCCTTTCGATCTTTTCTCATGTCAACATTGTTAACCATGGCCTAAATCCATAAAATACTATAGCTTTAATAGAGTCGGACAACTTTTTTTTTTTTTTTGAGGGTCCTAAGTTTGTTTTATGGCTACAATACATACACTAAGGTCTAAGTTAGTACCCAAGAAACATTCCTGCCTAGTTTTATCAAGATTGGTCAAGCGGTTTTGATGTCTATTCGTCACATACATACATACATACGTCTTACTTATATATATATATATATATATATATATATATATATATATATATATATATATATATATATATACAATAGCATTATTATTTCCAGCGACTCCAAAACGACATAGCCTGAGATCAATCATTTTGGCCGTGGTATACACGTGCGTGTATTTGTATATACATATATATATAATATATGTATGCAGTGGTCTTGGGTGACCAAGAAGTAGTGCAACTTAAAAAGCATTAAAAAAAAGTTTACAACCTGTTTTTACTTCTACACTACAGTCTGTTGATGATAATAATGATCTTGTTAGTCAATACATGATTTGTATTGTGATTTTTATACAGTGTGATTTAGTGTCTCAAGTAATGTGTTAGCATGACAGACCCTCAGGGGGCATCTTCGAGTAGGGTATAAACATAAACTGGTTACATTTTCAAATATGCCTGACTATATATAGAGAGAAAGGAACAAAGAACATCCCAGGAGAGTGCAATATTGTACAGCGTGGCCTAGATAAGGAGGCCCGAATCTATCTGTTTGTTCATTTGGTGAGTAACTTATTGGGCGAAATGTACAATAAAACCTGCATATAGTTAAAAACGAACATTCCCAATGGGATTGCGGAGGTGACACCAAAGAACTGATAAAAGTTTTATAAACCACGTTCAGACAGGCTCACCTGTGTCTCGAAGTTCTTGATGCAGACTTGCAACACCTCATCTGAACTATGAATTTGCTTAGTATTTATTTTTTTATTAGTATATTTTATGTACTTCCTAGCGCATACACTATATTATGTTTCTCGGAACCTTTGGGCTTCCATAGAAACTAAAGACCGTTCCTTTTGAAAGAATCCCAATACCAAGGACTTCGTTCGTGTACGTACATGTGTCTACAACAGAGGACAACAGACAACCAAATGATCGTCAAGTTTGGACAATGTCTAAACGATGTGAACCTTAATTGTTGTGAAAACATGGAACTGACGGTTTTGCCTTATGTGTTTTTGGCAATGTAATCTTCTACGTAAAAAAACAAACAACTTATATGAAACTTGATTTAAGCTTCAAACTAATGCTCTTGTGGACAAAACACTACTGGGTGCATTATGTCTGAACGTCTTAAAAACTACTAATGATATCCATCATCTCTTAACTGTATCAACTTAGCTTCATCTACCCTTTTCTGTTTCCATCTTGTCCACCCAATGAATTAGCTTCATAAACCATTAGCTACTAAGTTTCCTCCCAATAAAAGTCCAGCAACCTCTAACAATCATGTCGATGCAATGAAATGGTGATTGATTAAGTGGGATACATTTTAGACTGTATTTTAAGTACTGATACACTTGTTAGTAATGGAAATAAAGATTTCTGTAAGTATTTCACTCGTGTAATCATACCAGGCCTCAGTTGACTTGGTCACCAGGCCTCAGTTGACTTGGCCACCAGGCCTCTGTTGACCTGGCCACCAGGCCTCTGTTAACCTGGCCACCAGGCCTCTGTTGACTTGGCCACCAGGCCTCTGTTGACTTGGCCACCAGGCCTCAGTTGACTTGGCCACCAGGCCTCAGTTGACTTGGCCACCAGGCCTCAGTTGACTTGACCACCAGGCCTCTGTTGACTTGGCCACCAGGCCTCTGTTGACTTGACCACCAGGCCTCTGTTGACTTGGCCACCAGGCCTCTGTTGACTTGGCCACCAGGCCTCAGTTGACTTGGCCACCAGGCCTCTGTTGACTTGGCCACCAGGCCTCAGTTGACTTGGCCACCAGGCCTCAGTTGACTTGGCCACCAGGCCTCTGTTGACTTGGCCACCAGGCCTCTGTTGACTTGGCCACCAGGCCTCTGTTGACTTGGCCACCAGGCCTCTGTTGACTTGGCCACCAGGCCTCTGTTGACTTGGCCACCAGGCCTCTGTTGACTTGGCCACCAGGCCTCTGTTGACTTGACCACGTTGTGTCATGTACGAAAATTGAGCGACGTGGCGAAAGTAAAGTAATTTATTTAGCATGAATGTTCGGACTAGACCAGCTGTGTAGAATCGTTCTGATAGGCAGTGTCAATGTAACATAACATAACATAATATAACATAACATAACATAATATAACATAACATAACGTAACGTAACGAAACATAACATAACGTAACATAGCATGACATAACGTAATATAACATAACATATAACATAACACTACATGTAACATTACATAAAATAACATATAACATAACATAACATATAACATAACATAACATACAACATAATATAACATAACATAACATATAACATAACATAACATAACATATCATAACGTAACGTTACTTAACATAACATAACATAACATTACGTAACATAACACAACGTTACTTAACATAACATAACATAACATAACAAAAATGTATCTTTAGTGTTGGTCACTATATTCTATTTATTAGACTGGATTCTAGTTTACATTTACAAAAATATAGAGAGTGAAAGGAAATGACTGCCATTTTAGTCTTCTTATAGGTCAGAAAAGCAAAAATGAAAATCAGTGTAAATGTCACTAGGTCGCCATTTAAATGATTCAGAGCCCTCCATAGCACTGTGAGAACCACGGTTTATTACTCTAATAATTGTCATTCTATCTGGGACTGAAATCCCATACAAGCTGTTCTATTTTATCACATTTAGGATACATCCTTAAAAGTATTGCGCTTGTACTTGGGTTATCAAAAACTTCTTTTGTTTAAAATACGATTGTCTATTATTCTTGTGTAAGCCTGTGGGCGGGGCTGGAGAGAGGGGGGGGGAACTTGAATTTCCTCAACATACTGATTCTGGACACGTTCTAAAAGTATCTCCCTATCACCTATACCCAGATACCTTTTTTTCTCTTCCTTTCTACAGGAATAACAGCCTGAAGTTGCATATTACATCCGTTATATTTGTTATCGAACTGAATTTCGTATCATTCACTTCCCATCCCCTCTCTGGAGGGTCGTTGACTTGAAGCACCAAACTGCTGGTGGACAGCTAAACTGACCACTTCACTTTGGCCTACAATATAAACAAAATCAACTTGAGATTAAATGAAATAAATGTGGTCGAATTTAGTGGTAATATAAAATGATATTCTAATCTAACTCATTACAAAAACACGTCTTTTCACTCGGACAATCTGAAGTTGTCTGCCCTAATTTAGATGCTGACTACATTATCTTGCATCATTTATACTGCATAGCTGGCCTCTTTTGCATTGCTAATCTCTTTCCCTATTTTGTCTTGAAATACAATAGCTACAAGTGTTTGTTACTATTAAAAGTGAATAGTTGTAAAATGGTGTATTTTTATGAAAAAAAAAAAAACGCTTGCATAAGTGATTTTAAAAATTAGATTTTTCACTTTTAGGAAAGAAAAAAGTAGCCGTTGCATCAAAACTTTGAATGGACTAAAATATTATGATGTCTGATTTTCACTATCTTATCTAAATTACGAGATCTAAACAGGACGGACAGACGGACACACATTTCACACAAAACTGATAGCGTCTTTTCCTCTTTCGGGGGCCGCTAAAAAAATTAACAAGTAACTAGCATTATTAGAGGCGAATTTATACGAATATCAAATTGCAAAATGTTACATGTAATTAGTTTCTTTTACTAAAGCGCCCTTGACACTGGTTATTCTATCTGTTGCAAAAACTCCACCGTCTTCCACTTTAAAGTTTCTTAAGGTTTTTTTCTTTTAGTTTCCCTAACTTCTAGATCGCCCTTACATTTCCACAACAAGTTTGCCCATTTATTTTACCCACTAATGAAAACTGGAGGCGCGGTGGCTGAGTGGTAGAGCACTTGCCTTCCGAACCGGGGGTCTCTCGTTAGAATCCTCGTTAAGACTGGAATTTTACTTTCGGATCTTTAAGGCGCCTCTGAGTCCCTCCAGTTTGGGGTAGAGCAAATGCGGTTCGTCGTTGTGCTATCCACATGACAACCTCCTTAACCGTGGGCCACAAAAACAAATGACCTTTACATCATCTGCCCGATAGATCATAAGGTCCTAAAGAGAACTTTACAAATAAAAACTAAAATGACCACTCAGCAGAACATAATAATAATAATAATCATAATCATAATAATAATAATTATTATTAGTGGGAAGCGTAGTCGAGCGGCTTAGTACGCTTGATCTTGGATTGTCTTGACTACCTATGAAGGGGGCTCGAGGTTCGACACCCGACTCGAGCAGAGTTGTGTTTAATGAGCGCCTAAAGACAGCACGGAAAACCTTCTCCCAGATACCCCCCACCCACACACACACACACTGGTCCACAAATGAGATTGGGCCATAGCGCTCTGATCATGCTATAAGCATGAAACTAGCGATGTTCAAAAACTATCATTATTATCCCGGTTGTATAAAACATCTTAAATGCTCTTATGGTATTCTTAATGCGCTCTATCCGATCTCTTTTGAGGACATTTGAAGGAATTGTGTTTTTCCTTTCACTCTTTACGAAATCAATTAATACAAAATCCTAGTCCTCGTCGATATTTGAACTAGACCCCTTCAGTTAAGTAGCCAACCGGTGTATGTCACTAATGCTGCATGCTTTTTTTCTTCTTTCAAAATAAAAAGGACAAAAAAAATATTTATAATCGTACGCTTTGAAGAGTTCTCTAATTGAGGGCCGCATTGACTCACAAAAGGAATCATGTGGCCCACTGACTGCTTGCTTGACATGCCCACAGTAAAGCAACTCATCAAATTCATAAACAAAGCGGTATCGCTTCCTTCAATTACCGCGGCCAGTATCCGAACTTTTTTATTTCCCAGGTAAAGTATCGAACCCAGGTTTTTATGAAGTATTCCGAACGTGGATGTGTGTGTGTACAGCAAACTGTGTCAGAAAGATTATTTTTATTCTTCGAGGCGTGAGATGAAAGACAGACCCGGAAGAATCAGCGAAGCAGGCGATTGGTTGGCAAAAGGGCAGATCTAGCCAATGAAAATTTACTTCCTTGTCTGCCGGTAGCGAGACACTCTCATGGTAGTGAACCTGTCCCGCTAAGCAGTGCACACACATGCGCCTATTAGCAGAAGCAAGCACACATACGGTCGGCGAGGACAAGGTGACTTAGCGATGACGGGAAGACGGGAATCAACGCGGCACCGCGGCGAGGCGAGCAACGAGATAGGCGTCACGGAGGTTACGACGAGATGGGGTGGGTGCAGTCATCAAGGGAGAAAACAATGTTTAAAAAAAAAGCCCGATTGTAAGACCGTCTAACTTCGGTGATCCCGCTTTCATGATACAGGCCTTTTGTGTCTGTGTGTGTGTTTGCTTCTTTGTCTCCCACACACTCACACATTCACTCACAGACAACAAACAGTGGTATGTCACAACTTTATCAAAGGAACAGAACACTTCACGAATAATTCACGATTGTTTTTTTTTTCCCTTCGTTAATTGTTACAGAGGATTTTTATTCTTATTTATCGTAAGAGTTGAGTCTCAAACTCTTGAAAGTCTAGGCCTGTGGACGCTTTCCTCCATCCGCTTGTACAAAGAAACTTCTATGTAACTAAGATCAAAGCAGGTGTAAATTTTTACACCTCTAATACCGATGGTTCGTATCTCAAGACGCTCGGGCTAGAAGTGAGGCAGAAGGCCGAGCACACCTGGGAAACTCTCCCATATTGCTTCTCTAAGCCACTTCACCCGCCATAAAAAAAAGGCACCATGAGGAACGTAGTGTGGATAGTGACATGATTATTGGAGTTTTCTTCAATTCCCTCCAGTGCAATGGACTCGGTCCTTAGGCTACCCAACGGGGGTTCAATTTTGCAAGCTTATTAGCCTAGGGGGCTCAAGAATAATAATCTTAATCTTGAATGATCTGTTCATAGGAAAAAAAATTAATTTATGTTTTATTGGCTGATTCAGGCAACCCTTCAAGCTCAGCGCTTGAGTAAGAAGAATGTACTCATAAACTTGCCATAGCTAAATGATTAAGAAATGCCCTTTAATCTTTGTTGTTCTTTGTAGTCTTCTTTCCTTAAGTGTCTCTAAATGTGACTTTACCGATGGTGCTACTCTTTTACTCAAATTTGAATAATCATCACTGATAAACCTGACGTTTCTATTTTGAGTCAGGTCTAGTTTCTGTATGTTGGGTTGAGTTCATATGCCAAGAGTCTAACACGTGTTATGAGACTAATACAATTAGGTATCTCATTTATCTAGGTAATGACACACTAGATGGAGATAGGAAGACGAAATGGAGTAGCCACATAGTGGAGTCGTCACACTTTGGAGAGGCCACTGTGATTATTTCTGCTTATTTACTCTTGGTATTTCCTTTTATATTAAATATTGTTAAAACAGAATCATCTTGCCGGAGATTACATAAATGACTTGATAAGGAATATCTGTGTTCTTTTCTTCCTTCTTTATTGAACTTCTTTTAATTACACATATACGTGGATTCTCAATTCAATAACAACTTGACTTACATATCTCCATAAAAAAAATTCTAAATACTACAGCTTTAACTGATATAACTAACCCTAACCCTAACCCTAACTAATTACTGAAATAACTTTATGATACTGATTCAATTACAGCAACTTCAACTACTGGACTGCAAAGTTTAAACCTAAGACCTTTACTATCAGAAATCGTTACTTTGCGAGGACCTGTTCCTCTTTAAGCACCGTTACAATGCTAGGACCTGTTCCTCTGTTAGCACCGTTACAAAGTGAGGACCTGTTCCTCTGTAAGGACCGTTACATGGCGAGGACCCGACTAACTAACTTTCCTTTAATTTATACTTTTTCTGAACCGTACTTCCCAGAATCATAGAAACGTCTCTCCTAAAAATTGTATTAACTGTGACCTTCTAGACATTGACGTATGCTAGTTTTTCCTTAACCTCTTTCTCTGATTGGATGACTATAATTAACGTGTTTCTTCTGGACTGGCATGACCTGACCTCGGCTTCTAGAAACTGGTCAAATTAGGTCACAGCATCGACTCGTGACAACCACAAAGTGGAATTCTTATATAATAGAGTGGTCACACTGGAACCATCACACATTGGAGTTGTCATACATTGGAGTTGCCGCACACTGGAGTTGTCACACATTGGAGTTTTCACATAGTGCAGTTGTCACACATTGAAGTTGTCACATAGTGGAGTTGTCACACACTGAAGTTGCCACATAGTGGAGCTGTCACAAAGTGGAGTTGTCACACATTGAAGTTGTCACACAGTGAAGTTGTCAGACAGTGAAGTAGTCACATAGTGGAATTGTCACACATTGAAGTTGTCACATAGTGGAGTTGTCACACAGTGAAGTCCACAATCGGATTTGTCATGTGGTGGAATTGTCCATAGTTGGGAGTGAGACAATGTTAACTACTTTCACTCTTTTCAAAAACTTGAGTCTTCATTTTATTGTTTCAATAAGGGACACACTTGAGTTATTGGGTGTCGATTAAAAAAAACAACTTTTATAGCTATTTGCTTTCTTCTACTAACAAAACAAACTGGATTCCTGACAATAAAAAACAACTATAATACAACCCCGTTCATGGGAAGAAATTACCTAAGACAACAACGGGTATGACCTCTTCAGTAATGCTCATTATGTCTTCTTTTTTTTTACAAAGCTTATTTTAACTCACTCTGTCTGTCTGTCTGTCTGTCTGTATGGTAAAAAGTTGCAACATGTTTTTTCTCCCATTTTCCGTTCTCAGGTGAAGTGAAAATTTGCACCATTATTCATTGAACTTGACAAGACATGAATCCAAAAAAAAATAAAAAAATTAAACAATTAGTTAATCAATTGATAGTCATTTATTATTTTGTTTTGTTTTTTTTAAAAGGGGAAACAAATGTTACTTAATGAGATGTTGATATAAATTTATGGATTTAGTCTCCTTATTACGTTTTAACATGTTTATTCTCTGACATATCTGGAATCAAGTTGAAATTGCTCATAATTATTCATAGTCGATAACAATACACGAATAAATTCAAAAATTTACCAGTTAGTTAATCATTTAGTACATATTAATTAATTTTGTTTTATATAGCAGAAAGGGAGCTAAACCCTGTAATTTTAAGATAAATTGCAAAATTAACGGTTATTTCCCATTAGCTTTGGTTTTAAAAAATAATATTTTTTCTATTGCTTGTTTTTATTTCAAAATCTCAGACATGCCCGTCGAAAATCTTTTTAAAAAAGCACAAAAAGTGTTACGTCCTCAAAGATCCCAGATTTAATTAACGAATGGGGGGAGGGCTGAGTGTTAAGGCACTTGGCTTCAGAACCGAGAGGTCCCTAGAGTCCATCCAGTTATTATAGGTACCTGACTCTAGTTAGGGAAAGTAAAGGCTGTTGGTTGTGCTGGCCACATGAAACTCGCTATTCGTTAGACACAGATGACCTGTACACCGTCTGCCCTTAGATCGCATCGTCTGAAAGAGAAACTTTTTTTTTGTCAATACACTAAGCGAGAAAACAATAGCATCTACTAAATAGCTTCACACATGAACGGTGTTTGCTTGGGGTCACGGAAAAGCTAATAAGTTATATGTCACTTTTGATTGATCAGGCGATTAGCATTTGGAGTTTGATAACTAACACTTCATTGATCATCCTCTAATCCTTCTTTCCTTTAACTCTTTCTTTCCTAATTGACGATACCAGCGTTGATTTGACCTTACTAAATAAAATTAATGTTTAATTTAATAAACTTTATTTTATGTTATATAAAAAGAGCATGCATTCCCCTTTGATTCTATACCAAATAAAACATTGTCTAATAACAAACGACAAAGCTATTGAAGCTTAATCATAACAGGGGAGTGGAATAGTAATGATCAAAATGAAGAATTCCCTCGAAACATGGAAAAATAGTTTCAGAAAGAAAGAGTTAATCCCCTTCTCACAGACTTGTTTTGGTTTTCTCTGTACCATTCGGAAACTATGCACTGTCTGCTGCAAGAAATGTAAAGCCTGGCCTATTGAACTTAAAGAAGCCACACTGTGAACTTCATAGGATATGCTTCCATTCATTGGAATCGTTTTAAAGCTTTGAACAACCTTCAGAGCTTGTCAGCAGGTAAGAAAGAAAAAAAACTACACTGAGAGGGACTATTGACATGTTGCATTAGCCACTGTCGTGGTATAAGACACGTCGCTTGTTGCTATTTCAGTTCAAATCGTTTTGTGGAAATCTTTTTTTTTTTTCATCGCTATAAAAAGCTTAGGGGCACTAAAAAGAGATAGTTTTGACATTCGTTTCGATTCTAGGAATTTTAAAATCCAAAGGCATAGAAAAGAGAAATGTTGGGGTCAGTTGTACATATATTTTCTATAGTTCATAAAGAAAACGAGGGATACCCTCGTAGCTTTTCTGAAAAATCTAAAGCATTGACCCACGATAGAGCTTCGTGTAGTCGCGCTGTGAAAACTGGTACATAATTGCAGAAAACAAAAGCGTCAGAGAGAAACATAAAAAGGGAAATGACACTAGCTCCAGCTGGAGTAGCCTGCCCAGCGTGTAACCGACATTCCGGACTCACATAGGTCTAATCAGCCAAATAATGAGGCACAGAGACCCATTGCAAAGCCCTAAGCCCTCTGGATAACAAACCTTGCTGGACGAACTATATTTTCTTTGGAACTTCATGTATTGTTTAATCATGCAATACAATTATTCAATAATCTAAAACGGAGCTGTATTTGTGCATTGTAATTAAACAGACCTACTACACGCAACTGTGTGAGTCTCTAGATCTAGAATTACAACTTTAAAAAAAAAAAACAAACACACAAACAACTTGAGCGTCACAAATTCATTAGAACTGGGTAGACTCAGAGGCGTCCTAAGGATCCCAAAATAAAAAAAAAGTCTTCACTAGGTTTCGAGCCCTGGACCCTCCGGTTCAGATCTTGACCACTCAGCCAGCGCGCCTCTACGTGGGCTTCTCTACGATTATCAAACTCTAGTGTAGATTTATGTCGAATACGAGTTTCCTAGCGTGGTCAATCAGCTATATATTTTCGAAGTTTCGAAGTGCAAAATGAAACAAAGTTATAATTCACCATCTGATCCTAATTACTGGACATAACAGAACCATTTCTGGACTAATAAAGACAACGTCATGATAATAAAATTAAACCAACCTTTAAAATAACATAAAATTCCGTAAAACACATACACAAACACACACACACATGACCATTGTTAAAATACCCGAGAAACACCCACAAATGAACCATAAGAGCTTTCGAAGATCAGCTTTAAATCAAAATATAAATTCCGGGTTAACAAAAAAAACCCAACAAAACAAAAATAAAAACACTGGAGAAAATATTAATAATAATAAAAAGATAAGAATAATAAGATTTGCTTGAGGTTTTGTTTTGTTTAAATACTTACGTTGACATTGCAAGACAACCGCAGCTTTTTTTAAATTCCAACACCACTGAGGAGTAGAGAGAATGTCAGAGCGAGACAATTAATTTTGTACATACCTGAATCTCATTTTTTAAAAATCAGTGTGTATGTGTGCATCTGTATCAGTGTGAGTGAGAGAGATAGAGATAGATAGATAGATAGATAGATAGATAGATAGATAGATAGATAGATTAGATAGATAGATAGATAGATAGATAGATAGATAGATAGATAGATAGATAGATAGATAGATAGATAGATAGATAGATAGATAGATAGATAGATAGATAGAAAGAGAGCGCGAGAGAGAGATGGAGAGTGTTAGATATAGAGAGATAGAGATAGAGAGATAGTGAGAGAAATATATATATATAGAGAGAAAGATGAAATAGATAACAAAGGTAACCTGGACGATAGCTAGAAGTCCAAACAGAACGTACTCAGGTAAGAGAGTTCTAATGCCAAACAAGTATATGGAACCAGCGGGCTGTTAACTTGGTATACAGCATGGGCGTAGCCAGGATTTTTTTCGGGGAGGGTTTTGGGGGGTTCCCCCCCCCCCCTTTTTATGGGGTGGGGGGCTTTCCTCCCCTGTCTTATATATATATATATATATATATATATATATATATATATATATATACAGTGCTTTTTTGTGACGGTACGCACGGCGTACCGGCACCTTTTTCAATGTGGGGAAAAATTATTATCATGTCTTCTTTTTTTTAATTATCATTTTAACGTTTATTATTAATTTATTAGCATTTTAAAGTTAGGCAATCCATAATTGAGTGTAAACCTCTTTCTGGTGCTTATTAAAGTATCTGTTGTATATTAACTCAACTGGTCTCCACTTCTCTTGAATTATTTAACTACTATTGTCGCGGATGTCTACTATAACTAGAGTAGCACAACAGACATTGAAATTCACAAGTTAACTCATTGGTTAGAAGACAATATACTTATACAATGTAAAGTAATAACACTCTGGCAAATCCGGCCGCAAGGCAATGATAAAAATAATAACACTTCATTCTTAATAGAACTCCTCAAGACATATGTCCTTTCTCTACCAGGACTTAATAGAAAAGACTGCCCGTTCGACCATGTGGCCAGATCAATAACGAGGCTTGCCCATAATTCCAAACTTGATTTCGCTTTTCACGTGAAAAATGATAATTAAGTGTTCTCAGTGAGCGCCGATTACCGCATGTCATAGTAGCTCTCAAACAATTATATTAGTGTGTGTGTGTCTGTCTGTGTACATAATCTTTATTACATTCTGAACCTTCATTCTTTCGAAAGTTTATTGTACCCTAGAATAGGTTATTTCTGAAGTTATTAAATTAAACTGTAGACTCCCTGCCCTTGCCAACGCCTTGACCTCTCCCAGTGGGGCTCGGTGCGGAGCTCCGCCGTCATGCACTATTTTCGGTATCTAAAACAAAAAATAAAAATGCATATTCTGAAGCAGTGCTTTTTTTGTAACAAAAAAAAAAAAAAGGAGCCGGTACTCAGTACCAGTGCGTACCATCGTCGAAAAAAAAAGCACTGTTTAGAAGTATCTACAGGGCATTATCCTGCTATTAAAACAAATTAGTTCAAAAACCTAATCTGCTTTTCTTTTTTACTTACTTAGGACGCATTAGGCAACAAACTTCTACAGAAAATCTGTCACTGGCAATATCTGAAGCCTCTTCCTACCTTGTGTCAACTGCTTTGAGGTCCTCCATGAAAAAGTATGAAAGTTATACGTGGACGTCCCTGTTTTCTCTTTTCTCGTAATGGCCTCCATGTCATCGCAACTCTTGGAATGCGAAATTCATTTTGCCAGAGAACATGTCCCGCAAACCTCATGCGACGCTCTGTCACAACCTTTGCAAGGGGTCGACTAGAAGTTCCGCCAAGGATTTCCTTGACTGAGACCCGATCTCTATAACTGACTCCTAAAATTCATCTTTTTTGATCCACATTTAGTCTTTTAAAAAATTTCTGCAATTGACTTCCATGTTATTCAATGTATGGAGCCCAGCGACTGGTATAAATGGGTAACCTCTCTTGGCTACGCTTTTAGACTTTGGTGATTGTAGTTTGCTTTAGATTTTATATCGAAAAGTGAAGTTATTACGTCAAAATCATAATGTTTCGGGGTTTTAAACTAAAAATAATAATTTTTAAACAAACTCAAAACCCCTTATCTACACTTTAGAATTTGGTGACTGTTGTTTACTTTAGAATAATATTGATGATGGGGTTTTTAACATCAAAACTATCTGTAGGGGGATTTTAAACTCAAAACCATCTGGAGGCGTTTTAAGCTTAAAACCCTTTGGAGAAGGGGGTTTAAACTCACACCTCCATGGCTACGCTCATAGAATTTTGAGCGTGCAGGTTGCTTTTTTGTTTATTGAAGAAGTGGTTTGTAGCTTCAAATCCCGCTGGAGGGGGTTAAACTCAAAACCCTCTGGATGGGGTTTTAACATAAAGCCCTCTGGAGGTAGTTTTTAAACACAAAACCCCTCTTGGCTACGCCCATAGAATCTGGTGACTGATGTATGATTTAATTTTACATTGAAGAGGGATTTTTATCTTTTAAAAAATTCGGAGGGGGTTTTAAACTCAAATACACCCTAGGCGATGCTCTTGAAATTTGGGGATTGTTGTTTGCATAATTTTTATTGTTTTTTTCTTATAGAAATGGATTAGCTGTTTACATTGAAACAATATTATCTCTCTCTCTCTCTTTCTCTTCACACACACACACACACACATGCATATATATATATCTATCAAAGGCGTAGCCAGGATTTTTTTCGGGGGGGGGGGGGGGTTAAGGGTGGATTTTTCCTCCCCCCCCGCCACGCGCGAAAAAAATATTTGTATGTATGTATGTGTGTGTTTACATAATCTTTATTACATTCTGACCCTTAATTCTTTCGGAAGACGTTTATTGTGCCCTAGAATAGGTTCCTTCTGGAGGTAGTGGAAAAATTGTAGATTTCCAGATATTGCCAGCAAGGAGGTCTGGGGGAGTGTTAGCAGCTCCCCCAGCGCGGGGCGTAGCCCCGCCGCCAAACACTATATTTTGGTATTGAATGTCATCAAAATGCATATTCTGAGGTATCTACAGTGCATTTTTCTGCAATTAAAAAGTTTTATTTAAAAAACCTAATGTGCTATTCCTACTGACTTAGACCCTCCCGCGCCAATCGGCGCATTTGCCGTCAAGCTGTTTCCACAAAAATCTGTCACTGGTAATGACTGAAGCCTCTTCCCACCTGCTCTAAGGACCTCCATGAATGTGTGGCGCCAAGTTGTACTAGGATGTCATTCCAACTCTTATTATGCGTAATTCATTTTGTCGAAGAACATGTCCCGCAAACCTCTTGCGACGCTCTGTCACAATCTTACTAAGGGGTCGACTCCCAGTTCGGCATAGGATTTCGTTGATTTAGACCCCGATCTCTACAACTGACTTCTAAAATTTGTCTTAACCATCTTTGTTGAGCCACATTTAGTGTTCTTCAATTTCGGCAGATGACTATTCACTGCACTTTATTAATGGAGCCCAGCCACTGGTAGAAATATGTAACCTCTCTTGAATTCGCTCTTGGAATTAGGTGACTGTAGTTTGCTTTAGATTTTATATCTAAAAGGGAAGTTTTATCGTCAAAATCATCTGTTGGGGGTTTTAAACTAAAAGATCTCAGGACTTAAATGTTGTTTTTTAAATTCATAACCCCATTAAGCTACGATCATAGAATTTGGTAACTGTAGTTAGAAAAATATTGAAGATAGAGGTTTTCCACCTCAAAACGCTCTGTAGGGGGATTTTAAACTCAAAACCATCTGAAGGAGAGGAGTTTAAACTCAAAACCCCCAATAGGCTTGGCTGGAGTTTAAACTCAAAACCCCCAATTGGCTTGGCTATCCTCAAATAATTTTAATGTGTAATTTGCTTTTTTTATATTGAAGAGATATTTTTTAGCATCAAACCCTTCTGAAGGGGGATTTAAACTCAAAATCCCTTTGGCTACGCTTATAGATTTTAGAGTAATTTGCTTTTTTTAAATTAAATTGAAGAATGTATTTTTTAGCTTCAAACTCCACTGGAGGGGAGTTTAAAATATAAAACTGAGTCAAAAGACTCAAAAACCATTTAGCTACGTTCATAACATTCTGAGTGCAAAATTTGCTTTTTTTTTGCATACTGAAGAGGGGGTTTATCGTAAATTTTGGAGAGGTTTTAAAATCAAAATCTTTCTTAACTTTGCTCTTGGAATTTATGGTATGTCGTTTGCATTTTTTTTATAGAAGAGGGGGATTTAACTTCAAAACCCCCTGGTAGGGTTTTTTAAACTCAAAACCCCCTGGTAGGGGTTTTAAACTCAAAACCCCTTTGGCTACGCTCATAACATTGTGAATGCATAATTTGCTTTTTTTTTCATATTGAAGAGGGGGTTTATCGTAAATTTTGGAGGGGGTTTAAAATCAAAATCTTCCTTAACTGTGCTCTTGGATTTCGGGGATTGTCGTTTGCATTTTTTTTTGTTTTGTTTTATAGTAGAGGGGGGGGGGGGTTAACTGCAAAAACCCTTGGTAGGGGCTTTAAACTCAAACCCCCCTTGGCTGCGCTGGGGCAAGTGATGGTTTAGTATTAAAATCTCACCTAAAATAAACAAAATCAAAGCAAAAAATCACTCAATAAAGTCCGTCTCCCCCCCCCCCCCCGTGGGGGGGATTTCATTTCATTGAACCCCAACCCCCCCCCCCCCTGGCTACGCCCATGATATCTATATATATTATAATTATCTAAATCTTTCTCATAAAGCATTAAATATAATAAGGATATTTATAAAAGGGATAATCTAAAATGATTTTTAGTGTGAACAGCAATTCTGTAAAATGTTTTTAGCCAACTATAACAAAAAATAAATGTCAAGGACTTGTATGTTGTACATTGAAAAAGTGTTGTCTAAGAGCTATTCAGTTTTGCTGCCTCATCTTTTGAGTATAACGTTGAGAGCGGGGAAAAAAACAACTTACTTACAAAAAAAAAAAAACAATTTTATTTAAGGGGACAAAACCAAACTTTTATCTTAAATGCATTAATCAATCATAAGATTTTTGTATTACTTCCCCTTAAAGAAAAAATTACTGATAATAAGAGAAAAAAAAACCGGAGAGAGTGGCACATATACTGGTTGTATCCAGCGGTTACGTCCGTCGTTGTGCTTTACTATTAATATTTTTTTAGAAATTTTTTTGTTTAATTATTAGAAGTTGTCTTACTTTATCCTCTATATGACTATATCTGCTGCTCTGGGGCGGTTGTACAGGCGCGTATAAAAATTGTACGTTATTCAATTTACAAACCTCAGTCCAGTTATTTTCCGACCTTATAGTCTAGCGGTGCGGTGGGTGTCGTTTCCCACTCGCATCACACTAACACTGTTAAAAAAAAAGAATCAACTCGTAACTTGTAGTCAATAGGTTGAATTTAACAAACAACTTCTATCTTACTTTCACGGAACACAATAAAATCAATGATTGGGACAGTCACACATGACATTCACAAAAGTAAAAAGCCCCTCTGACTTCTCAAATCATTCCTCTCTTCCCCTCTTTCCCTCTCTCCTCCTCTTTCCCTCTTTATATAATGACCCTAACCTTTTTTTTAAAACCCGTGAACACGTTGACCATGTTCTCACAAAACCTTGTGGTCTTCATTGTCTGATTCTTAAAACCTAAAAGTACACCTAAAGAGTATAAATAGAAAGTGTAGCTGCAGATAGAGATCTTACAGTACGTTCACAATCTGACTTGCGACAACCAATTCTTTTGAGATTTGAACACAGGCCTGTGAATTCTAGCATCCCTGATACTCGTGATATATTATTAAAACTATTCCATGTTGGCTCAGAACCAATTCTTGTAAGATTCTAAAATCAGCCCTTGGTATTCATGTTTGGCTACGTTGAAATAGATGATATTGTTGTTTGGCCAGGAAGTACCCTCCCTTTTATTTTTCTGGAATTGCCAGCGTTAAAACGTTTCCCATACTCGTAACTTTGGTCCAATCTAATATCCCTTTAAATACTAGGTTACAAAGACAGTTTGTATAGAAACACAAACTCAAAATCGGCCCTTTTTACCAATTTCCACTTTTTTTTTGTATCAACTCACTCTGTCTGCCAGCTAAAAAGTTTGTACACGTTATTTCTCCCAGACCCAATCTCGGATCAATTATTTCTTTTACCTGACAACACAAGAATCGATTAAAAAAAAACACCAATTAGTTATTTAACTATTGGTAATAAGTTATTTTGTTTGGCATCTCGAACAAGGGAAAGAAATTCTAATTGACTGAAATGGGGATAGCGCTTAAAAAGACCGCATCGCAAACAAGGAGCTTAGGAACCGGATTACAATGGCCATTGGGCTTCACGATGACCTGCTTGCTACTGCCAACGACCTTCTTTCAGGGAATAGTAATAGGAAAAAGAAGACGAAGCAGACTGAGAGAGAGAGAGTTTGGAAGACAACATCAATGAGTAGACAGACCTGTCGCTAAAATAAGGCAAAAGAGAGAGTGGAATGGAGAAAAACTGTCGACGGATCATGTGTATCGCCCCATCGATTCAACAGTCTAATGGATAGGTGAAGATGATATAAACTACTTTTGATTCTATGGTCGTCTCGTGTTCCCAACACTCCAACCATCTTCAACAGGTTCAAAAAGTAAACCTATTAATCCGTCTTGACTAAACTAAATGTTCATCTATTGCGTCACCTAACATAATACGTCAGTGAAAGTAATACAGATCTAATGCTTCTAAAGCCTTAAAACGAAATTTATCCACATATGTCTAAGAGACCTGTCAAGAAATCAGTCTAATGTGCCATATGACCATGATGAGTGTGGAAACACAGTTATTGTAAACCATTAAAAATTGTTTATCGCAATGTAATACAAAACTTAAAAAAAAAGAATCTAAGACAATATAGAAAAAGTAAATTAAACCACGTTGATTGCTAGATTTTATCCGAAGATTCCCCACCCCGTCTTTTTTTTTAAATTTCTATTATAGGACATGCGTTATAAATAGTTCAGGAAAAGACTACTTTATTTTCAATTTTAATTATAGTTTTCATTTGATAGTAAGATTTTATACGAAACAAAACGTTATGGAATATTCTAAATAACTGAAGCTTGTCAATTGAAGGTGTAATTTATACCCCTTCTCCCCTCTCTCTCTCTTTATTCGCGCCCAACTTTTCTTTTTAGCATGGACACCTCCCGATACAGTGTCGGTGGCACTTAGTGCGATAGCTCAGAATGTCACCACTCCCCATCAATTTTCTTGAAATATGTTCCAATGAGCACTATTGCTAGTTGTTTTTTTTTTGTTGAACCAATACAGTGAGCTTTTATTGATTTTTACTCAAATGTAAAACCCAATGTTTATTAAATTTATTCAAATGATATTGTAAATTTTACAATAATATTTAATTGAAGTTATAAACGGACTTAACATCATATGAACAGGTTTCTTTAGTTATGCTTTAAATGGTATAACGTTGTGCTGTATCATTTACACTCAAACTACCATGTAGATGTGTCAAGGCATATTTGGGCAAATATCTAGAGATTTTATTATCATCTTTTTCCATGTTTCTGCTTTTATAGCAAATTATAATTTGTCCAACTTGGTTGTCACCCCCAAAACGGTGACGACTGGTGGGGATCGCGCCCTTGTCCCCCCCCCCCCCCCCCCCACACCAATGACGCCAATGATCCCAAGATACCTACTTCTTCCCAACAATTTCGATTAATATATTGGAGCAGACGTAGTAAAAAATATAAAAAAATGAGCCTGCACAACTTAACATGTTTCCCATGCGAACAGCATAGGCTTATTCACTATTACCCACTAGAAGGCCTACTAATCCTGATCATAATCGCTCTATTTACTTAATAGGTCTAGACTAGATCCAGAATATAGAATATATATAGAATCTAGATCTAGACAAGATCTAGATTTCTTGACTAGTTCTAGTTATGATATACTCTAGATCTAGAATCTAGATCTACATCTAGACTAGATATCTAGACTAGCTTTTGATCTAGATAGAACTAAAGTGTGCAGGACCGATATTGAACTTCTATGTAACAATCTCAGGCTATGCAACCTTCCGAGAGAGTTTACACAATTTTACGCCATTTTTGTGTATATACCACCCACAGCCAACACAGAGAAAGCAGTAAAACATTTACTAGAAATTGAAATGCACTTCACATTATAAGTAATGATGCTGTCCGACTAGTTATGGGAGATTGTAATCATCTTTCGTTAGCTCAACACTTGCCAACTTATAGTCTTAATTTCAAGGCACGATAAAACATTGGACATGTGTTATAACAACATAAAAATGGCCTACACATCTCGATCGTCTTTTCCCCTCGGAGAATCGGACCACCCAATGATCCATCTTACACCCACGTACAAACCGGTTTTAAAAATAACAAAACCCGAAGTAGGCCTACAGTCCATCCAGTCACGGTCTGATGACGCTGTTTTACAGCTACAAAGTTGTTTGGAGCAAACAGATTGGGACATGTTTGTAAACAACTGCCCAGTCAGATGAACTTAACACAACTGTTAATTCGTACATCAAAGAAGAAAATTAAAAACATTCAGTAATAATAGACCCTGGATGACCAACATTAAAAAGTAACATTCTGTCATCATCTAGAACTACATAGAAGTCTATTTATAAAGCGCTGGTTATGAGTGTCTATGTGTTTTTTTTATCGTGTGTGAATGTTGTTCGTATGTGCATATATATCGTGCATCTATATTGTTATTGTACAGTAGTTACGCTTAGGTTGTCAATTGTAGTCAAAATGAATTTCCATTCGTTTGGATCAATAAAGTTATCTTATCTTATCTTATCTCAACTTGAATCTAGAACTAAAATCTAGAACAAGAATTCAGACTAGAGCTAGAATTGAAATGTAGGCTAGAGCTAGATTTCTAGACTAGTTCTACAGAAAAAAAAATAGGGGCGACAATTAGCTCTTTAACTGATACAATGGATACCAGCAACACATATGGAACTAGAAGGAAATGAGAAAGCTGATACATTCGCCAAGATCCGGAGAACAAACGCACAATTTAACATTGCACTATATCCAGAAGAAATGAAGAAACTAATAGTAAATAAAATAAATGAGAAATGGGCAAGCTCTCATCCAAATCACAAGAAAGGTGATGCCGATTATAAGCTATCCCGACAAGATCAACGTCTAAACTTTCGACTCAGGACCGGACACAACAGACTGAGACAACATATGTACCGGAAGCTCAAAATTGGAACCAGTGAAATCTGCCCATGTGGAGTGTCACCAGAGAATGCTGACCATGTCATTCAAAACCATTCTCTTTACAATGAGGCCCGTACAAGACACTGGTCCCAAAACAACGTAATGGAAAGAAAACTATATGGAGAGCTCACTGATTTGGAAACCACTTCGCAGTTCATCTCATATATTGGTCTCTAGTCATCTGAACGCTCCAACATAAAAATGAGAACGAGGAAGAAGAAGATCTTTAATAATACTTAATATGAATTAACTTAAACACACAGCCGCGAAATTGCAAACCACCCAACGTATTCACAACTCAATATGGGTATAGAATTCTTCTTTCTGAGATTTGTACACAAAAGTAAATTTTCTTTTTGTTTATTTTTAATAACATGGATCTAAAAATACTACAATTAAGGCTTACAAAAAATATTATTTAATTCTAAAAAAAAATCTAGATCTAAATCATTTTTCAATATTATAATTAATTGCAAACTTATGCTTAGTATGAAGTCATTAATGATAGAAATTATTATAATAATTATAATCTTATATAATAAAGTAGAATGTGAGGCGTATGTATGTATGTATGTGACTTATAGAAATCAAAACCGCTTGACCAATCTTGATAAAACTTGGCAGGAATGTTCCTTGGGTACCAACTTAGACCGTAGTGTATGTATTGTAGCCCTAAAACAAACTTAGGACCCTCAAAAAAAAAAAAAAAGTTGTCCGACTCTATTAAAGCTATAGTATTTATGGATCTAGGCCATGGTTAACAATGTTGACATGAGGAAAGAGCGAAAGGATTTAGAGCTAGATCTAATTTTAAGAAATTCACTTTGCGCAGATAGTTTTTTACTTTGACACATGAAAATACAAAAGAAGATCCATTGATTTCATTATATAATAAAATTAACCTTCAATTTTGTGTTTCAAAAGCATTTTTTACATAAATTAGTTTCTGATATCTGTGACTACAGATTTCCTACATTCTTACATCAGACAATACCGTAATGAATCGCGTACTAAAAATTAATTCGTTTAATTGTTAACTTTATAATCCCATTCCTAGATCTAAAACTCTAATTCAACTCTAAGGTGATAAAACTTCTCTTCGCACAGATAGTTTTATATTTTAACACATAAACATACTAATTATAGTCCATTCATTTTATATTTTGATCAAATAAACATTCCAATTTTTTTTTCTAATGCATTTTTAAGAGACTACATTCGTTTACGAAAGCTGCGAAGCCGAGTTGAGATAGGCCTAGATCTATATTCATTCATGAATCGCGTACTAAAAATTATTTCGTTTTATTGTTCACTTTATAATCCCATTCATTTAACAAAGCTATCGCTCTTTTCGTTTTTAATAGATATGAATGTATCGGCTTCGGGTAAGTTAAACACATCTAAATCCAATCCAGTAGATTAGTAAACACAAACTTAGACCCGCAGGCCATGTCAGGCTAGTAATTTATTTAGCGCTTTTACATCTGATATTTAAAGACAGGAGATTTATATTTTAAATGAGTGTTGATTTATTCATATAGGGTACAATTCGCGTTTTGAGTATGTACTAGTAAGAGCCTCTCTAAACGTTCTGCATTCTCTTGTCTTTTAATCTTTTAATGGAATGGGTTGCCTGAGTCAGCCAGGAAATATTGCATATTTTAAGTCACAGATTAACACATGAAATGCGTAGGACGTAGCTATCTTATTTTTTGAAGAAACGTCTGTAATCTATATATAATACCAAAAAGTTTTAAACTCATTAAGGCTGCTATGGTAGGCCTATTGTTTATTATAGTTTTCAGACAACATACATGTAATCATGTAGGTCTATAAATAAAATACATTATGTATGTTTGTATGTATGCTCATATGACGGGCCGGTTCATATAGTACCGCCCGGGCCGACTTTGACACCCAGTCCACCCCTGTGTGAAACTACTGCTTACATAATAAATAAATCTGCACCCCTAAGCTTTTTAGAAGATATACTATTTTCTTAATAGATTACAAATGTAAACTTTGTGCATGTGCCACTATAAAACTAAATCTAAATCTAGATCTATGTCTGGCCTCTATTTGTTGTAATTTAGATTGTTGCTAAGTGTATAATCTAATTACGATATGTGAAAACTGCGCGCTATAAAAGTAGTTCGTTTATTTTTTAAACGTACAAATGAAACGAAGTTCGTATTAAAATTCCTTTTAAAAACAACATTCAGTATTCTATCCCTTGAAGAAATGGAAAATCTATTTTATAATGACTTACCTCCCCTGAAGTTTTTCATTGAAATGTGGTATATTTTTTTGAAAAATCTGCTTGCATTTATGTTTAAAAATTAGATGGTTTTTTTTTCGGAAAAAGAAAAAGTAGCCGTTGCATCAGAACTTTGAATGATCTAAAATATCATGATGTCCGTTTTTCATTTTCTCTTCTAGTTTCTGAGATCTTAACGGGACGGACAGACGAACAGATGGACAGACGGACAAACAGGCCACACAAAACAAATAGCGTCTTTTCCGCTTTCGGATGCCGCTAAAAATACTTCTTTTTAAAATCAAAACCTAATTATACCACAAGGAGATCATCCTGTTTTGGAAAAGAAAAAGGTATTTGTTATGAAGGTTAACGTGATAACGTTTTAAATTATTTTATAAAAAAATGTTGTACGAGTTAAATTCAAACTCTAGTGCTCAAGCCTCCTCAAATCAATACACTGTGCCAGCGAAGTGCTTATGAAAATAGAACTATCTATTGTTAGTTTCAAACTTTAGAGCGACATAGTATAAAGGGGAATAATTCAACTTATACCGCCACATCAGTCAAGTACAGTTTATTGAACATTGTCGATATCATACAAAATTAAATAATTATCAATAATTATAAAACGATTTTGTTTGTTGATTCTTTTGTTTTGTCAGGTACAAGAAATAATTGTGTAAATGTTCAACTTCATTCGAGAATGGGTGTTGGAGAAATAAGGTGTTCAAATTTTTTACCAGACATAATAGATAGGCAGACAGAGATATAGCGAGTTGATATAAACTATGAAAAATGATATGGCACTAATATGTTTCACAACCTTTAATGTCTTCGGTATATGAGAGAGATTGATGAAGAGTTGGATAAAATCATTCCTACAATTTAAAGTCAACTTACGTCGTTCCGGTGGTCACAATGAGGTGAAGAAGTCATCGATACAAATGGAGAGTTCTTTTTCTTTGTAACTGTCCAAAGAGTTGAGTCTAAGACACTTGCGAGTCTAGGATCAAGAAAGCTTTGCCTCCATGTACCTGTCTGAACAAACTTCTGTCTGGGAAAGGTCCAAACAGATTTACATTTTTTCTATTACCAATGTCTCGTGTTCTAGGATGCTTGGACTAAAAGCGAGGCCTAATAAAAAACAAGACAATACGGTGGGAATGCTCAATATGCAAAGAATAAATAATGATAAAAATCATTGGTTAATTTTTGGTAGAGTCTTTAAATATTTATACTTTCAATTTTTCGACTGATATATTTGTGTGTATGTGTGCAGCCACCATTCTATGCTCTCATAGCCTCAAATTTGGCAACACTCAATTCGTGTTGTTTTGGGCAGCCCCATCCGTCTTCCCAGGAAGCATAGAGACACTCCTTGCACATGGGACACGTAGGCGACTGTTTGCACCATATGGCAGGAGGAAGACCTCTCGCTCTTAATCTAGGGTGGGTGGAGATGGCCTGGTCATAATAGAAACGTAAAGGATCCTCTTAACTCTGTATCTCTCTCTCTCTCTCTATCTCTCTCCTCTCTCTCTCTCCTCTCTCTCTCTCTCTCTCTCTTTCGCTTTAATTTTTGCTTTGCGTGATTCTCTGATAAGCAAAATAAATTTAAAAAGTTAAAAATAAACATAAAGCTTATATTGAGTGTATAAATACAAAGTTTATATTGAGTGTATAAATACAAAGTTTATATTGAGTGTATAAATACAAAGTTTATATTGAGTGTATAAATACAAAGTTTATATTGAGTGTATAAATACAAAGTTTATATTGAGTGTATCAATTAGTTGAATATTTGGATCAGTCATGTCATTAAATTTGTAATAAGCCTCGTATAACAATTTAAAAAGGGGACTTATTCAGCTTATACCACCACTTCAGTCAAGTACTGTTTCCTTCCTTCGTTTGAGATACCAAACAAAATAATTTACTACCAATAGTTAGTTAACTTATTGGTTATTTTTTAAAACTGATTCTTGTGTTGTCAGGTAAATGAGATGATTCTGCGAAATTTCAGCTTGATCTGAGATTGAGCGTCTGAGAAATAACTCGTACAAACATTTGGCAAGACAGACAGACAGAGTGAGTTGATAAAAACTTTGTAAAAACAACATCTTATAGACATAGAGAAAGGGAACGTGTTTACATAAATAGAAACATTCATAGTGTTGATTAAAATAGGAAATTTAAAATAAATACAAAAAAATAAAAGTGTAGTATGCATACTACACTCTCGAAAGTGAAAGAAAAATACCTGGTGTCGCAACTATTTATTTAGTTATGTAGCAAATATATCCAACTAGTCGACCGGCGGCATAGCATACGCCGCTATTTTGCAGGGCCGGCCTTAGGCCACTGCAACCTATGCGACCGCAGTAGGCCCCGCACTTTCATAAGACCCGCACATTCATAGGACCGGCGCTAATTCAAGGTGTATAAATTATTAAATTAAACCATTTTATAACTTAAAACAGATTTCCCGCGCCCTCCTGCCGATTTACCATGAGATCCTAAAAATCTCCCGAAATCGCATAATATACGAAAAAGTCCTTAAAATATACGGAAATATATACACAAAAATTGTCATTTTGGGGTGTCATTCAATATGGAAAACGCCAATCTTACGCGCGACATTATGCATCAGCCGTAATTGTGTAATCTTGTGAAAGAAGCTTCTCGCGCCTCAGACTAATGAAGAATTACTTGAGGTCAACAATTCTCAAATTCTCTTAAATTTCACTTATTATCCGCTTCCCTACCCAAACTTGGCCCCGCGAAATCCGTTTCGTATAGGGTCCCACAATGGTTAAGTCCGGCCCTGCTATTTAGTAGTTACTTAGATTAGTTCCTTGTCCAAACCTCCCGCTGGACAAAGGGGGATGGGATCGGGCAGGGTTTGATAAATTTAAACGACACTCATCCGTAATGTGAATACTACTCTTGTTTTCTCGTGGACTATCCGCAGAAATAAGAGAGTGATCTTTACTTTACTTCTTGTTTAAACTGTTGAGGGAAGAAGAGAATTATATATATAGACGGCGCCGATTTCATCAATAGGTGATGACGTCATTTTCGCTATATTATTTTCTTGTGTACTAGTTGCTCTCGTCTTGTCGCTTCGGCGTAAATTTTCATATGACGTCAAACCTTTCTTCTTGATTGTTTGGTAGACTAATTGGATTGTAGAGCCAAGTGTATCGTTGGAGTTCCTGAATTATACTGGTGCCTATGTTATTGGATAGCCATAGCGTTGTTGGTATATATTTTTGAAGGATCATTTGACCCCTGTTTAGGGTGAGCTTTATTTCACATTGTAAAATTATTTTAATATGGATTCGGTCGAATTTGTATTTTGTTGTTAGATTACAAGATTAGAGGATTAGAGGATTAGAAGAATTTGTTATTTGTCTTTCTGTAGGGTCTCAGGTTTCAGGACTGAGGTTTTCGTCTCAGGTTTTCGCCTAAGTTTTCAAGTTTTGGGTTTCGAGTCCAGATTCCAGATTGCGGTTTTCTATATCCAGACTTGGTGTTACATTGTGACGTTGTGAGTTTTGGTACTACTCTGAACTTTGATTCTTCATCGTGGGTGAACATTCGTCCTGGCTAGAAGATACGTATGTTACCTTGAACAGTTTACAGAATGTTTGTCTTGGAATGAAATATTGTGAGAGCAATGCTGACGGACACTCTTTTACAAGGTGGTTATCATTGTTTTGAAATAATAATTCAGTAGTTAATGAAACTAGATTATGATTTAGTAATTTCTCATATCATATTGGATCTGTATGTACTTGTATTCATTTACCATTACCATTAATCATATGCCATTTCATTGTATAGATCTCATTTTATGAAATTCACAGTTTACTTTAAATCATACACCTCGTTTAATAGTTTATGTACAACTGGGTGTGTATAGTGTGTCTGTTGGGCTGAACTCTGGGACTGAATGATAGGTTCTAAAAGTAATAATAATTTATAAATTAATAGTAAAAGATACACACATTGCAATTAATATTACTTTTAATACCTAGACAAATTAATAATTCTGTTATTAAATCTTAAGACCTGACACTTGGTTTATCCATACTTCCATAATATGAACACTGGTTACGCCTAAAAAAAACTGGTTATTTATGGATTCGCCTCCTAGTAAGAAAATCTCAAATAACATTAGAGGCAAAAATATGATTCCGTTTGATTCAGAATCCTTCTTTTTGTTTTCATTGATACAGAATTCGATGTCTTTCATGTTTACAAATAAAAATCGACAAAAAAATTGCGAAGGAATATTTTGTTGTTTTTCTGTTTACCATTAGTATTTATATCAATGGTTTTTAACAAACAGTATCATTGAGATGTTTAGTAGACTTTGTAAAAGTTAATTTATCTGATGTAGTGGTATCATAAGTAAAATATTGAAACTATCATTCAACTGACCCTCTCTAATTACCTCGCTCAGTGATATCACAATAAATACACAAATGAATGAATCAAGGTTACAATGACAGTTTGTGTGGAAACGCAGACTCAAAATCGGCCTCCAAAGTGGTCCACCCATGCAGATAAAAAGGCAGGTTTCAATATTTTCAGAAAGAACATCAGAATAAAATTCTATCAAAGACAAATGACAGAGAAGAATGGAGAAAGAAGTTGACAGATCCTTTGTCGTGCCCCAGCGGTCCAGCAGACCAAAAGGTAGGTGAAAGTGAATGCGAAGTTAAATGTGAGCTTGGCCATTATGATGTCTTATAATGAATATCTAATTGATCTAATTGTTGTGTAAAGGGTCAATCTCGTATTCAAATCCACAAGAAAAATTAACATTTTCGTAAAAAAATAATTTTTAAAAACTTCCTTAGTTGTATCCTGAATGCTCCCCACTGTTCACAGTAATTAACTCGATAATATGAAAAACTACTTATTAATTGTTGTTTTAAATTATGTCCAACTTATTTGCATACTAAATAGATTTTTTCTCTTTAAAAACGTAAACATTTTTTGTGTGTATATATATACTTTGTATTACAGAACTTACATTACTTAACAATAAAAATATAAAAACAACAATTTTTTAACAAAAATCTACAACCATTTGCAAAATTGTGTTAAAATTATGGTAAATTGTTGTCTCCCCTATTTTAATATGCAAAATGTTTAGTGTGTGAACAGTTTATCCTACACTACCTAGTAGACATGTCAAATAACTAAGGTAAAATTTATCAAAAACAAAATATAAGCTTCTAATTCTGAGAACAGTTGAGACCATTGTCATTCGATAACTGTAATGGGTTGGACACATATCCCGAATTAGAGACGACCGCACGCCACAGGGGTGATCTTCTTTGGCGAGCTTCATGGAGGACGGCGTAACAGAAGTGTCTCCACCCGAAAGGCGCTATAAAGTTGTTGCATCTTGTTATGTTTAGTTGTTATTGTTTGTTATGCCTTGTTATGTTTTCTTGTCATGTCTTGTTATTTATTTGTATGTGCCATTGTTCTAGCTTGCTCTATCTTGTTATTTTATATTATTGTTGTTACCCTGCCTTGCACCAGTGCCTTGTGGTGCGTACGAGCTAAACTACTGATAATAGATTGGACAAATCTTCTTAGCCATTGATCATTGTTTTGAGAACATTGAGCAGAAAATAGAATTGCATACACACGTACAAGGTGTGGTGAAATAATGTACATTTGGAGAGTACATGTTTCAATTCACTTGTGCACTTTAAACAATGACGACTGACCTAGTTTGTACAAATAATGGAGGTCATTATGCTTTCATATTTCATATCATCTATACTATAAAGTAGAATGTGAGGTGTATGTATGTTACTTATAGACATCAAAACCGCTTGACCAATCTTTATAAAACTTGGCAGGAATGTTTCTTGGGTACAAACTCTATGATGATAAAACTTCTTTTCGCAAAGATAGTTTTATGCTTTAACACATAAACATACTAATTATTGTCCATTCATTTCATATTTTAATTAAATTAACATTCAAATTTGTTTTTCTAAAACATTTTTAATACATTCGTTCGCCTTTCGCTATAGCTGCGTAGCCGTGTTGAGATAGGCCTAATATTCATTCATGAAAAAAGGTCACGCATGCGCAACACAGAATGAACTCTATAAAAGCCAATTTTTAACTCTAGATTAGTGTGGCTTTAGATATATGTCTACCTCAAGATCTACTTTTTACTTAAACACATGGACATACAAATTATGTCTATTCATCTCAAATTTTAATCAAATATATGTAGGCCTACAAGCAAATGTTTTAATTTGAAAAAATGGATTTAAGCCTATTAGCTATTTTAATTTGATAGCTTCATTCACACTATTTTACATTGACACATTCGCTTTACCTATTACATTATTATTTCGTTTAATTGTTTACAAAACACTCTCAGTGACTATATCGACAGTAATGCGCAAATAAGGACCTGCGGGTCACATATGTCTAGTGTAATATAAGTAAATGTTGAAATGTCTGACAAGAAGCTGTCGACTGGATGTACCGTATGAGTTATTGTGGAGTTCATTCATTAAAAACATTTTCATGTTATCTATCAATGGAAAATGTAAACATGTAATGGTCCAGCGGGAAATCTTTTTTTTTTCTTACACTTGATCAACGATGGGAACAAATTTCATATTGACGTCACACCTGGTAATTGATATCTACAATACGAGGAAAATCCATGTTTTGTATCTATTACCATATCAGTCAAAATAATATTTCAAGTTAAGAGCAGAATTATAAATAGTTTTGTGACTTGTTTTCAATATTCTGTTGATATGTTGTTTTTTTTCTAACCTTCTTTGTTTTCTTTTTGTTTTTTTCCTTGTATTATAATTATGACTGGGCATTAGTAATAGAGGGTAATTGTATAACATGGTAATTGTATGACATGGTAATTGTATGACATGGTAATTGTATAACATGGTAATTGTTTGACATGGTAATTTTATGACATGGTAGCTTTATGACAAGGTAATTTAGTAACATGGTAATTTTATGACATGGAATTAATTGGTCTAGTCTTGTTTTCTATTTATGAATAAAATATTTTTCTATCTTATCCTTAAAATACTTGCCTTGACCACATTGTTAATGCTTCGTACTTTCGTATCAAACGTCTGGAGTTTCAACCCTGACGTTTTTCGTTGAAGCCCTGCAAGAGGTTATTTTGTTGAGGTCATAATGATCTTAATTTCTGAAATACATTCTGAAAATTACGAGTCAATGAATTCGTAATGTACATTTTGGTGACGACCTTTAAAGGAACAGACTTTCTAATTAACAAAATAATCTAACTGTCGGTGCGTAGATTAGCACCAATTCTAGCACCAATGCTTGTTAGGTGCACTATTTTTGAACGCACTTTCTTTGTTGTATTGCTGTCGAAGTCTTTTTGTTATTATGCTGATATAACGTTTCTTTAAGGTTTGTCTGTGTTCCCCTGTTTAGGGTGAGTATCTAAGGCATTGCTGCATTTCGCAGTTTCGCTGTCATTGTGTATTAGATTAGATCTTTCAAGTTGTCGTTCTTACTTCTCTACAGGGAGTTAGAGATGGCATGAAGATTGAGGCTAGACTAGAATAGAGTCAGCAGTTGGCCAGCGTTGTGCGTTTGTTATATAGAGGCCAACTACATACTAATGTGTTGTGGTGGTAGCATTGGACCGCAACATGTGGCCCATGTGGCCAGATCCCAAAACGAAGCTTGCTCGAGATTTCAATTTTCTCGTGAAAAAAAAAACAACCAAGTGTTCTCAGTGAAACTTGCCTAGCTCATGTCACAGTAGCTATCAAACAATGCTGTGACAAAGCTGCAGAATGATTATTTGATTAACATCTATGTTATAATATTTGTTAAATTGAACAATATATTACTTAATCAGTTTGTCCATTGTAAATTACTTTCATCTCATACTCATAAACATTATATTGTCAACATCTAGTAATTATTTATTTTACGCACGAAGGTGTGTCAAGAGCAGGGGTGTGTAAGATGTTGCATTGCGTGTGTGTTTGTTTATTTTATTAGTTGTGAGGGGTGCACTGTTTTAGCACGGGGTTTTCAAGGGGGGGGGGGCAATAAGGTTTCCTGTGGTCAGTCTAGTTAGTTGAAGAGCTGACCTGGTCTGAGTAGGGTGTTGATTGATTGTTGTCAGTTGTATTGCTAAGATTAAGGAGATAATATTTCTGCTATGTGTGTATACTGTATATTTAGGGTAATGTTATGTTGTGTTATGATACTCTTAAAAAATGTATTATTGAATCTAGTCTACTCTCCCTGGAAAATTTAATTGGGGCACATTTAGATACTCTAGTAATGCTGATTATGTACTCTATATTATATGTGTAACCAATTGTAATGCTGTAAATAAATATTAATTACTACTCTGATGTTGAGTGTATTTTTGTAATACTTGTACACCTTTAAGGATCTACATTTGAGAATCATACCTTAGTAGATCGAGCCAGTTGTCTTTAGTAAGAACTACTCCTAACCCCTAAGCCCTTTACAAGGTGCATGTTGGATGTAAGGGGCCATGGCAAACGAGCTTACAACAGAACCCTTACACTAACAGTAACCACTAACCCTAACCCTAACCTTCTTTCATACAATTTTGTTTTCTTTTCGCTAAGAAAGAAATATTTTTTAAAACATGTTTTGCAATAGACAGTAAAACAGTAAACTATCAATAAAAGAAAAAAACAATTATGTTTATTGAAATGGAGTTTAACAGTCACATGATACTGAATTGACCAATGAGAAAGATCAAGATCATATACATCTGGTAACTTCCTATCAAGATCTTGGTTTAATAAGATGATGAAATTTGTGACATAAAGACACAGAACAATAGGAGGTATAAGATAAAAAAAAAGAGAGATGTACGTGAAAATGATGTGTGTGTGGGGGGGGGGGGGAAATGGAGAAAGAGAAATAGTAGAAAAAAGAGAACACAAAAAATAGGCCACATTACGGGCTTAGCCGGTAGGTAAAAGCTATTTATTCATAATTATGTACGAAAAGGGTGGAAATAGTCCGAAAGATTGAATAGATTTTTTTAAAAATCTGTAAATGATAAGAGCTCTCTCTATACATATATATTAAAAATTATATTTGCACTGACATATACAAATTGCACTGACATATAAAGAAAAGAGTTTTGAGTACAATCAAGTAACTGTATTCATTGTAGAAATGGACACAGTCGAATAGCTTCGGTATCGCTGCGACAGAATTAATCCCGCAACGTCTCATAGGTCTCTGTTAACATGTCAAGATATTGTCTGAAACCTATTACCGGATTCCCGCAAATTGAATTGCTGAAGACCCAAAAACCATTGTTAACAAAATGAGGGGTGGGGGCGTGATGTGAAGAGTTGTCTTGATCAAAATAAATCTGTCGGAGATCGACTGGACAGCAGGGGGGGGGGGGGGGAAAGCACCCCAATGTTGTTGTTGTTTTTAGGATAAAGAAGTCATACTTTCAAAGGACTCTAATCAAAGTGTGTTTGCGCCGATACTAAAAAAAAAAAAGTTGAATGATAATTAATATATATATTTTTTTTTTTTTTAAATGTCTACACATTACTAATGCGTTTATAGCGACCCCCGAGAAGGGAAAAATCGCTATTAGGGTTGTATTGTCTGTCTGTCCGTCTGTCTCGTTTATATTGCAAAAATCTAGAAATGATATTAAAAATCCGATATATTTCATACAATAATTTGTTAGATGTGAAAATGTGAAATAAAAATAATAATTATACACATTTTTTTATAATGCCGTTTATAATTGATTAATTAAACAGTAATAATAATACAAATATTATCATGTTCCGCAAAAAAAAAAAAAAAAAAAAGGAAAGATCCGTTCAATTTCCCATTTCCAATATTATTATTATTATAATTATTATAGCTTTTATATAGCGCTACTTTCATGCTTATAGCATGCTCAGAGCGCTTTTGGTCCAATCTCATTTGTGGACCGGTTGGGGGGGGGGGGGGGAGGGGGTATCTCGTGCTGCCTTTGGGCGCCGAGTCGGGTGTCGAACCTCTAGCTCGCTTCTAGGTAGCCAATCCAAGCCAAGTTCAAGCGCACTTGGCCTCTCGACCACGCTTCCGACATTATGTTAAATGCATCTAACAATCCATCAGAGAAAAAGTGATGACCCTAAAGGTAGTAAGAGACAATTTCTCATCAATTTTTTCTTAGGAGGAGGTGGGATTTTCTACACTTTTTGCCGACGTTTCGGCGGGCTGGTTGGCACCACATTACGGGCAGGATCTGGCCCGCGGGCCGTATTTTGGGCATCACTGGATTAGAGGATTGACGATAATTTTTACCGAGAATACAAGAAAATTAGTCGGCGTTAAGGGCATGGTACAGAGTTACTCACATTTGACACCCAGTCCGCCCCTTTTTTTTTTGGGTGTATCGAGATGCTTATAAAAATTGCATCCTCAGTTTCCCTAGCTGCTTTATATTCAAATTGGTGAGGGTCTAGGCTGTTATTGACTTTTGCTACAAGTTGTTTAAGCATGTATTTTTCTAAACATTTCATAACTGTAGGTGTTAGTGCTACTGGGCGAAAATCATTTAAGCTATCTATTTTTGGTTTCTTTGGTACTGGTACGATCTCTGAAGTTTTCCAGATGTATGGAATTACGCACGATTGCAATGACTGGTTAAAGATGTGACAGAAGATAAAAGAGATTTGTTCTGCACAGAGCTTGATCAGCTTACCACTAATTCTATCTGGTCCAGAAGCTTTTACTCTTCTAAATAAAAAGGTCACCTCATCTTTAGTTACAAACTTGACGTAAGGTTCTTGTTTTCCTTTGGTCAGAGTGTTGAACATTTCTTTGTGTAGGTCAACAAAATCTTCTTTGTCGAAATGAAAATAACAATCATTTATTCGTTGGCGAATTTCTCATCATCACCCAGTGAAAGTCGTTCTCGTTTTGTGGTGCAACCTCTTATTTTCTTTAATCCTTCCCAGCATTCTTCTGAGCTGTTATTTCAAAAGAAATTCTCAATTTTTCTTTGTATGTTTTTTTCCTTCAATTATTGCTTTATTCAGCGCATTTTTAACATTTATAAACTCTTCATTGCTAGCCTTATACTTTGTTTTATTTTCAATAATAAGGTGTTTGATTAGTGAAATGAATGGGTTTATTATCAGTGATGGAAGAAATGTAGTATGAAAATTAGAATGCAACCGCCACTCTTTTTCGCATGAAAAATTATAAATCTCAGTTAAAAAATTAAGAGATAGAGCCGCAGAGATGGAAATGTTTACCATTAGCGCCGACATATCCAATAGCGCTCAACTCCTGCTACTTGTTCACAGTACAAAAATCATTTTTGAAATCTTAGAAAAAAAATCTGATATGAGGAACCTAAATTGGGACCACCACTGGCAAAGACCTGTTCATAGAAGTTTCAGACATCATGGAAGAGGCTTTTTTCTTTCTTTCTTTTTTTAGCAACTCTTCATTTAGCAGGCGGAAAGGGGAGTAATCGCCTCACAGAAGAGCATGTAGAATCTAGATACAATGTTTTAACTTGGTGACTCCTCAATACAATGATGAGCATGTAGAATCTAGATTCAATGTTTCCACTTGGTGACTCCCCAATGCAATGACGAGCATGCAGAATCTAGATTCAATGTTTCAACTTGGTGAATCCTCAATGCACAGAAGAGCATGTAGAATCTAGATTCAATGTTTCAACTTGGTGACTCCTGAATGTAATGACGAGCATGTACAATCTAGATTTAATGTTTCAACTTGGTGACTCCTCAATGCACAGACGAGCATGTAGAATCTAGATTCAATGTTCCAGCTTGGTGACTCCTCAATGCACAGACAAGCATGTAGAATCTAGATTCCATGATCCAGCTTGGTGACTCCTCAATGCACAGACGAGCATGTAGAATATAGATTCAATGTTTCAACTTGGTGACTCCTTAATGCAATGAGGAGCATGTAAAATCTAGATTCAATGGTCCGGCTTGGTGACTCCTCAATGCACAGAAGAGCATGTAGAATCTAGATTCAATGTTTCAACTTGGTGACTCCTCAATGCAATGACGAGCATGTAGAATCTAGATTCAATGTTTCAGCTTGGTGACTCCTCAATGCACAGACGAGCATGTAGAATCTAGATTCAGAGTTTCAACTTGGTGACTCCTGAATGTAAAGACGAGCATGTACAATCTAGATTTAAAGTTTCAAATTGGTGACTCCACAATGCAATGACGAGCATGTAGAATCTAGATTCAATGTTTCAGCTTGGTGACTCCTGAATGTAATGACGAGCATGTACAATCTAGATTCAATGTTTCAACTTGGTGACTCCTCAATGCACAGAAGAGCATGTAGAATCTAGATTCAATGTTTCAACTTGGTGACTCCTGAATGTAATGACGAGCATGTAGAATCTAGATTTAAAGTTTCAACTTGGTGACTCCTCAATGCACAGAAGAGCATGTAGAATCTAGATTCAATGTTTCAACTCTGTTGACTCCTCAATGCACAGACGAGCATGTAGAATCTAGATTCAATGTTTCAACTTGGTGACTCCTCAATGCACAGAAGAGCATGTAGAATCTAGATTCAATGTTTCAACTTGGTGACTCCTGAATGTAAAGACGAGCATGTACAATCTAGATTTAAAGTTTCAAATTGGTGACTCCACAATGCAATGACGAGCATGTAGAATCTAGATTCAATGTTTCAGCTTGGTGACTCCTGAATGTAATGACGAGCATGTACAATCTAGATTTAAAGTTTCAACTTGGTGACTCCTCAATGCACAGACGAGCATGTAGAATCTAGATTCAATCTTTCAACTTGGTGACTCCTCAATGCAATGACGAGCATGTAGAATCTAGATTCAATGTTTCAACTCTGTTGACTCCTCAATGCACAGAAGAGCATGTAGAATCTAGATTCAATGTTTCAGCTTGATGACTCCTGAATGTAATGACGAGCATGTACAATCTAGATTTAAAGTTTCAACTTGGTGACTCCTCAATGCACAGACGAGCATGTAGAATCTAGATTCAATGTTTCAACTTGGTGACTCCACAATGCAATGACGAGCATGTAGAATCTAGATTCAATGTTTCAGCTTGGTGACTCCTGAATGTAATGACGAGCATGTACAATCTAGATTTAAAGTTTCAACTTGGTGACTCCACAATGCAATGACGAGCATGTAGAATCTAGATTCAATGTTTCAACTTGGTGACTCCTCAATGCAATGACGAGCATGTAGAATCTAGATTCAATGTTTCAACTTGGTGACTCCTCAATGCACACACGAGCATGTAGAATCTAGATTCAATGTTTCAACTTGGTGACTCCTCAATGCAATGACGAGCATGTAGAATCTAGATTCAATGTTTCAGCTTGGTGACTCCTGAATGTAATGACGAGCATGTAGAATCTAGATTCAATGTTTCAACTTGGTGACTCCTCAATGCACACACGAGCATGTAGAATCTAGATTCAATGTTCCAGCTTGGTGACTCCTCAATGCACAGACAAGCATGTAGAATCTAGATTCCATGATCCAGCTTGGTGACTCCTCAATGCACAGACGAGCATGTAGAATATAGATTCAATGTTTCAACTTGGTGACTCCTTAATGCAATGAGGAGCATGTAGAATCTAGATTCAATGGTCCGGCTTGGTGACTCCTCAATGCACAGACGAGCATGTAGAATCTAGATTCAGAGTTTCAACTTGGTGACTCCTGAATGTAAAGACGAGCATGTACAATCTAGATTTAAAGTTTCAAATTGGTGACTCCACAATGCAATGACGAGCATGTAGAATCTAGATTCAATGTTTCAGCTTGGTGACTCCTGAATGTAATGACGAGCATGTACAATCTAGATTTAAAGTTTCAACTTGGTGACTCCTCAATGCACAGAAGAGCATGTAGAATCTAGATTCAATGTTTCAACTTGGTGACTCCTGAATGTAATGACGAGCATGTAGAATCTAGATTTAAAGTTTCAACTTGGTGACTCCTCAATGCACAGAAGAGCATGTAGAATCTAGATTCAATGTTTCAACTCTGTTGACTCCTCAATGCACAGAAGAGCATGTAGAATCTAGATTCAATGTTTCAGCTTGATGACTCCTGAATGTAATGACGAGCATGTACAATCTAGATTTAAAGTTTCAACTTGGTGACTCCTCAATGCACAGACGAGCATGTAGAATCTAGATTCAATGTTTCAACTTGGTGACTCCACAATGCAATGACGAGCATGTAGAATCTAGATTCAATGTTTCAGCTTGGTGACTCCTGAATGTAATGACGAGCATGTACAATCTAGATTTAAAGTTTCAACTTGGTGACTCCTCAATGCACAGACGAGCATGTAGAATCTAGATTCAATCTTTCAACTTGGTGACTCCTCAATGCAATGACGAGCATGTAGAATCTAGATTCAATGTTTCAACTCTGTTGACTCCTCAATGCACAGAAGAGCATGTAGAATCTAGATTCAATGTTTCAGCTTGATGACTCCTGAATGTAATGACGAGCATGTACAATCTAGATTTAAAGTTTCAACTTGGTGACTCCTCAATGCACAGACGAGCATGTAGAATCTAGATTCAATGTTTCAACTTGGTGACTCCACAATGCAATGACGAGCATGTAGAATCTAGATTCAATGTTTCAGCTTGGTGACTCCTGAATGTAATGACGAGCATGTACAATCTAGATTTAAAGTTTCAACTTGGTGACTCCACAATGCAATGACGAGCATGTAGAATCTAGATTCAATGTTTCAACTTGGTGACTCCTCAATGCAATGACGAGCATGTAGAATCTAGATTCAATGTTTCAACTTGGTGACTCCTCAATGCACACACGAGCATGTAGAATCTAGATTCAATGTTTCAACTTGGTGACTCCTCAATGCAATGACGAGCATGTAGAATCTAGATTCAATGTTTCAGCTTGGTGACTCCTGAATGTAATGACGAGCATGTAGAATCTAGATTCAATGTTTCAACTTGGTGACTCCTCAATGCACACACGAGCATGTAGAATCTAGATTCAATGTTCCAGCTTGGTGACTCCTCAATGCACAGACAAGCATGTAGAATCTAGATTCCATGATCCAGCTTGGTGACTCCTCAATGCACAGACGAGCATGTAGAATATAGATTCAATGTTTCAACTTGGTGACTCCTTAATGCAATGAGGAGCATGTAGAATCTAGATTCAATGGTCCGGCTTGGTGACTCCTCAATGCACAGACGAGCATGTAGAATCTAGATTCAGAGTTTCAACTTGGTGACTCCTGAATGTAAAGACGAGCATGTACAATCTAGATTTAAAGTTTCAAATTGGTGACTCCACAATGCAATGACGAGCATGTAGAATCTAGATTCAATGTTTCAGCTTGGTGACTCCTGAATGTAATGACGAGCATGTACAATCTAGATTTAAAGTTTCAACTTGGTGACTCCTCAATGCACAGAAGAGCATGTAGAATCTAGATTCAATGTTTCAACTTGGTGACTCCTGAATGTAATGACGAGCATGTAGAATCTAGATTTAAAGTTTCAACTTGGTGACTCCTCAATGCACAGAAGAGCATGTAGAATCTAGATTCAATGTTTCAACTCTGTTGACTCCTCAATGCACAGAAGAGCATGTAGAATCTAGATTCAATGTTTCAGCTTGATGACTCCTGAATGTAATGACGAGCATGTACAATCTAGATTTAAAGTTTCAACTTGGTGACTCCTCAATGCACAGACGAGCATGTAGAATCTAGATTCAATGTTTCAACTTGGTGACTCCACAATGCAATGACGAGCATGTAGAATCTAGATTCAATGTTTCAGCTTGGTGACTCCTGAATGTAATGACGAGCATGTACAATCTAGATTTAAAGTTTCAACTTGGTGACTCCACAATGCAATGACGAGCATGTAGAATCTAGATTCAATGTTTCAACTTGGTGACTCCTCAATGCAATGACGAGCATGTAGAATCTAGATTCAATGTTTCAACTTGGTGACTCCTCAATGCACACACGAGCATGTAGAATCTAGATTCAATGTTTCAACTTGGTGACTCCTCAATGCAATGACGAGCATGTAGAATCTAGATTCAATGTTTCAGCTTGGTGACTCCTGAATGTAATGACGAGCATGTAGAATCTAGATTCAATGTTTCAACTTGGTGACTCCTCAATGCACACACGAGCATGTAGAATCTAGATTCAATGTTCCAGCTTGGTGACTCCTCAATGCACAGACAAGCATGTAGAATCTAGATTCCATGATCCAGCTTGGTGACTCCTCAATGCACAGACGAGCATGTAGAATATAGATTCAATGTTTCAACTTGGTGACTCCTTAATGCAATGAGGAGCATGTAGAATCTAGATTCAATGGTCCGGCTTGGTGACTCCTCAATGCACAGACGAGCATGTAGAATCTAGATTCAGAGTTTCAACTTGGTGACTCCTGAATGTAAAGACGAGCATGTACAATCTAGATTTAAAGTTTCAAATTGGTGACTCCACAATGCAATGACGAGCATGTAGAATCTAGATTCAATGTTTCAGCTTGGTGACTCCTGAATGTAATGACGAGCATGTACAATCTAGATTTAAAGTTTCAACTTGGTGACTCCTCAATGCACAGAAGAGCATGTAGAATCTAGATTCAATGTTTCAACTTGGTGACTCCTGAATGTAATGACGAGCATGTAGAATCTAGATTTAAAGTTTCAACTTGGTGACTCCTCAATGCACAGAAGAGCATGTAGAATCTAGATTCAATGTTTCAACTCTGTTGACTCCTCAATGCACAGACGAGCATGTAGAATCTAGATTCAATGTTTCAACTTGGTGACTCCTCAATGCACAGAAGAGCATGTAGAATCTAGATTCAATGTTTCAACTTGGTGACTCCTGAATGTAAAGACGAGCATGTACAATCTAGATTTAAAGTTTCAAATTGGTGACTCCACAATGCAATGACGAGCATGTAGAATCTAGATTCAATGTTTCAGCTTGGTGACTCCTGAATGTAATGACGAGCATGTACAATCTAGATTTAAAGTTTCAACTTGGTGACTCCTCAATGCACAGACGAGCATGTAGAATCTAGATTCAATCTTTCAACTTGGTGACTCCTCAATGCAATGACGAGCATGTAGAATCTAGATTCAATGTTTCAACTCTGTTGACTCCTCAATGCACAGAAGAGCATGTAGAATCTAGATTCAATGTTTCAGCTTGATGACTCCTGAATGTAATGACGAGCATGTACAATCTAGATTTAAAGTTTCAACTTGGTGACTCCTCAATGCACAGACGAGCATGTAGAATCTAGATTCAATGTTTCAACTTGGTGACTCCACAATGCAATGACGAGCATGTAGAATCTAGATTCAATGTTTCAGCTTGGTGACTCCTGAATGTAATGACGAGCATGTACAATCTAGATTTAAAGTTTCAACTTGGTGACTCCACAATGCAATGACGAGCATGTAGAATCTAGATTCAATGTTTCAACTTGGTGACTCCTCAATGCAATGACGAGCATGTAGAATCTAGATTCAATGTTTCAACTTGGTGACTCCTCAATGCACACACGAGCATGTAGAATCTAGATTCAATGTTTCAACTTGGTGACTCCTCAATGCAATGACGAGCATGTAGAATCTAGATTCAATGTTTCAGCTTGGTGACTCCTGAATGTAATGACGAGCATGTAGAATCTAGATTCAATGTTTCAACTTGGTGACTCCTCAATGCACACACGAGCATGTAGAATCTAGATTCAATGTTTCAACTTGGTGACTCCTCAATGCACACACGAACATGTAGAATCTAGATTCAATGTTCCAGCTTGGTGACTCCTCAATGCAATGGGATCTTGATTGATTTGTGAAAAACTTACTACGTCCCATGAATTAGTACGAAGATTATATTCACGTGGGAGGCAAGTGGCTGAGTGGTATAAGCGCTGGCTTGCGATCTGAGGGGTTTCAGGTTTGAATGCAGGTGAAGACTGAGATTTTTAATTTCGGGATCTTAAGGTCGCCTTTAAGTCCACCAAGCTCTACTGTTAGTGTCACCCGATGCTAGTTGGGGAAAAGTAAAGGCTCTTGGTCGTTGTGATGGTGACATGACACCTTTGTGAACCGTTGACCACAGAAATAGAAACTTAAACAAATATATAGCCAAGGGTTTCCAATAAAAGTGCTTTTTTTTTTTATGAAATGTTTTTTGAATCTTTTATGCTATGTAGCCATCGACTTGAGAGTTTAAAACTAAAATGGCCCACTGGCGGAATTAGGTTTTAGAGCGCTGTATTATCTAACTTATAATGGAATTAAACATTATTACATGTTCATAATTTTGCTATTACCCAAATTTCATAACATCGAACCGAAGTCGAACCGTAACTTTAAATCTGACCGAACCGAATCCGAATTTAAAAAGTGAAGTCCGATTCCCATCTCTAATAAAAACGCACTTGGTCATTGCCAACACAACATTTTATTTCTTAATAGCATATATCACACACTGACCACTGTCCTTGTCTCAAAAACGTAGACACTTCCGGTCATTAGCGCATTCGTTCCAACTTATAAAATAAATAAGTAAAAAAAGATTATACACACATACACACATTAATCCGTGACACTTGTAATAGATCAACGGGCGTGACCGGTGGGTAAAACGAGCGAATGCGTTTCTCCAAGTACAATGGCTCGCTATAATAAATTGTGGATATATTGGGGACAACCTCTACATGCTACTCTTTTTATATCCTTCGCAAAGTTAATACAGAAATGTCACGTATACGTCGTCAAGGTCTCGTGGGTTTAAAAATACAATGTTTATTACTACTAAACCATGTTTGAGAAAATACTTATAATTACGCATCTAATGAAAATATAATTAATCATGAAATAAAAATATAATTACGCATCAAATAAAAAATCTGTTTAACCCTTTGGCGCACTACTCAAGATTTGTCAACCGTCTTTCTCCATTCCTCTCTGTCTTTTGCCTTGGATAGAATTTCTTTCAATGGCAGGCCCACTGTTGTCTTCCCATCGCTTTAGCTGTCTGCCTCTTCTTCTTTTTACTGGTACTGTTCCCTAAAGGAAGGTCTTTGTAGGCCTTGAAAACCTTGTAACATTTTCATAGAGTTTCTAGTGGTTTTTTTTAATTTATTTTTTTTAACAATATTTAGCAGGTCATCGTGGGGTCCAATCGCTGTAGTAACTCTGTCTTTAATCTCTTCTTTTGTGGTGCGGTTTTCAAATGATGCCTAAGATCATTCTGTAACATCTCAATTCCATTGCTAGGATCCTACATTCTAGAGCAGCAGTCAGCGTCCAAGACTCGCGAGAATGTAAGAATGTGGTCAGGAGGAAGGAGCGCATCAGTTTGACTTAGGTGTCGAGGGCTAGGCCTTTGCCTTTCCATATTGTTTTGACTTTTGCAAGTGCTGCAGACAATTACAACAATTAGTTTCCAACAAATACGATAACTTGCGTATGAAAGACATAGGAAATGTCATAGAATTGACAAGAAAATATATTTAAAAAATACTTTTAAAAAAGAATAGAAAGCTTAGATAAATCGTAGTTGTAATAATTAGTTTGGGTCAATCATGTTACTAAATTTATAGAAGATCACGACTAAAAACTATTAAAGTCCATATAAGACAACATGAGTAAATGATAAATCATATTTTTTCTTTTTTCTATATTTTTTTATTTTAGAATTATTATTAACGCTGTCACTGTTTTAATTATTTACATTCGTGACATCTCTGAGTTCTTCATTTAAATTGTCCCCATTCCATGCTGAATCCAGCATTGTAATATCTTATTCAAACATTTTAGTGTGAAGATATCAATCAAAGAAAATTTTCTAATATCATGTAAATTTTGCAAATTTTTGCTTTGAAAAACAAAAAAAAAAAAAATGTTTGCACAAATCAAATTTCGTTACTCCTGCATTATTTTTCTGTTTTAAAATTTATATCAACTTCTTAGACGAGCTATTACGTTATCCTAACCCAAACATTATCTGTCATTCAGTAACCGTGAAACTTTTCTTTGTTTTATAACATTGTTACATTTTTTGGAGCTGAAGTCTACTTTATTTGTAAACTCGTGCAGTCGCTGGTGGGATCAGCTTTAAAAGATCATAACGCTCTAACACTCATCAGAGACTTGAAGTTGTTCTTGTACAAAGCATCTTTCATGCGAGATCGCTCTGGTCCAATCTCTTTTAAGGGCATGTGTGGAGGTGGGGGGGGGAAGACTTGCCTGCTTTCTTTGGGAGCCTTTTAAACGGAACTCAACTTGAGTTACATTGGAATTTTAACTCAAGCCCCCTCGTTAGTTAGTATATCCAGTTATGCCACTCACTGAAACATCTCAAGCCCCCCTCAATCCAGTTATGCCACTCACTGACACATCCCAAGCCCCCCTCAATCCAGTTATGCCACTCACTGACACATCCCAAGGCACCCTCAATCCAGTTATGCCACTCACTGACACATCCCAAGCCCCTTTCAATCCAGTTATGCCACTCACTGACACATCCCAAGCACCTTTCAATCCAGTTATGCCACTCACTGACACATCCCAAGCCCCCTCAATCCAGTTATGCCACACACATCCAGATCTCTTATTAATTAGCATTAATTCCCATTATTTCAAACGAAATAATTAAGAACCAATAATTTATTAAATAATTGTTTGAATTTTGTTTATTGATTCATGTTTGGTCAGATAAAATGGCTAATCGTGCAAACGTTTTAAATTGATCCGAGAATGGGAAGTAGGAGAAAAGAAATGTTCAAATTTTTAACCAGACAGGCAGACAGACAGACAGACAGAGTGAATTGATATAAGCTTTGTGAAAATGGTTTCTTGAATATTAATTTTTTTTCCGTGATGTGTCCATACGTCACGAGTGTTGAAAATGGCCCGCGGGCCAAGCAAGGCACCACTGGATACGCGATAGAAAAATTAAAACGATGAAAATTCCAAGTCTGCTTGTGGAAAGTGCTACTGAGTAAACTATAGCACACCGCTGACCCATTAGACACAAATCAAAACATCAATGTATCAACCTCGTGTGACATCTCGATGTTTGCACCTTTCCTCCCAGTGTAACCATCATTAAAAAAAAAAAAGGAAAGGTGTAGCTTTTTATCATTCGCAATAAAAACATGTTAACTTCTGTACGATAAATCGGGGGATGCCACCTCTGGGGCATAGGAGTCAGTCGTGATCAGCAATCCGTTTTAATTAAATACAGTAATGTACACTAGGATGACGTATCTGTACATCCCCGCCCCCCCCCCCCCCCTCCATTTTTACCAATCCTGCAGGAGATGTTTTATGTCTGCTGTGTAAATAACGCTGGCTATTCCAGTTGACCCACATTTTATTTTATGTCAGCCTGTTTACTAAAGGACTTAAGTCACTCTTAACGATAGCGTATTATATGACACAAGGTTTAATGGAACCTTTTTTTTCTCGCAATTATTGTAGAAGCAAGCTCTTACATCATAAACAAGAGTAGAGACTTGTAACTTATTTTTTGGGGTGAGGTGTAGTTTTACAGGATTATTTGGGAGCACTAACAAAGAGAAACGTCCCTAGAGAGAGAGGGGGAGAGAGAGAGAGAAAGAGAGAGAGACAAAGACAGATAGGAGGAGGAGAAGGCAAAAGAAACATAGACATCAAATACGTCCATGTCGTCCACACACGTTTTTAAATGGAGAATTTTTATTTTGTGCAAGGCTCTGTGCAAGACTCTGTGCAAGGCTCTTTGCAAGGCTCTATGCAAGGCTCTGAGCAAGGCTCTGTGCAAGGCTCTGTGCAAGGCTCTGTGCAAGGGTCTATGCAAGGCTCTGTGCAAAGCTCTGTGACACGCTCTGTGCAATGCTCTATGCAATGCTCTGTGCAATGCTCTGTGCAAGGCTCTATGCAAGGCTCTATGCAAGGCTCTATGCAAGGCTCTGTGCAAGACTCACTGCAAGGCTCTGTGCAAGACTCTATGCAAGTCTCTGTGCAAGTCTCTATGCAAGGCTCTATGCAAGGCTCTGTGCAAGGCTCTATGCAAGGCTCTGTGCAAGGCTCTGTGTAAGGCTCTATGCAAGGCTCACTGGAAGGCTCTGTGCAAGGCTCTGTGCAAGGCTCTTTGCAAGGCTCTATGCAAGGCTCACTGCAAGGGCAAGGCTCTGTGCAAAGGTCTGTGCAAGGCTCTGTGCAAGGCTCTATGCAAGGCTCTGTACAAGTCTCTGTGCAAGGCTCTATGCAAGGCTCTGTACAAGGCTCTGTGCAAGGCTCTATGCAAGGCTCTATGCAAGGCTCTGTGCAAGACGCATAGATCTGTGCTGGATCAATGGGTGGACTGGCTATATGGGTATTCGGAAAAATGCCCGGCGGGCCGCTACGCAAATGGGCCGGTTGGGCCACCTAAAGGGCCTCATGAATGCCACTATTACACTTATTAAATTATTAAAATTTGTTTAAAAAATAATTCTTTTATAAAATGGAACCCATGTTTCAAAAAAAAAAATCTTTAAGAGACACTACAGTTTAACACATTTTCCGATATAATGTAATAGCCTACATTCATTAACAGAGGTTCTAGCAGGCTTCATCCCTTTAGGTCCTACCCTACATACTTAGTGATTAAAAAGCAACATAAGGACTATATTTCTTATAGAATAGAGAATTCATGGTATGCATGCGAACAGTTATCAATACACTATTAAATTTAACATAATAACTTAGCGATATACGATTTATGGACCAGATTATATGGAAACACGCCCATGGGCGTAGCCAGGATTTTTTTCCTCTCCCCCCCCCCCGGCCATATATATATATATATATATATATATATATATATATATTTATTTATATGTGTGTGTGTGTGTGTATGTGTGTATACATAATTAATCTTCTGACATTCTGACCCTTCATTCTTTCGCAAGACGATTATTCTACTCTAGAATAGGTTCTTCCTGGATTTAGTGGAAAAACGGTAGACACCCCAAACTCAAAATCGGCCCCCGAAGTGGTCCACCCAGGCAGGTAAAAAGGAAGGTTTCAATATTTTCAGAAAGAACATCAGAATGAAATTCTACCAAATGTTAATGACAGAGAAGAATGGAGAGAGAGCATTGACAGATCTTGTGTGGTACCCCAACAGTCCAGCAGACCGAGGGAAAAGTGAATGTGAAGCTAGATGTGAACCTAGCCTAACAGATGTTTTATAATGAGTATCTAATTGATCTAATTGTTTTGTAAAGGGTCAATGTCTTATTCAAAGCCTCAAGATATAGACAATTTCGTTAAAAAAAAAAAGAAATCATCCGGTGTTGTGTTCCATTGTCTGTGTCGGCTTTTGCAGTTCACGCGATAATATGAAAAGCGATCAATTAATTGTTGTTTTAAATTATGCTCTACTTATATGCATACAAAATAGATTTTTTCTCTTCAGAAAAAAGTAAACATTTTTTTAAAATGTAGTGCTTAGTATGACAGAACTTACATAACTTAGCAATAAAATTTGACAAAAAATCTAAAACCGTTTGCATAACTACTAAAAAGCCTCCTAAGTTTGTTACTATTAATAGTGAGTAGTTGTAAAAATGGTGTTTTTTATGAAAAAAATGCTTACATAAATGATTTTAAAAATTAGATTGTTCGCTTTTGGAAATACAAAGTATCCATTGCATCAGAATTTTAAATGGTTTAAAAAATTATGAAGTCGAATTTTCACTATCTTTTCTAGTTTACGAGATCTAAACGGGACGGACGGACAGACTGACAGACCGACAGACAGACACAACAAAACTAATTGCGTCTTTTCCCCTTTCGGCGGCCGCTAAACAATGGAGATTTTGTCCCAATGATGTTACCTATGGTTCTGTGCAGGAATACTTTTGGCTCTATTTAAACTACGCATGGCTCTGTACAGAACTACGCAGGGCTCTGTTGAAGATTAACACAGTGCAGTGCTAATTTCATGGCTCGTCCCCCAACGCTTTGAAAGACCCTGAGAAGGGTTTTGTGTAAAACTGAGTGGTGTAACAGAGATCAGGCCCAGGGATGAATGACCGGATGCTCTTCGCCCCTCTTGAAATGAGCACACATGATGAAGCCGGGAAGAATCAGTTTTTTAGTCATGGATCTAATATATTTGAAGAAAGTAAAAAAAAAATGTGTGAGATATCACCCCTGCTCGCTAGTTTGAGTTTCTTGGTTATAGATGCCCGTCAATATATGAAGCAATACTACGCTAACTAGTATCAGACGTCATCCATGCTAGCTTGTTTATAGAGCTTACATTTGAAGCATTTAGAAATCCTTAAAAAATGTGATGTAATGTAAAGAGAACTACCAAATTTTCTCAAACATTTGATTAGTATAAGTCCATGATGAGACTATTATATCAAACCATAAAGTGAATTAAAATTGCGGATCTACTTTCTCAGCTTAAGCCTCGTTTCCACTTCGCCAAATTTAATATAACACCAACCTATAAAAAAATTTCACAAACGCTTATATTGCCCACCATATTATATTATCCCACTTTGCCCTATGAAGCGATGCTATGCTCATCTTTCTCAAATCCATTATTCTCTTGTAGAGAGGTGGTGTAAAAAGAAGAGAGAAAGATTATGACATAGACAAAGAGACATCATAGGAGACAAAGGGAAAGAACCTCAGTAAAAAAAGAAATAGAAAAAAAAGAGAATATAAAAGAAACGAGAGAGAGAGAACGAAAAAAGAAAGAGGGACAGAACCGAGAGAGAGAGAGAGAGTTTGTAAAATGTTCTGCATATTTGGGATGTTTCTTCAGAGTTAAAGATAATCTACTTCCTAGCCCAAACCCTCCGCTAGACGACGTGGGATGGCAGCGGTCGGGGCATGAACCCGGCACTATCGAGACCACTGGACGACAGCCCAGCGCGCATACCGCAAGATTATGCAGTCATCTTGTAAATAAAGATATAGAGAAAAAAAGACAATTTAAAGATTAAAGAACGTCTGGAGGGAGAGAAAAGAATGCACAAAATGGAAGAGACACGGAAGAAGAGAGGTTTGAGTGAAAAAAGAGAGAGAGGCTCAAAATAAAAATTGAGAATAAATCGAAAAAAAAAGTCAAAATGAAAGAGACAGAGAGGGGAATCGAGTATTTTAGAGAGAGATACAGAGAGATAGATAGATAGAGAGAGAGCGATAGAGAAAGAAAGAGAGAGAGAGAAAGAGAGAGAGAAGGCGAGAGAGAGAAAGAGAGAGAAAGAGAGAGAAAAGATGAAAGAGTGAGACAGTGAGCTGTAACGTGTTGTACAAAATTAAAGAATATAAGGAAGAGAGAGAGTGATACCAAAGATGCTATATATTTCGATCTGGTCACAGCACGCGGGGCGACACGCCAGGGAACGTACCGCGGTGGCTTAGAGTTGAACTTAATTTTTTTTTTGATAATTTCTTTCTTTTCGACATTCTAGTCTAGGTCCAACTAGATCTAGTTCTAACAGCCAGGCCTCAGGCAGGTGGACTTGTAATTTACAACTAATCATCATCTAGGTAAGGGCACTTACTCTCGTGTTATCTGTGTCTCATCGACTTCACAGTTATCTACTCCTGATAACTTATCATGTAATCGGTTATAAATTAAACTTATAAACTTAAAACTTTTTGTGTTTTTGTTTTTAAATTTTTTAGAAAAAAAAATAGGTTGAAAAATGTTGGTGACACCTGCTTGATGTATCAATGACCAGGGTCCCTTCAAGTTTAAGTAGGCTACTAATGATTTGATTGGATTTAGTTTGAATTCTATCACATGGGATCACAATTGGAAATAAGTGAGAGGCTAGACATGATAATATTTTAGAGCATGTCCATTCATAAACACGTTGATAATTATCTACGCTTGTTCTTTGTTATATCTTTGTCTCTCCAGAACAGTGATGAGTAGGTCGTATCTAGATTAACAACAAATAGGAGAATTAGTCCATGCAGAAACAACATAAATGTTAGGTTATGAAACTGGGCATGCTTTCTTGCGTGACAGCAATAAGCAATCTAATAGAATGTAAGGAGTATGTATGTATGTATGTATGTATGTATGTATGTATGTATGTCCCACATAGAAATTCAAACCATTTGACCAATCGTGATAAAACTTGGCATAAATGTTCCTTAGAACAAGGCGGAAACTGTAGTGTACGTTTAATGTCCCACCTACAACAACCAGAAAAAACAAAATATAAAAAGAAATCTAAATTTATCTCTATAAAAGAATGAAAGTTTTTAACAAATCGGGTGTACCGGTTTACATAGTATTGTGTGTTTGATATCGATAAGTTAGATAAAAAGGTGAACTAATTTTCACCCTCTACTTTCATTTACGTAGCAAAAACAAATGTTAAACAAAAATCTAAATTCAAACCAGTAGATCAGTAATACCCAAGCTAAGGTCCGAAGGCTGCGGGTCAAATCCGGCTAGTTAACTTCTATTAACTTAAACAGTTAAAACATTAAATAATACTTTTAAAAAGACAATACCTCTTTTATACAACTTATAGAGCAACTATTTTGCATTTAAAAACTAATGAATGTTAAATTTTTAAAAAAGGACCTTTTACCGGGCCCCATTCCCCCCCCCCCCCTCCCCTGAAAAAAATCCTGGTTAAGCGAATGTATAAAATCTACTAGACTTTAAAATGTTCTACTGATGAAGATGAAGACTCTTGAATAATATAATGTCTACATGCGGAAATACCCGAAGACGTTCTAGATAAATATTTTTTTTCTTTTTATACTTTGAAAAATTACAACTAGAGTTTTACCAGTGTGACCAACGAGCTAGTAATTCTTTCCCAACTATATACATCAACTGTCAAATTTCTAGAAAATAAATTATTTAAAGCCGTTTTCAAAATCCGTGTCCAGGATCCACCCTTTGCCAAGAATACTCTAAGAAGGTTCCAATGAAATAGAGGTACTGTACACAGCAACAAAGGAGCATACAAATGTATTGAACGTTTCCAACAAAACGTCGAAAAGAAAACATAAATGGACCACCAGCGGACAACTGCTTTGTCTTAATTGGCTGTAGCAAAATATGCAGGTCGCAACTAGGTCTGCGTGGTCACATAACATACTTCACTCATGCCTTTTGTTATGTAATACTTTTGTTCTAAAAAAGTCAACGATTTGTATTTTCCATTGTGTAGAAACATGACAGCACCATGGAAGCAACAGGCATAGCGCCATTAAAAGATGAACATAACATAATACATAATGATAATGAAACTAAAGCAAACATCCTAAACAAATACTTTGCATCAGCATTCTCAGCCCCAGGAGACAAAGACATATTTCTTAATTTGAACCAAGTAGACAACATAGAAGATTTAGTAGTACAAGAAAATGGAATTCAAAAACTATTATCCAACACCAAACCAAATAAAGCATCTGGACCTGATGGTATTCCAGCTAGATTACTCAAAGAACTAAGCAATGAGCTAGCCCCAGTGTTCAAAATACTCTTTCGGGCATCGCTTAACCAGGGCAGAGTACCAAAGGACTGGAAAGAAGCTAATGTCACCCCCCTATTTAAAAAAGGAGAAAATCTGACCCAGGAAACTACAGACCAGTATCACTTACCAGCATCACATGTAAAATCCTAGAACACATAATATGTAGCAACATCATAAAGAACTTAGACAAACATAATGTTATCACCCCATACCAACATGGCTTTAGGAAATATAGATCATGTGAAACACAACTAATAGGACTAATTGATGATTTTTCAAAAGGTTTAGATAATAGTGAACAAATAGATGCTATTTTACTAGATTTTTACAAGGCTTTTGACAAAGTTCACCACCATAGTTTGCTTACAAAATTAAAATATTTCGGCATTAATGGTCCACTGCATCAGTGGATTAAAGATTTCATGATAGGGAGAGAACAAACTGTAATAATAAATGGCTCTAAATCAACACCGATAACAGTGAACACAGGTGTACCTCAAGGAACAGTCTTGGGTCCACTAATATTTTTAATTTACATAAATGATTTACCAAATTGCATTAGTTCAGGAACAAAAGTCAGATTATTTGCAGATGATTGCATAATATATAGAACAATAAAAACAACACAAGACACAGATATTTTACAAAGAGAAATAGATAAATTACAGAAATGGGAATCAAATTGGAGCATGTCTTTCCACCCAGAAAAATGTCAGTTGTTAAGAGTAACAAAAAAACTAAAACAAATTAATTCCACTTATCTTATTCATGGCAAACCAGTAACACAGACTAAAAACGCAAAATACCTAGGTGTTATAATAAATGAAAAACTGCCATGGAATCCACATATTGATGAAACTATTAAAAAATCAAACAAAGCATTAGGATTTATTAAAAGAAATTTCTATAAATCAAATAAGAACATACAACTAAAATGTTATTTAACCTTGGTTAGGCCAATAATAGAATATGCATCCACCATTTGGGACCCCTCAACTCAAGAAAACATTAAGAAACTGGAACAAACACAAAATAGAGCAGTGAGATTCATAACAAACGAATATTCACATTTGACTAGAGTAACACCATTAGTAAAATCACTAAATTTAGAAAGCCTTCAGGACAGAAGACTCAAAAGTAAAGTAGCAATTATACATACATACATAACACTGAACCATAATCTTCAAATACAAAAACAAAACTTAATAAAATACTCAGAAAGACACAAAAATAAAGGCACATTCCTTGTCCCATATTTTAGGACAAATTTGTACAAATACTCCTTTTTCCCTAGTGCTATTAGAGCATGGAATGGGTTGCCTGAGCTAGCCAGAAAAACCAGTGACTTGGCAGAATTTAAGTCATTGGTTAATATGCATGACTAAATGCATGACGCTTAGGACGTAATCATCTTCTTTTTTGAAGTTACGTCTGTATTATATAAGATAAGAAGATAAAACGGCAATTTACACTAAATGGTTGTAACGTTGTGAGTGAAATACCTATTGTATGACAAGCGGTCGTTTTTATTCTACCACATTGACGTTCTCATTACGTTACGTTGGAGCGTTCCGATGACGAGACCATTATACGAGATGAACTGCGCAGTGGTTTCCAAATCAGGCAGCTCTCCATATAGTTTTCTTCCTATTGTGGTATCTTAGGGCCAGTATGACAGGTGATCTAGTATACATTAGAATCAAGCATTACATTGCGTTATTGGTAGTAAAATCTCATCTATTATTTGAATTAGGGGTTTACTTATTTGTTTTAGTGTAGAATATATTTCTATGTATAATTCTTCTACTCTTATCGGAGTATTTATAGATAAGCAAACAGCCCAAGTTAAGATTAGTATAAACTACCAGATTAATATTAATGTACTTTTTTTCTCTAGACTGTGATAAAATCCATATTTTAAATGAAGAATATAAATATTAGGTTTAAAGTGTGAATGAAAAGTAGTTTATTCCTTATGCCATAAAAAGACATAAAACATTTGAAAAAAAAGGAAAACAAGAGCATATAATGAGGTAGGAATGTGTAGAAATGAAGATTTTTCCTCATGTTTAAGTGTTTAGTTTGTTTTAACATTTATTTCAATGGGTTATGGGTTAGTGCTTATTTTAAGAAAAAAAAAACAAACACCTAAATTTTAAAAAACTTTTTTTTTCTGGAAGGTTTTTGCTTTAATCATTTTTTTAGTTAATATCAAATATCAAAAACTTGTTTTAAAGTGACATAATGAACTATAGCTCTAGATAATGTGTCATCCTTAATTCCTTGTGCAAGACGTAAGTATGGCGCCCCATGTTTCCTGTGTGCTATGGGCATTGATTATTTATCATAGTATTATTTTATTACTATTTTCAATTTTAAACATTTTAACATCTTACATACATATTTAGAATGAAATTGATTGTACCAAACTATAAAACATGATTAAGTTAGATTAAATTATAGTAGATTGTTCAAAATTAATTGAAGGGATCAAATCTTGATCCTTCTTGTGAAGGTTTATCTCCTATCTTAGTCGGCTGATGATTTACTTTAAATCTTTGTGTTCAAAATCCATATATGATTATACTGTCATTGGACAATGTGTAATACACTTTGACTATATGTGATACTGCTTATTAAATACTATTTTAAAATTATGTTCTGCTTGTATACATACTAAAAAGATTTTTTTCTTTTTTAAGCAAAAAAATAAATAATATATGTATGTTGTATGACAGAAAAAAGACAAATTAGTGTTACACATTACTTTAAAAACGTGAAAAAATATGAGAATATAAATCCAAATTCTTTGCATCTAACTCTCCATATATATCTACTTTCTCCTTTAAACCTCCAAATTTTCCCTTGTCTCCTCTCAGCCTCTAACTTTTCTTGTTTCTACTCTCAGCCTCTAACTTTTCCTGTTTCTCCTCTCAGCCTCTAACTTTTCCTGTTTCTCCTCTCAGCCTCTAACTTTTCCTGTTTCTCCTCTCAGCCTCAAACCTTTCTTGTTGCTCCTCTCAGGCTCCATTTTTTCCTTTTTCTCCTCTCAGCCTCCAACACTTCCTGTTTCTCCTATCAGGTTTCAACTTTTCCTGTTTCTCCTCTCAGGTTTCAACTTTTCTTGTTTCTCCTCTCAGCCTCAAACTCTTCCTGTTTCTCCTCTCATGCTCCAGCTTTTCCTGTTTCTCCTCTCAGCCTCCAACTCTTCCTCTTTCTCCTCTCAGCCTCCAACTTCGCCTGTTTCTCCTCTCAGACTCCAACTTTTTCTGCTTCTCCTCCCAGCCTCCAACTCTTCCTCTTTCTCCTCTCAGCCTCCAACTTCGCCTGTTTCTTCTCTCAGCCTTCAACTTTTTCTGCTTCTCCTCCAAGCCTCCAACTTTTCCTGTTTCTCCCCTCAGCCTCAAACTTTTCTTGTTTCTCCTCTCAACCTCTAACTTTTTCTGTTTCTCCTCTCAGCCTCAATATTTTTTTGTTTCTCCTCTCAGCCTTCAACTTTTTCTGTTTCTCCTCTCGAACTCCAACTTTTTCTGTTTCTCCTCTCAGCCTCCAACTTTTTCTGTTTCTCCTCTCAGCCTCCAACTTTTCCTTTTTCTCCTCTCAGCCTCAAACTTTTCTTTCACTATCTCTTTTCTTCTAACTATAACTTCTTCTCTCCCCGGTTCTTCATTCTTTTCCATTATAGTCCCTCCTTGTTTCTCTTTATCTTTTATACTTTCTTCTCTCTCTCTCTTTCTCTCTGCCTGTTTCCTTCATGATCTTATAACACACACCCCATAATACACACTCCATAACACACACTCCATAACACACACTCCATAACACACAGCCCATAACACACACCCCATAATACACACTCCATAACACACCCCCAAACCTTGGAAGAGAGCCCTGGTCTATTCTATGTATGAACATCTGTGTTGGAAATCGAGGCCTGGTCCCTATATCATCTTTAATTTTCGAAAGAGGTTTGTGGTCCTTGTTTAACTTTCGAAGAACGATAGATCTAAGATATAAAATATTGGTCCATCTATCACTTGCAACCTTAAATTAAGGGCCCTGGTGCATAATCACACTCAGATAAAGGGCCCTGGTGCATAATCACACTCAGATAAAGGGCTCTTGTGCATAATCACACTCAGATAAAGGGCTCTGGTGCATAATCACACTCAGAAAAAGGGCCCTGGTCCATGAATGATGAATTGCATCTTATGTTTTATATACCGCATGTTACTCAGTGACGGGTAGCGAGAGACCACTGAGTTGGGAGCAACCACTTGAAGGCATGTGGCTACTAAGTGAGACTTAAACATATGGTAGCAGATAACGGTAGGGTAGCACCGAATTAGTTGGCAGCAAGATATGTCAGTGACAACCAAGTAATTTTTGGGTAGCAAGTAACTTTTGGATAGTTTTGGGTAGCATTTACTATTTAGATAGCAGGTAGCTAATAGTGTAGCGATTATCCACTGGGTATCATTACTAATTGTTAAAAAGTAAATTGGAAACTTAGAACTATGATAGCAAAGACTTAAGGTTAGGGTTAGAGAGAAGCTACTTTTAAATACACAGACTTACATTGTTTAAAATTCTGCATTTCTGATTGATATTAAACTGGTGGATTAATCAAAAATCCAGACATAACATTTACATCAATAGTTGTGTTTTTTCAAAATCAAAATATTAAAATATTTACTTTAAACCATCCGTCGTGTAATTTGTTTTTCATAGGTCAATCAATCATATTTTTTTTTGGCATTTCTTTTTCAAGGCTACAAAAAGTTTATATCTACAGTAAGCGTTGTAAATGATTCAGTGATATGTCAAATGTGTTTTTTCAGTTAGAAAAATTTCGTGCCCAAGACGTCATTCGATGTATCACTCCGTTCCGAGAATCTAGTTCAACAAGAAGAGAACAATTATATCAAAGAGAAACAAAGAAACAGACACTTTGAACATAAACATGCTGTTGTTAGAAATATCAAAACACAAAACAAGAAACAACTATCAATAAAACAAAACTCACGCTCGTACATGAACAAATAGTTTCACTCTATCATTAAGCCATTTTTTTAAATGATAAAACGGGAATTTCGCAAATGCATGTCAATCACTGATGTTTGGGAAATTAAATTTCGACTAATTACAAAGACTGGCTAGTACTGGTTGTTGAAAAGTGCACAAATTTTACTGGACAGCAAGCGCTGGTCTTTTTCTAGAAAACAGATTATTTCAGATCATTCTTCTGCTAATAGGCGACTTGCCAGCACGTTAAGTGTAACGGAAGACAGGTTGTTTTCTGAGTACCAATGCACTACAAAACAGTAGTGCTCAAAACTACGGTCCTGGGGTCGAGTCCGGCCCGTAACTCAATGTTTACCGCCCCTATCCGTCTGTGTTTATTTGCCTGTTTGCGTTTTTCAACGTTGGTCATAAGTTCATTATGGAGTTCGATTGTAATTGTGATTTTTTACAATGCTTATATCAACTCAATCTGTCTATCTGTCTATCTGTGTGTCTGGTAAAAAGAGTGAACGAGTTATTTCTCTGACACCCATTCTCGGATCAAGCTGAAACTTCCAACAATTATTCAGTGACATAGACAAGACACGAATCAATAAAAAAAAAAGTAAGCAATTAGACAATTAATTAATGGTAATTCATTAATTTGTTTAATAGCAGCAAGGGAAACTAATATTCATATATATGGCTAAATTTGTTGGGTTTAATTCCCTTAAATCATTTTTAGCGTTATTTCTCCCTCACGCATTCTCCGACCAAGTTGATACTTTAAACATTTTTTTCTACCTAACAAAACATGAATCAATAAGCCAAAATACTCAATTAGTCATTTAATTATTGGTAATTAATTATTTTGGTTGAAATCCAATAAGGGAAATAACTTGTACATTATTGCAAGATATAGTTTTAAGGACGGAGTTCTTCCCTTTCAGATAGTTTTTTTAAATTTTTTCTTGTTTTTCCAATCTCCTCGTTTGTGCTGCAGTCTTTGCAGGTGATCTATAGGATACTTCTAGAGCATCTCCATCCCATTGCTAGGATCTTCCTTTCTAGTTCTGCAGTTGGCGTCCACGATTCGTAAGCATGCAGGAGTGTGGACACGACCTAAGACAGCATCAGTTCGATTTTAGTGTCCAAGGCTATACCTTTGTCTGTCCATATGGTTTTTAGGTTTGCATCAGCTTCTGTGGATTGTGAAATTCTGGACAGTAACTCAAGGAACTAATGGAACTAATGATTTTTTTTTTTTTTTTTTTAAATGTAATTGACAAACATATATTGAACAGACACATAGCATATCAAGTTGCCATCACGAAGTTGTGAAGAAATATTTAAAAACTAGTTGTCTCATACAGAAAGAGATATAGAGAAAAAAGACGCATCTATAAAAAAAAAAACCACACAGTCTCGGTTTTAAAATAAATTTAAATATTTTTAATTGAAAGTTTAATGAAGAAGATTTGAGTTGACATATAATGTTACATTTTTTTTAAAGACAATGTCTGGCTCCCTTAAAAGTTTTCACTTCATATGTCTTTCTTTTTCCACTTTAGTGTAGCACTTTGTTTTAAGTTGTTTGTTTGTTTAGGTTTTATTAGGTGTTTTTTTTTGTTGTTTTTTTGCCAAATATATTTACAAAAAAAAATAAACAATAATTATGTTTTTACGAAATTTGTAAACAGAAAAGAAAGAGATTATTTATAGAGTTTGTTAGTTAATGGATATTTCAAGATAAATATATATGTGTATGTATGTATGCAAGAATGTACGTATATATGCAAATATGTATATGCTAATGTATGCTTCTATCTATCTATCTATCTATCTATCTATCTATCTATCTATCTATCTATCTATCTATCTATCTATCTATCTGTCTATCTATCTGTCTATATCTATCTATCTATCTATCTATCTATCTATCTATTTATCTATCTATCTATCTATCTATCTATCTATCTATCTATCTATCTGTCTGTCTATATCTATCTATCTATCTATTTATCTATCTATCTATCTATCTATCTATCTATCTATCTATCTATCTATCTATGTATCTATCTATCTATGTATTTATCTATCTATCTATCTATCTATCTATCTGTCCATATCTATCTATCTATCTATCTATCTATCTATCTATGTATCTATGTATCTATCTATCTATCTATCTATCTATCTATGTATCTATCTATCTATCTATTTAGCTAGCTCTTTAACTAGCTAGCTTTCTATCTTTCTTTCATATTGTCTGTCTCACTGTCAAATCAATCAATTAAAGTGTCTATATTAACTCTCGTTATCGATCTATCTAACAGATTACCTGTTCGTTAGTCTGTCTGTTCGTTTCGTAAGCTGTCATTCAGTCCGTCAATCAAAACGTCTGTTTCAAGTGGTGTACAAGTCAATGTTTACACAGTGCTGTAAACAGGATTGTTTTTTTGTTTTTACATCTAAGCTTCAATAAACTTCGAGTTCTACACAGAAACATTAAGAATCTCAAGGATATATAATTGGTTTCAGGTACTTAGTCATGCAGGTAATCGGCCCCGAAGTCGCCATTATCCTTGTGACTATTGGAAAATATTTTATTCAGTGAGCTGGGTGCTCTTCACCCAAAGTCCTGTCAGTTCCACAATGGTAGCGTCCACAACTACAATTGGGTCATGCCATATATGTAACGCATAACATCTAGTACTGCAACAACTCGCTACAAGCGATCGAAGGCCGAGCTAACTATGGGTAATTTCTTCAAATTCCTATTTTATAACCGCCACATTTTCGTGTAGAGATCACATCTGTGATGGAAGGACGTGACGGACTTATCTGACTGGGCTGTCAGGTCCTTGTTGAGTGAGATAAATAAAAAGCTCAACCGGGGGGAGGGGATAACCCAAAGGAGGCTGTGTTTACCACCCATCATTGGCCTATCTAGGTTCCAAAAAAATTAGATTGATTTCGATTTCTGTGTTTGTGACATTTAAGTAGGGGGAGACAACCTTATCTCGAAGTTTATTTAAGTTTCAAGTTTAATGTTTATTATTTAATTTACTTTATACAGTGTTTATATTGTTTGAAAAGTGCTATATACTGTGCTTTTTTGTGACATTACGGACCAGTACGGCATACCGGCACCTTTTGTCTAATATGGATAAAAATAATATTACTTTATTAATTTATTAATAGTTAAACGTTAGGCAATGAATTATCCAAATCTTCAATATCTCTTTTTCTCAACAAAAAGCACTGTCATATACAGGGGCGGACTGGCTATATGGGCAAACAGGCAGACGCCCGGTGGGCCTGTACCAAATGGGCCGGTCTGGTCGCGACCAAATAAAAAAAAATTCAATGCAGACAACTTTAAAAAAAAGTGACAGCAGCAAGACACAAAGGCCCGAACGTTTTCTTGTTGTTGTTGTTTTTTAGCGGCCCCCGAAAGGGGGAAAGACACTATTAGTTTTGTGTGAAATGTCTGTCCGTCTGTCCGTCTGTTCGTCCGTCCCGTTTAGATCTCGTAAACTAGAAAAGATATTGAAAATCCGACATCACAATATTTTAGACCATTCAAAGTTCTGATGCAACGGCTACTTTCTTTTTTCCTGAAAGCGAAAATTCTAATTTTTAAAATCAGTTATGCAAGCAGTTTTTTAAAGAGAAAAAGCTAATTAGTTTGCATTATAAATTAGACCTAAATTAAAACGAATAGTGATCTTGTAAATTCCATTTTCGTAAAATTAGTTGTACGACAGCCGCAAATTTAATTTTGCAAGATTTGAATATGACATTAAGCCTGTTCAAAAAATTAAATTATATACTCGAACCGAGGGTCCCGGGTTCGAATCCTGGTGAAGACTGGGATTTTCAACTTCTGAGTCTACGCAGCTCTAATGACTATCTGACATTAGTTGGGGAAAAGTAAAGGCGGTTGGTCGTTGTGCTGGCTACATGACACCCTCGTTGGGGCACTACACAAGATCTGTTAGCCTTCTTTCTCCATTCTTATCTCTCATTTGTCTATAATTTAATTCGGATGTTCTTTCTGAAAATATTGAAGCCTGCCTGGGTGGACCACTGGTCGTGCGGTTTGCGCACTGGACTGTCGTTCGGATTTATCGGCGGTCGAAGGTTCAAACCCCGCCTGCTCCCATCCCCCGTCGTCCTGCGGGAGGTTTGGACTAGGAAGTAAGCTATCTTCAACTCTGAAGGAACATCCGAATTATGTAAAACATTTTACTTCGGGGGCCGATTTTGAGTTTGTGTTTCCACACAAACTGTCTTTTGTAACCTTGTTTTTAATTCTTTTTACGATTAATTTTTTTTTGAAATTCGACAAGAATATCCAAAAAAAAAACACAAAAAAACACTCTACACTGTACGTATTATCATTTGCAAAACGTTAGACCGTACTTTCTGCTATGCACGAGCGGCATTAATGATGAAAATTATTACAATAATTACAATAATTTATATAGCGCTGTCACATCCGATATTTAATGAAAGGAGATTTATATTTTAAACAATGGGTCATGTTATATTCATATACAAATCGCGTTTTTGAGAATGTACTAGGAGGAAGCAAGAGCTTTTCGCATTAAGTAATTGCCTCTCTAACCGTTCTGCTTTCTCTTATCTTTTAATGGAATGGGTTGCCTGAGTCAGCCAGGAAAACCAATGATTTAGCATATTTTAAGTCACAGATCAACATGCATGACTAGATTGACACATGAAATGCGTAAGACGTAACAATCTTATTTTTTGAAGAAACTTCTGTAATCTATAAGTAATACCAAAAAGCTTCAAACTCATTAGGCTGCTATTGTATTGTTTATAGTTTTCAGACTAAATACATGTATAAAAAGAATACATTATGTAATCCCACGAATGCATACATCCATTTTTCGATGCGTTATCAATCTTTATATATTTTGTAGAAAATTAGGCTTACACCTATAATATAACACCTGGGCGTAGCCGGGAGGGGAGGGTCTTCAAACCATCACTTGCCTCAGACCTCATTATCTGAAAGGGAAACTTTCCTTACTGCCCCAGTGCAGCCAACAGTCACCAAATTTCATAAGCGTAACCAAAAGGGGTTTTGTGGTTTCCCTTCCCTCTCCAATAGAAAAGCTAAAGCAAAACTTTAGTTACCATTTTCTACCAGTCGCTGGACTCCATTGAATAGCAGATTTGGTTTTTTGATTTTTTTAGCGGAAGAGTAGCAGGCTAATTGCACAGTAGATACCTCAGAATATGCATTTTGAAAGCTTAAAATAACGGAAATAATGCTTGGTTACGGGGCTTTGCCGCTCCCCAGGATTCCCTAGCTGCCCTTTGGCGGTGTGTGCTGTCTTTCCACTAATTATAGGAAGAGAGTATTCTAGGGTAGAAAAAACGTTTGAAAGATTGAAAGATCATAATGTAATGAAGATTAATTAGATAGTGGGGTAAAAATCCCCCCCCCCCCCCCACCGAAAATATATGACATGCCATTTGTGGGCCGGTTTATATGGTAATGCCCGGGCCGATTTTGATACCCAGTCCGCTCCTGGTCATATATATATATATATATATATATATATATATATATATATATTTAGTTTCAATCATTAAGATTTAAACAAAATCTACGCCCACGTGTCTTTTGAGATCTCACCATTTGTGGAATCGTTTTTAAAAAATAATATAACGCATGCAAAGTTTATATCTTTAATTACAACTCGTTACAAAATCAGACATTTTGTTCATTAAAACACATATCACATACCGGACAACGTAGGTGAATATCAGTTTTATTTCGACACCAGCTAAGATTGGAAATGTCAGATTGATAGTGATCCTAATACAAAATACACTTTCGCAAGCTTTGGGAAACGGCCGTTGGAAAAATATGCTCATTTTAACATTATAAAACCAAGCTCCTTGTTAAGGTGTGTGTGTGTGTGTGTTGACTGATGTAATAGACGTACTGTGTTAACTAAGACGCTATTGCATGTAACGGTGAGGAGACGAAGACGGAACCAAGTGTGAATACCGAGTGGCGAGACCAAGTAGATTAAAGTCTTCTTCTTCATTCTCATTGAAATGTCGCAGGGTTCTGATCAGTAATCCTATATCTGAGATGAACTTCGCAGTGGTTTCTAGATCAGGCAGTTCTCCGTATACTTTTTCTTCTATAGGAGGGCTTTTGGGCCTGAATCTTGTTCGGGCTTCTTGGTATAGTATGCAGCTTTGAAAGACATGGTCAGCATTCTCTGGTGAAGGACAGGTTTTGCTCGTCCCGACTTAAAGCTTCCGTGATTTGAGAGATATTTTGAACACCCCTTAACATCATATTCATAATGTGTGTTTTGTCTATCTCTGCACGAAGATTAAAAGCTCATAGTTGTTTACTTATACATAAAAATCTTATTTTGTTCGTAATAAAAAGGATTTCAAACTTATTTAAATTAATTTGCGTGTTAACATATATGTATACAAGTCGGATTCTCTTCCTGGTGCTACATCACAACGAACTCTTCAACCTCCTTTTCAATCCTGTTGTTTTCCCCACTTATGTTTATAATTCATTATATTGAAAACTACTATAGATTAAAGGTTGAGGTTGAGTGCTGTTCTTGGAAAGTAGGTCAGTTCCTCGTTTCGAATACTGAACGGCTCTTTGTCGTGTCATTATCGAGCATTCGGCTGACGAGCAATGATTTACTGGCATCTCACAATAAGCTGTTCTTGTCTACATATCCATCTGAAAGTGCGTATGTTTTATTTAAAACTTTTCTGTTACGATCTAAATATATGGCAATCTTCGATAAAATCTCCCCCTGGATGTGTTAATAATGCTGCAATGTGCAATGGGCAACGTAAATTGTCATAACTATGTATTGCACTTTTTGTGCAAATCAACAAACAGAGAAAAGTGAGTTATCTTTAAGTACAGATAGAAACAAAGTCATTTTAATAAGTAGGATAATAATTTAATCTTTGATTTTTTTTTTAAATATTAAGAATTCCTTTCTGCACAAACCTTTCATCATGTGTAAAACTAATACAATCGATTCTTCTTGATTGGGATCGGATCCTGCCCTAAAGTGGTCGAGAGGCTAAGTACGCTTGAACTTGGCTTGGCTTAGCTACCTATGAAGGGGGCTCGAGGTTCGACACCCGACTCGAGCTGAGTTGTGTTTATCGAGCGCCTAAAAGCAGCACGGAAAAACCTTCTCCAAGATACCCCCTCCACCGGTCCACAAATGAGATTGGATAATAGCGCTCTGAGCATGCAATAAGCATGAAAGTAGCGCTATACAAAAGCTATAATAATATCAACATGTGTCAACGTAGAGTATTTTATTTCTACATGTAGATAAAATTTGAATCTTAAAGGCTTAATGAATTCTCAATATTTCAAAGCATCTACTGTACAGGCCAACACTATTCATTTGAATAACATCAATTAGTTCTTGCTTTTAAAACTGTTCAATATAGACGTGTCATCAAGATAAAGAGAAGGTCTGTAACTTTTACGGAAGTTACTATCATTGAAAGTGATTCATTCGGCGACCGCATCTGCCCACCGGCCCACCCTGATCGGGCCACATCGATATTTTTGGTCCTAATAACCAGCCGGTCCAATTTGATTCGGTATTTCAGAATTTGTTGCTAATAAGCTCCAAGTTCGATTAACCAATGGTCAAATTAATCAGATTCGATTGTATTTACATAGATGAAAGCTTCCATTTTTTGTCCTGTAAATGACAACGCATAGAGTTCAAACTCAGGACTACGTAATCAGGAGACCTCTCCTGAACGCAAAGAAATATACATATTCAGTAACGTAACCCTCGCATGCCACAAGTAGTATTTCAAGGCGTTTAATGTCTAACAAGTGAAAAAGAAGAAAAAAAAACAAGGTTACAAAGATAGTCTGTGTGGAAACACAAACTCAAAATAGGCCCTCGAAGTGGTCCACCCAAGCAGGTAATAGCAGGTTTCAATATTTTCAGAAAGAACATCAGAATGAAATTCTATCAGAGACAAATGACAGAGAAGAATGGAGAAAGAAGGTTGACAGATATTGTGTGGTGCCCCAGCAGACCAAAGGATATGTGAAAGTGAATGTGAAGTTAAATGTGAACCTGACCAAACTGATGTCTTATAATGAATATCTAATTGATCTGATTGTTCTAATGAGTATGGATCTATGCGATAAAATGAATAAATACTTATTTAATCTTCTTTTAATTTATGTCCAACTTATATGAATACTAAATAGATTTTTTCTCTTTTGTGTGTAAATGTAGTACTTAGTTTGACAGAACTTACTTAACTTACAAATGTAAAAAAAAAAAAAAAAAAAGATTTAAAAAAAAAATCTAAAACCATTTGCATAAACGTGTTAAAAATATAACCAATTGTGATCCCCCCTACTAAAAGAGCATCTCAGGTTTGTTACTATTAAAAGTGAATAGTTGTAAAAGTGGTGTATTTTTATGAAAAAAAAAACTGCTTGCATAAGTGATTTAAAAAATTAGATTTTTCGCTTTCAGAAAAGAAAAAAAGTAGCCGTTGCATCGGAACTTTGAATGGCCTAAAATATTACGTTGTCGGATTATAACTATCTTTTCTAGTTTACGAGATTTAAATGAGACGGACGGACGGACAAGCATTCCACGCAAAACTCATAGTGCCTTTTTCCATTTCGGGGATACGTGACTAGATATCCTTCAAAATGTACTCGATGTGTCGCTTCTCGATGCAATGCATAGAGGATAATGTAGAATAGACCAGCGTATCTTTCGCTGACCACTGTCAAAAAAGGTTAACTCAAACTCTATGGCCACATCACAAAGTCCTCATGGCTTGTAAGGACATTCCTTTAGAGAACAGTACCAGAAGAAGAAAAAGAGGAAGACAGAATGCGATAGGAAGACAACATAAAAGAATGAGCAGTCAATGAATGAGGCCCTATCCAAAGCAAAGTACAGAAAGGAATGAAGGAAGAAAGTTGACAGATCTTGTATGGTGCCCGAACAGTCCAATAGACTAAGGGATAGGTTAATGTGATCTTTCGCAAACTCCTGACAACTACAGTTGATGGAACTGATAGGTGTAAGACTTTGGGCCTACGGGATAGATCAAATAATGATTTTATTTTCCAATCCTGTCTAGGAAAATCATGTCACTACGTGGACCTAATACTACCTTCACCAGGTCTCCATTCGTTATACCCTGAGAACTGCATAAAATACGTTTTCCTCTTTTGTACGTACACATGCACGTGCATTTTTGTTGATGATAACTCTATAAATAGTAAGCTTTTTTGTGAGTGTATAGGCTACAGAATACAAAAGTATCGATTAGCTTTTTATTTAAAAAACCATTCAATAACTTTTTCGCACTTTTTAGAAACCCTTGGATTAAATTTCTCACCTCTTTTTTCCCGTAATTGAGTAATTTAGTTTGTTCATAAGGAAGTAATATGACGTCCTTGACATTTTTTTAAATTTCAAAATCTTGTATTTTAATCATTGTTGTTTCCCTTTTTTACACTTCTGTTTAAGTTCCCATTTTTTTTAGCCAAGACATTTCTCCTTATCCCTTTCTCTTTGTTTTTCTCAATGTATTTTATTACTCAAGGAATGTCAATAGGATTTTTAAACATCAAAATATACATTACATGTGGATCTATTTCAATATAGATTCCACGGCCTGATTTGGATCATTTTCAATAAAGATTCCCCAATGTTATTTTGGATTATTTTCAATAAAGATTCCCCAGTGTTATTTTGGATTATTTTCAATAAAGATTCCCCAGTGTTATTTTGGATTATTTTCAATGAAGATTCCCCAATGTTATTTTGAATTATTTTCAATAAAGATTCCCCAGTGTTTTTTTTGGATTGTTTTCAATAAAGATTCCCCAGTGTTATTTTGGATTATTTTCAAGAAAGATTCCCCTGTGCCATTTTGGATTATTTTCAATATATATTTCCTAGCGTTATTTTGATTATTTTCAGTGGCGGACTAGGGATTATTATCGGCCATGGCATTACCATACAATCCGGCCCAAAATGTTCTTTTCTTATGAGGAATTTGATCCTTTAGGCTTTAGTCTGCATCTTCGTGGGTATGCGTTAGTGTTTCTGTGTCGTCTAAATTTAAGTGGCTTGTTGGAGCTGGGAATTTTCCTTAGTAAAAGTGATCATTAGATTTTCAACAAAATTTCTGGAATAGTGTGTGCCCAGGCTGGCGATGACTGAGTTGGAAAATTCACACCATGCATGTAGCAATCTATGGGGCAAATGTTGTAAAGATCATATTTCTATCCCCCACGGTTAACGAGGATTTCATGTGGCCAGAACACGACTTTTCACCAACTTATGTCAGGTACCCAATAGGTCTGGGTGGACTCAGATCACGAAATTAAAAATCTCAGGATTCGAAACAGGTAATTGTTCTTACGCAATTATTGAATGTTGGGCGGCTGGCGCACTGGCACGTCACTGTAAAAATAACTTTTATTATTTTAGTTGAAATAAAAACCAACATTATTCAAAAATATAAATAAATATGAAGCAACATGTCAGATTGCTTATTCATGTCAGATAATAAAAGTCGCACCTGAGATTCAATGTCCACAATAGCTGTTTGGGGAGTATTAATGGATACGATTTTAGGACAGGAGAATTTACATTGATCAACAACTTCGTGGAATATTACAGTCATTGTTGTCAGTATGAGCCCCACGGGACATCGGCCATTGACAGTGGTGTCAAGTAGCGTCTGCTTATCTTTAGATACTCCCGTCGAGATAGCGAGAGAGAGAGTCTCACGTTTTGAAGTTCTAAGATTGAATTGGAGAAAGACAAAAGAAGCAAACGGTGCTCCAAGGCCACATCGTATCCATTGGCAACGTTTCGCTCAATTTATTGTTTTGATCTAGGCTCAGAGATAAAATAATTCAAGACATTTTTAAAACAAGACAAATTAAATAGGTCTTTAAACACTACATTCATTTATAGCATGCTATACGCGCTCTGGGCTGCTCTCTTTGATGAACTGTTATGAAAGTGTGCAGCTGGGAGATGGTTCTCGTTCTGTGCTCAGCAAACAAAACAGCTCGAGTTTGGATTTAAACTCTAGCCCTGCTGTTTAGGTCATTCGACCACTAATCCAATTATATGTCAAAGGTTATCAAATTGATTTTATTGAAATTACTTATAGGTTAACTTTGTGTTTATTTTCCCAATCGATCACTCAAGAGAGCTCAATTATTTTCGTGCCTTCACAGAAAGATAAGTTAAATAGATTGATTGATTGAATACTTGATTTATTGATTGATCGATCGATCAATAGATAGATTGATTGATTTTGATTATCACATACTGATAGATAGATAGATAGATAGATTGATTGATTGATTTATTGACTGATTGACAGACAAACAGACAGATGGACGGATGGACGAATAATGAATGAATGGATAGACATACAGTTATACAAATTTAGTTATACCACTTTTCATGGATGGCTTATTCGTTAATGCGCACTGACCCTTTTATTTTTGCTTTATTGGTTTAGTCTAGAGTCATGTGATCATTGGTGACCAATCATTTTCGTCCCTCGATACACAGTTTTTCTGACACGTGCGGTGCACGAGCCGCATAACCGCATTATTTCCATCGTGTTTTGTGTGTGTGTGTGTGTTTAATAGCACTAACTGGTTATTGAGTCATTTCTCTCATTCAGTTGGTAATCTTCATTTATGTAATCCAGACGACTTGAATATCCTTCGAAACTGAATTAGGATCAACATCTACACATATGTATGTTTATACGCGCGAATGTATCCAGAGATTACGTATTAATATTGGTAAACATTTTAGAGACAAGAAGAAACAGAGGGAAAGACAGAGTGACACAATAGAGATACAAATATATACAAAATGAAAGAAACTGAGGAAGAGAAGGTTACTGAGACTTAAAATATTGTGTATTGGTAATGTAAAATGACTCTTCAATAAATAAACGGATGAAATGTTGACCTGGAACAATGATGCCCAACCTAATTTGACCTTCGGGCCTTTTGAATTTTGAACGCTCATGTTGCGGCCCACATCCACAAACAGGTACAAAAATGAAATTGACTTGAAACTATTTTATTATTGGTTTCATTTCTCAACTTAAAATGTGAGCAGCTTTGTAGCTAGCTTTACCACCAACAAGTTTTCATCTCTCTTTTGTTTTTGTCAATATTCTCAAAAATCATCCAAAGTTTCAAATTCGTTTGATATCAAGAAAGCCGCTGTTTTTTTTTGTTTTTTTTTCAAAATGCGGTTTTTCCCTTGATGTTTTAAAGCCACACTTTCATTACAAAACTATTTTGCCTGGCATTATTTGTACTAAAAAAGTTACTACATTCATAGTCCGTTAAATAAACGTCTGAATGTTAAAGGTCATGGTAACAATCATTCAAAGAAAAATTTATGCCCTTAATGTAGTAAAGATACATTTTTCAACCCCTTTTTTTTTTAGAGGAGGAGGGGTTTTCTACACTTTGTGCCAATATTTCGGCGCCCGGATGGAACCACGTCCGCGGGCCATATTGGGGCTTTTTCACTATAAAAACAAAAATAATGTTTAGAAAAATCCTCATTCTGGGTCACTGATCAAGTAACATTATAGATTAAACAAAAAAGCATTAGTAATCTTGTAACTAGATCTATTATTTTTGCAGACGTGACAACCAATGTGTAGGCCTATATCCTAAAGGTTATCAATGGGATTAATCTTGTGTGTTAATTTTATCTCTTGTAGAGATTTGACATCAACATCAAGTCCGTAAATAGACATTTATCTTTATCGTTACAAACCATTCACCAACAAAGTCGGTGCCGATGTCTTGTGTTGAGATGGTAACTAATGTGATAGAAAATTAGACTAATGGACTCTTAGACTCTTCTCTGGCATTTCACTTTACAAACGACAATTAATAAGTCGACTCTGTCTAATTACTCTAATTTGTACGAATTGAGAAAGAAAACAATGCAGCTAATTTCTTTTTTTTTTATTCTAGTCACGCAGATTAAATGTTATACATACCAACAGGGGCGTTGTGACTGGCCCGGCTCTACGCCGCTGACCTTCTTACTCTTCTCGGGGCTATTGTTTTGAGCGGCTTCCGAAAGGGGAATAGACGCTATTAGTTTTGTATGGTCTGTCTGTCCGATCGTCCATCCGTCCGTCCCGTTTATATCTCGTAAACTAGAAAAGATATTGAAAATCCGACATCATAATATTTTAGATCATTCAAAGTTCTGATCGAAACGCTACTTTTTTCTTTTCTGAAAGCGAAAAATTTAATTTTTAAAATCAACTATGCAAGCAGTTTTTTTTCATAAAATTATACCATTTTTACAACTATTCACTATTAATAGTAACAAACACGGGAGGCTACTTTTATGCAAACACTCTTATACTATTTGTCAAAAAAATATTTTTTAACAATTGTATTGCTAAGTTAGATATGTTTTGTTATAGTAACTACTACGTTTAAAAAAATCACTTTTATTTTTAAAGAGAAAAATATCTATTTAGTATACTTATAAGAGAAGCATAATTTAAAACAACAATTAATAAGTAGTTTTTCAAATTATCATATGAACTGCGGTATGACACGGAGGCCATGGAACACTACACTTATGGAAGTGGAGATTTTTTTTTTTTTGATTTTTTTTTTTACGAAATGTTTTTTTCTTGAGACTTTGAATAAGTGATCGACCCTTCACAGAACAATTAGATGAATTAGATAATTATTATATAATGATTTTATGACAATAGTTAGGCAAGGATCACATGGAAATGCTCCTTCGTTTTCACCTATCCCTTGGTCTGCTGTACCTTTGGGGCACCACACAAGATCTGTCAACCGTCTTTCTCCATCCTTCTCTGTCATTTTCCTTTGATAGAATTTCATTCTGATATTCTTTTCTGAAAATATGAAAACCTGCCTTTTTACCTGGGTGGACCACTTCATAACAAACTGTCTTTGTAACTGTGTTTTTTGTTGTTTTTTTTTTACAGTGGAGGCATGGCTTTTAAACCTAAAATCCACTGAAACATTTTCCCGCAGAGGGAAATGAGAAATGAGAAGTCATCAAATATCTTGTAAATCGCTTAAAAGTGATGTCTGTGCTGATGTGCGAAGTCTGGTTGTGTATATTTGCGATACTCGAGAAATAAACGATTTCAAAATTCCGCTGGAAAAGGACAAAAAAGCGATATCGATTACTTACAATATTAAAATAAAAAACAAAAAAAAAAACTAGATCTTTCACCTTTAAATATCCTTTAGTTTTGTTGAACAGTTGGGGAACCACACATGATCTGTTGACAGCGTTTCTCCATTCCTCTGTCTTTTGCCAAGGATAGAATTTCTTTCAATGACAGGCCCGTCCATTCTTGTATATAGTCTTCCAATTGCTTTCTACGTTTGCCTCTTCTACTTTTTTTCTGCTACTGTTCCCGGAAGGAAGGTCTTCTCGAGCCATGATGACTTACTGATTCAGCGTTTAAGCTTGCGTTTTCGACAATAAAAAAAGATTTTAGTCTTAAATGTTATAATAATAATAAGGCTTGTCTTCAAGTCCGAAGATTAATGAAGAATATAATATTTCCCATGGCTACGAAGCCCCAGCTGTGACCTAAATATTTTGTCACATCCATTTTATAATCTGAAATAAAATCACTACAGAAGAAAACTGTTGAAAAAAACGCGAAAGACTTTGTGTTTATTCCCTCTTCTATGATTTTTTTCTTGAATGAAAAAATTCGAACTATTCTAATGTAACATTTCAACTTTGCTGTTACTTTGGCTTTGCTTTTGCATGGAACTGATCATTGATCCCAGCATGTTAGAATCTTACGTGTTGTTGGTGCCAATTCTTTTTATGCCAATCCCCAGATCATTGCGACAATATCGGCGCTATTCATTTTCTTGCATTTGTTTGTTTGTTTTCGTGTATCTGTGTAGTTCAGTGTCGGCATTTACTTTATGCCATCTCGCTTACCATACCATATTAAATTAGCGTTTAAGGTTTAAAAAAAAAAAGCTGCATTTTAAAATAGCCAATAAAACATTTACAGTTTCTGCTTGGCTATTTTAGAGCATGTAGTTAAGAAGATTTGCAAGAGTTTAAGATGGGGTGGGGAAGACTATCATAACAAATGTTATTATTATTGCCCTTCTTGAGTTAATGTTTCTGTCCAATAATTAGAACCTAAAACAAAGACAGGTGATTATATATTAAATGTTACAGTAGTCTACTCTCTATTTACAAATTTAATTTACATTTCATTCTAATACACAAATAGGTAACTGCATGGTTTGAATAAAAAAAAAGTTTATCCATTCACCCGTATTCGTTTCAATCGAAACACCAACAAGTAAAATGCAAAAAATACTTTTAAAAAAAAAAAAAAAAAAAAAAAAAAAAAAAAAAAAATAACTTATATTAATGTGCAATAATTAGTTTGGATCAGTCTTTTAATTAAATTAGTAATAGATCTAGATTAGCAATAATAAATCTAGTAATAGATTTAGACAAACGATAATAAATCTAGTAATAGATCTAGACAAACAATAATACATCTGTGCGATTAGAAAAAAGCGGAAAAAGCCTCAGTACATCATAATATAAAGGGGACTAATTCTGCTTATACCAACAATTCAGTCAAGAACTATTCTTTCCCTTGTTTGAGATACCAAACAAAGTAATTTACTAACAATAGTTTATTAACTAATTGGTTAATTTTTAAAATTGATTCCTGTGTTGTAAGGTAAAAGAAATAACTGCACAAAGTTTCAGCTTGATCCGAGATTGGGTGTTGGAAAAATAACGTTTACAAAGCTTTGGCAAGACTGACAGACACACAGACCGACAGAGTAATTTGATATAAGCTTTTTACGGATTTATATATATATACGAGCCGGACATTACTCGCGGCCTGCGGGACTTGGTTTCTGTATTACTAATCTAGTGGATTGGATTTATATATATGTCAAACTGAGATAATGTTCCTTTGAAGTTTTTCTCTTTCGACACGAAAATAAAAGTAGTTTTTGCGAAAATGAATTTACCCGTTAAGCCGATACATCCATAAATATTAAAAACAAAAGAAGTGCGAGATTATTGAAATATAAAGAACAATTAAAACGGGTTTACCCGATTTCTTAAATAAATGAGATTATAAAGTCCGTCAGGAATTCTAAATTCGCAGATATAAGGAACGAATGTATGTAAAATGCTTTTGAAAGATAAATTTGAAGGTTAATTTTATTAAATAATGAAATCAATAGACTATATTTTTATATTTCCATGTGGCAAAGTAAAAAACTATATGTGCAAAATGTAGTTCTTAAAATTAGATCTAGATCTAAATCCTTTCGATCTTCTCTCATGTAAAAATGGTCTAGATCCATGAAGTTATAATGATTTCATAGAGTTGGTCAACCTTTCTTTTAAGGGTCTTAAGTTTGTTTTAAGGCTACAGCATACACTACGGTCTAAGTTAGTACCCAAGGAACATTTCTGCCAAGTTTTATCAGGACTGGTCAAACAGTTTTGATTTCTATTCGGCACATACATACATACATACATGCATACGCCTTACTTTCTACTTTAAAATATATATTATATATATATATATATATATATAATATGTTTTAAGTAAAATTATTAAACAAAGTTGATAATCATTTACGAGACTTAACATTTTGTAGGAGCCAGTTTGAGATCACTTGCTCGAGCCTAAGTAATTATTGGGTTGCTCGCAGACGGTAAAGAATCATTTGAGAAGATATTCCTGTCTTCCCGGTCATTGCGGTAGTGACGTATCATTAGCTTGAACGCTGGGAACGCACTTTCTGGATTTTGTTTTAACTTTGGTTTTAAAATTCAAATCCCAGTAATCTTAAGGTCAACTGCGATGAAGGTCGTGCCATTAACATGCCCAGTGTCGCGAGACGAAAGATATCTCAAGGGAACCGGAATAAATGAGTGGTCATCGTTGGCCTGAGTAGCTACTTAATTGTGTCATCTATAAGTCTGATCGATCAACTCTATACATCTTAATCTAGATCTCATTTTATTGTCATAGGAAAAAAACAAAACACATTGATTGATTGTTCTCTTTTCAGACCTTGTAGTCTATAGGGCAGATGATGTAATCTGTTTCTGTGGCCCACGGCTAACTAGGCTGTCATGTGGCCAACACAACGACCAATCGCATTTACTTATTTCCCAACTAAGGCGCCCAAAGTTCACGAATTAAAATATCCCAGCCTTCACCAGGATTCGAACCCGGGACTCCCTGTTCGGAAACCAAGCGCTTTTACCTCTCAGCCATTGCGCCTTCATAGCTTTGAGCTTGACCGAAGTTTCATATTGTAATAACTGAAGGGGGGCAACTCTACGATATACATGTTTATTTACACAATGACATCGTACATACATAAAATAACGTCTGCCTTGAACACAGCATCTTCATCAGCTCTGGACTTGGGCGGAACTTGTTCTCTTCTTTCTTATGTCAACATTCTTCTCAGTCTAGTCTCTAACAGTGCGAACCTTCTCAGTCTAGTCTCTAACAGTGCGCACCTTCTCGGTCTAGTCTCTAACAGTGCGCACCTTCTTGGTCTAGTCTCTAACAGTGCGCACCTTCTCAGTCTAGTCTCTAACAGTGCACACCTTCTCAGTCTAGTCTCTAACAGTGCGCACCTTCTCGGTCTAGTCTCTAACAGTGCGCACCTTCTTGGTCTAGTCTCTAACAGTGCGCACCTTCTCAGTCTAGTCTCTAACAGTGCGCACCTTCTTGGTCTAGTCTCTAACAGTGCGCACCTTCTCAGTCTAGTCTCTAACAATGCGCACCTTCTCAGTCTAGTCTCTAGCAATGTGCACCTTCTCGGTCTAGTCTCTAACAGTGCGCACCTTCTTGGTCTAGTCTCTAACAGTGCGCACCTTCTCGGTCTAGTCTCTAACAGTGCGCACCTTCTTGGTCTAGTCTCTAACAGTGCGCACCTTCTCAGTCTAGTCTCTAACAGTGCGCACCTTCTTGGTCTAGTCTCTAACAGTGCGCACCTTCTCAGTCTAGTCTCTAACAATGCGCACCTTCTCAGTCTAGTCTCTAGCAATGCGCACCTTCTCGGTCTAGTCTATAACAGTGCGCACCTTCTTGGTCTAGTCTCTAACAGTGCGCACCTTCTCAGTCTAGTCTCTAACAGTGCGCACCTTCTGCACTTTCTTGGATGGCGGTGTGTATGGCAAGGTTATAACAATATCTTAAAAATATTAACTTGGTCACTATAGGAAAACTGTGTCAAAGATTTAACCTTTTCCTGTTCGCTTTTTTAACTTTTTCTTTGTGTCTGCTAGATTGAGATGTCCAACAAGCAGCCAATTTGGTGTGTCTTGCCACTGGATGATTTCTGGTTGCCTAACAACGGCCTAGATTCAATTAGGGGACAAGGGGGCGGGAAATGGGGAGACCGTGAGGGGTGTAGTGGCGAAGTCTTAGGAAACGATCGCTTGTAAGAAATTCTTCCAGCAAGATAAAGTAGACGGTGTTATACGCCACTGGGGCATCCACTCCACATTAATGACAATTAGTGTCTCTCTTTTTTTCATTTAGTCGTAAGGATTTAAAAAATCTGGGGCAATGTTTCAGAGATGCGTGGGACTAGAAAAATATATTGGTCCAGACGGAATTTTAACTAATTTGTATTTTTAAAGACCAACAGTGGATATATTTCTAATCTTAAAAACTATACATTTGTAAGGGTTTCTTATTTAATTTATATCAGGCTTTCATAAGATATTCAATCATCGAAATAAATATTTATATCAATTTTTTTCTTTGGGTCATAGCTAAAAATACAGTCAGATATGACTTTTATTCCTTGTAGTTTTTTATACAGTATAAACCTTTTTTAGTATTGAAGCATATAATATATGATAAAATAATTTTAATTTTTTAAAAAGTATTTAAACATTTTTGATTCAACTCGGGTATCGAGCCAGTGACACCGTCAGCTGATAGAACATACGCATTTTCTGATTTGACCAGCGAGGAAGGTATAGGCTACTTGTGCGATTATTTATTGATATGTTCATTATAAGGACATCTAGATCTAACATTAGACCAGACTTCTGATTTAGAACTCTTTTAAAATCTAGTCTAGTTCTAGATATACTTCTAGATCTAGAATCTAAATGCAATGCAAATTAGAACAGACTAGCCGGATATTACTCGCAGCCAGCGGGCCTTTAGTTTTTTTTTTATATTTTGCCACGAAAATGAAAGTAGATTGTGAAAATGGGTTTACCCGCTCAGCCGATATAGTCATATTAAATATAAAATACAGTGAAAATGGATTTAACCGATTTTTAAAAAAATTTCGTTCTTTAATAAAGCTATATTTAGTGTTGTTGTTTTTTTTTATTTTTGTGGGTGGAACATTAGGCCTAAACATACACTACGGTCTCCGCCATGACCTAAGGAACATTAATACCAGGTTTTACCACGATTAATCAAACGGTTTTGATTTCTTTGCGGGACATACATACCTACATACATACATACATACATACATATATATATACATACATACATACATACATACATACATACATACATACATACATACAAACAAATATACATACATACATACATACATACATATATACATACATACATACATTCATACATACAAACATACGGCTTACTTTGTGCTTTATAAATTAGATTAACATAAAAATAATAACACAGTATAAATAATGATTCAATAAACGTGAAGCAACTTTTAATTTGCTCATTTATTGCATAATATTGGTACACTACGACTGATTTAGCCTTTTTAAAAATTATTCAATAATCCCAATGAGAGGCCCCTAAATCTAGACTTAGAAGACGATGCGCATTGGTATGTTCATTATATGGACATCTAGATCTAACACTAAAGTTCTGATTTAGAGCTCTGAAGAACTATTCTAGATCTACTTCTAGATCTATAATCTAGATGTAATCTATAGTAGATTTACGTAAAAATATAAGCAACGCTCATAAACTTCATATAATTGAAGCAACTTTAGTCACTTATCGCATAATTACGGTAATACGCCTTAAAACGTGATGTAGGCTCTAGATCTAGGTTTAGTCTCTAGCGATATTTACATTTATTTATTTTTTATTTTTTGAAAAATTATAACTGTTAAACTAGAGTTTTCTCCAAGTGGCCAACGAGCTAGAAGTTCTTTTCTCAGCGATATACATCAACTGTTAAATTTCTAGGAAAATTGTTAGAGCCGTTTTTGAGATCATCTGTCCGCCCAACCACCAAGCCTCCATGAAGGAGTGACTTTAATAAAAGTATTGTAGCAGTGGATTTTCATATTTATTTTTAATGAGGAAAGTTTTACTCTACAGAAGACTGAAAATAACCACGCTTCATAAAAGTAAAAGTTAAGTCTTTTTACTGATTAGTGATGACCAGCGGTCAAGATGCTTTAGATCCAAAGGTTTCGAGTTTAATTTAAATGGAAAATTGAAAAACGGCTCTTCGTGATTGCACCGAGTTCTAAGAGCCGTGACATTTGTAAGCGAAAACAGTTTTGGTCGAGGAACTAGCTCCGTAAGCTCTCTCTTGTCAACTTGTGGCAGCCTAAGCTTAATATAACCAATATAAATTAAACATATATTAACCGAGATGAAACAACAAAATTTAATTAGTAAAATAACATCTTTTTTTTTATCTCTGTCTCTTATATTACAGTATTTTTTAAAAACGAAAACAAGACTCTTGATTGAATGAAACTAATTAATGAAATTAAACAGATACTGCAAGGAAGAATAAGAACAGATTAAATTTCCCTTCTATTTCTGGAGCGTTTCAAGGGATCTATTACCGTGATATCAACATCCAATAATATAAAGCACTAGACGAATGGAATGTGATAACGTAGGGGGACCGCTGTGAATCTATTCAAAGTATCGAGATACATTAGAACGCTGCGTTTATAGTCTCAAGTAAAATAAAATAAAATTATGTTGAAACTATTATTGGTAATAACTATTAATGTAAATAGCGAAGGTTAGGGTTACTATACGGATTTATTTGTCCAATTTTATTCCACTTTATTTTTGAAGATTCAAATGGATCGTGCCAATCTCACTCCGTCTCTCTCTGTCTGTCTCCCTTTCTGTCTCTCTAGGTCTTTCTTTCTCTGTCTTCCTATCCCTCTGAGTGTGTGTATCTCTGTCTCTTTTTGTCTCTCTGTCTTTCTATTTATTTCTCACTGTTTCTCTTTCTGTGTTTCTCTATCTCACTCTGTGTCTCACTGTCTCTCTGTCTCTGTGTCTCCGTCTCTCTCTCTCTCTGTTTGTTTCTGTCTAGTTTGTCATTCTCTGTCGATATCTTTATCTCTCTGTACAGGGGCGCACTGGGTGTCAAAATCGGCCCGGGCATTTCTATACAATCCAGCCCACAAATTGTATGCCACATGATGGCCGTCCAATCATACCTGTTTTCAAAAGCATTGTGTAAATTTTAATAATGTATCGAAAGTAGATAGTAAATGAATAGTTAATTTATTAGATGATTTTGAAACTATCTGATAAGCGCTATTACTAAATGAATAAAGTAAAACCTTTGGAATCGGGAATCTCTTATTGTGAAAAATAAAATTCACATTTACATTCAAGACATCTGAGGCTCCTCCATTAACGATCTGTTTGTAAGTCACTTTCACTCCTCGCCATTGTCTCAGACATATGGACTTATGGAGTTCAATTTACAAATATAAATCTTCATCCTCCATTTTTTAACTGCCTATCTCACACGGTCATGGGGGCTCGGTAGCTGAGATTTTGAATTTCGGGATTTTCAGGACTCCCCAGAGTCTTCAGTTGAGGAAAGTAAAGGCGGTTGCTCGTTGTGATGGCCACATTACACCCTGTCCGTAAACCATTGGCTAGGAAAGATCGCGAGAACTTTACTTTACACACATATACTGCTTTCTTAATAACTTGGAAACCTAGCTTGACTTCATCTTAGAGCTGGCTACACATACAACAGAACATGTCCATTTGTTTTTAATATCCTTACGTTCAGTAAAACAAATGCTGTCAAAATAATCTCACATTTTAGCAAAGCCTCTTTATATTTCGACATAAGTCAATAACTTTGTCGTCTTGGCATTAGTGTTTCTTATGGCGTTCAGCCTGTTCATTCGTAAATGCTGTCGTTGGCCTGTCATCATAACATTGACGAATCACTAGTACATGCGAGAAAACATTAATACATTTTACTTTTTTTTTGGCAAAGGTTTATAGCAAGAGTTGCTTTTTATCTGACTTAGTTTCTGCTCCCTCTGTTTCGATTCTTTTGCATTTTGATTCCAATCCAATCAATCCAATATTTCTTCACTGTTCAAGATAATAATTGTGATTTTTGAAGTACTTCGTAGCGGGGCCAACTCGAGATCATGCGACAACTCCACCAAACCAATAAGAATTCGTATGTGACTGGACATATCATCCTTAGGACTTGGAACAGTGTTGTTGTTCCCTTTAAAGATACATCCGAATATATTCACACTGACGTCGATCTCTATAAGAAATAATGAACTTTCTCTATCGTTTAGTGACGTCTACTAGAAGCACTATATAGGCCTACGGATGAAGAATTTTTACGACAATGTATTTTATTAGACTTTAAAAGTTTAAAAAGTATTTCTTTAATCACGACGCTCAAAGTGTTGCTTTTAAAGAGAATAATATAAATCTTGAAACAATTTACTGGCTTTCATGCGGCCCTTTCGGTGGCCCTACCGGTCCAACCGGGTACCGGCCCTCCGGGCCTTTTTCCCGAATGCCCATAAAGCCAGTCCGCCCCTGTCTCTGTATCTCAGTATATGTCTCTCTTTGTCTATATCTCTCGGTCTCTCTATTCATTTCTCTCTGTCTCTCTCTCTCTGTCTATATCTCTCTCTTTCTCTCTCTCTTTGTGTCTGTCTGTTTCTCTCTGCATGTGGTCCGTCTGGGGCTTCCTCAGGTATCTCAACTCTGGGCGAGCCACTGTCCCTCGTCTTACCCATCTGCTTGGCATGTGCATCCAAATCTTGGCACCATTTTTCTACCCAGTTCCTTAGGATTTCCAGAGGATGGCTTGTCTCGTGATGTTGGATACAAGCTTGCGAAGGAGGTTGCCTATACATCTCCAGCGTCAGGGTGGGTCTTAAGTAACTGGAGGCCTAGGCGAAGAGAATTTTGTAGCCTCCAAATGAAGCAAAAATAATAAACGGCGAAACAATGAAATTATGCAATTTGTTCAAACCTTACTTGTATCTAAATCTAAGCCAATAATTAACTGAAATACATATACAGCAATCGCGGATAGCAAGCACTCGAAAGTTTCTATAGCATATTCGCGCAGATGTCTAAAACCTTCAACAAACCAGGCACGAAATAAAGTGTAGTTATTTTCACCAAAAGGAAGCAACAAAGGTCTGCTGGCATATGTAGTCTAACAAATGTATAAACCTTAAGTCGATGTAGACACTTGGAGCTTAGCTAGTTCTTAAAGAGACATAGAGCTCTACTATGTTTAAGAACTGCTCAAAGTTTCCTTTTAAAAAAAACCATTTAAGTCCTGTGCGAGCCCTCCAGCAATCTGAGGTGTACGCGGCTGCCTAGTTTACCATTGTCAAAGGCCGACCCTGCCAGCGTCTCTGTAGGATGTCCTTTTCAATGGGCAGCTTGTTGTAGACGGTCGTTGACTTGTTACACTTGTATTGCCAAACTGCTGGTAGAAAACTAAACCGCTGTAGGCATATAATATTCAAACCTAACAACTTGAATAACTTCTTTGTGAACAAGACTAAATATAATAGATAAATTTAACACAAGATGAAATGAAAAGAATGTAACACTAACACACTACAACACAGCTAATTTGGTCTTTGTCACAATACTTCCTTGATGATCTTACCTGGCCCATCTGACCGATAGATCTCAAGATCTAAAAGGCAATTTCACTCTTTTATTATTTTTTCATGTACTTCATTGTGATGACCGGGGGGGGGGGGAGTATCAAGGTCTCTGCCCAGTATTGCGAAGATATATATACATACAAATAATTTAAAACATATTAACAAAGGATATATGTCGGTAGATTACAATCAGGTTCGGAAGCTAAGTGCTTTACCATTCGGCCACCGCGCCTCCAACCGGTGAATGTTCTTGTGCAATTATTATTATTAACAAGCAATAGTGTCCTGTAAAACCTCAATAGCTGCAGAAACGACAAACTTTTAACATAGAGATAACTTTACAAGCGGCTAAAGAGCCCAACCGAGACCATTCGGTTATAGAAGGCCTGAACACTGACCTGCCATTCACAACCTGTGGGCGGCTTAGACCAATAGCTCGATGCCACGTAGAACAGACCTGTGAGCCCCCTAATTAGTCATGGGCTCTGGCACGCAATGAACCATTTCGTGCCATGGTTGTTAACATGTCACGTAGCCCAGGCAACAGTATACTATTCATGTTTGTTTGTTTGTTTTTGTGTTTTTTTTTGTGCTTAAATCTATTTTTGGATGACATCTTACGACATCGAGAAGATTGACTCTTGATTTGTTGCGTCTGCTTGGTCATGTGACCGAAGTTTCGATTTTCATAATTTGTGCATGAAGTCTGAAACCTTTTTATGATTCAGAGTGTATAAATGATATTATCGCTACTATTATTATCTTGAAAGACACGTTAGAATCGTCTTTCTTTGTACCCTGTGTGTGTTCTAACGCTGCATTTCACTTTTAGTGGGTAAGTTGTACTTCAGACTTTTAAAGCTTTTGTTTTCTTAGGTAGCTGCTAGGGACAGGCTGGGCATTAAGTTTCAATAGCTACGTTAGTCGAATGTTTGTTTTAGTTTGTTATTTAATTATCTTGTAGATAGTTGATTTAGTACTTAGATCTCTCTTCCTCTATCTCTCGTTTTCCTTCTCTCCCTTTCTCTTGAGTTTTCACTTATCCTCTCTCACTCTCTCTTATCCCTCCCTCTCTCCTCTCACTCTCTCTTATCCCTCCCTCTCTCCTCTCACTCTCTCTCCTCTCTTTTTCACTCCCTTCTGCCACTATCTCTTGGTCTTTCCTTTTCTCTCTCTCTCTCTCTCTCTCTCTCTCTCTCATTCCACCTCTCTAACTCTTTTCCTTCTGACCATCTCTTTTAAACATTGATCAAAGAAAGAGACAACGGCGTCCTTAGAGGCGCGGCTTGTCAGGAGATTCTTTACTCCCAGTGGGTCAATCATACAAATACGCCCAGGGTCCACCTGGAGACTCAACAAGCCACTTTGGACGTCTTTTGCCGCAAAACAAAAAAAACAACTCACAGCATCACTGACATAAGGGTCATGGTTCATTTATTCATGCACTCACCACTCACTAATCCCCACCCCCTTTTGCGGTGGGCGAGAAGATATGATAATTGAACCTATTATTACTTGCCTTTCGTCTATAAAAGATATTTTCACGATATAAATCGAAGCGTTTAAATTTAACAGAGAACAATATTTGTATTCGTAATTTCGACTCCGATATTGTATTTGAAAACCGGCATATCCGTTCTTAAAGCCCAACTAAAATTTTTTGTGTTTCAATTTCAATAGCACTTGCTTTAGTAGACATTGTATAACAACATAATGTATATTTTTATGTGTGGAATTGTTATTTTTCTTTTTCGTAAAAGCTTGACAAACGCAACAAGTAGACTTGCATCTCTGAATTAAATTATTCATAATTATTTTATTTTTTACATGATTACATTTGTCAAGCGTAGCAACATACTAACAAATTCCAAACCATTACTTTGCATAGTTTTTCTATCCTATTGCCAGGCTTCCGGATAAATCCAACAAACGACATCTTAATGCCTTATGAACTTTCCTGATCTATTTTTAGTCTTCTAAGGAAGAACTAGAGCACCGAAGTAGATAACGTCATCAGAGGCGTAGTGAGGGGGGGGTAAAGGGGCACAAAGTCCCGGGCGGGGGCATCACGCAGCCGATATTTCAATGTAATGTTCATGGAAAATGGAGGAGGGGGGGCTAATAAAGTACCTTGCCCCGGGCGCACGTTTTCCTCACTACGCCTCTGAACGTCATGCTCTAGTTAACTTTGTCTCTGTAAACAAAGATAAAGGCCACGCTTCTAAACCTTGCCTAATCGGCTTTTAGCGCTATTAATGGGTCCTCATTTGCAAATTTTCAGACATTGTAAGACAGACTGGGCCTGACCCAGGTTCTGCCTAGAAGTTTGACTATAAGGATGTCTGCCCACATCTGTTTGCTGTTCTCCTTAATTCGGTTTTAAAAAAACTTTATTCAAATTAATATCTATTTTTTTCCACAGAAATTACAGACTATTAGAAACAAGAGCCTTTGAAAAAACATGTCACCTGTGCATCAGCTAGCTCTACTCTACCTATGCCTCAGTTTTTTTGCCTCATACACAGCCATCACATCGGCGTCCCTCTTCACCCATCGGCAGCAGCGTACTCAGGAATGGGTTCCCGAAGACGCCAACAATATCATTGACGAGAACTCGTCGGACAATGTTGGCCAGGAAGGGCGACACAGAAGTTTAGGGAGAATATGGAAGCTGCTTCGACACCTGGAAACGAGGGACGCCCAGTTGAGCCACAGAGACGTCCAAAGACAAAGTCTTAGAAGAGATGGAACCAATGACAGCGACGATGCTGTTGATAAAGTCACAGGTGAGTTTGACTTCTGAATAATTTCTTGCAGGTCACTTCACAATGCACACTTGCTCTGGATTCTTAATCTAAGTGCTTATTACCATTCACTGACTGACAAGGAGGTCTCATCAACGGATTCGCATGAAATCTCTTTCACAAGTTTCTTTTACTATCAGGCGCTCAGTAAGAACCGGTTTTGATTCGTCCACCAAAGATCGCAAAATTCTGGCTACTTTTTTTTTCTGAAAGCGAAAAATCTAATTTTTTAAATCAATTAATAATGGGTTTCAAATGGCTCGCTGAGGTTCAGACTACAAATGTCATGGAAAGACAATACAATCGTGATCATAAAAACAGCTTTTGTGCTCTTTGAATGATGGACAAAGCCCAGCCAAGCCATGCTTCAGCGTCATCTAGTTCAACGTCATCGCAGATAGTTTCATTTATTCATGGCTTTGTTTCGCCTTTCAAAAACATGGTAGGGAAAAGGAATACTTTTGCATTCATGGATATTAAAAGAAAGAAAAAAAAACGTGTTGATCATTAAGTTGAATGAATGACGAATGACGATTTCTCTGCGCCTTGCAGAACAAAAAAAGTCCAGGAAAAGAAAGCTAGGAAAGAAAGCCTGGTTGTTGAAATGTTTTAATCTATGGGCAAAAGGTGATGGGGAATATTTGATGAGGACAATGTGATATGGAATAAGTCATGGGAACTAATTGATGGAGACTAGATGAAGAGGCATATTTGACACCATTTGAAGGGGAATATGGGAAGGGGAATATGGGAAGGGGAATATGGGAAGGGGAATATGGGAAGGGGAATATGGGAAGGGGAATATGGGAAGGGGAATATGGGAAGGGGAATATATAAAGAGAGCAAGATGATGGGGAAAATGTAGCGAAAACTAGTTGAAGCTGACTAGTTGAAGAGGAATATGTGATGGGGATTTGATGTTTGGTGCCTAAGATGGGGAATTATGTGATGGGGATTCGATGGTGGGTACTTATGATGGGGAATATGTGATGGGAATTCGATGGTGGGTACCTATGATGGGGACTATGTGATGGGGAACAGATGATGGGGAATATGTGATGGGGACTATGTGGTGGGAAATATGTAATGGCGAACAGATGATGGGGACTATGTGAGGGAAACTATGTGATGGGGAACAGATGATGGGGACTATGTGAGGGAAACTATGTGATGGGGAACAAATGATGGGCACTATGTGGTCGGACAGAGAGACAGAGCGAGCTGATATAAGCTTTGTACAAATATTTCTAATCGCACAGATTATTTGTTCTTGGTCTAGAATTCTAGATCTACTACTAATTGGTACAATTATAGTTTGTATATAATCTGTTTGAGAGTGGAGCTTTATCATTAAGCTGTTATGAAAAGTCTTACGGTTTCTAAAAGAGAATTATATATTTTTTTCTAAATTTTTGTTACTTATTTTATATACATGTATGGTCCGGTCATAAATTTTCCTCATATACAATAATTTTCATCCCATAACATTTCCATAACGACATTATTATTATAAGCAGCTTATATTAGTTCACAAGCATGCGTTACAACCGAACTCTTTGTACAAAGATTAGTTTCATTAAAGACCAAAGAGAGACTGAAGAGGGCGGAGCTGTATATCCGAAAAGAAGGAGGAAGTAACTGAGAATTCATTTTTATCTTAATTATCTCCCACGACAAAATCTAATAAGATATTCTCAGACAGAAACCAAATGTTTAGTGTGTTAAGTCTTGAGGAGAGTATTTGTTCTTTCAAATGTTTGCACTTAGGTTTAATATTACTAAAAGGAGTTAAATGAATTAAAAGTCTCTAGTTTCTTTTATAATCCTGTTGAATCAAAATTAAATTTGTACGTTTAACCCACTCGTTTCATGGCAATGTGGCTGTCCTCATATTAGAGTGTAGTGGTGTGCGGGTCTTAGGGCAATTTGAATTTGAAAAATAGGAAAGCGGTGAGAAACAAAAAGGTGTTTAACTAAACTGACAAAATTTCATGATATTATTTAAAAATAGAAAAAAGATATTCTTCTGGTTCCCCGCTGGGGAAGATACATTTAGTGCGTCTAATTTTTGTATTAATCATAAGCTATATGTGGCAGGCTCAGTTCTAGAGCCGGTTTTAAGTAGATAGACGCCAAAGAGTTTGTTTTTTTTACAAAGACGCCAAAACTCATTCCAAGAATAAAAAAACAATAAACAAAAAAAAACACAATTATTTATTATTACGCAACAGAGGTTTGAATTCAGAGTTTCCCCTCTTCTAGATGGGTAGCCAGCCAAGGCTATCGAACCCTACAGCCCCAAGCTTACAGTTGTGGTGCCAGGTACTCGTCTTTGCCTTTCTCCTGTTAGTGAAAACAATGTCGCCAAACCTAGTATCTGATCATCTGAGCCACACGTGAAGGAGTTGGACTAGTTGTCAGAGGCGGACACCCATGCCATCTTTTTGTAGGTAATGGAGCACTTATCCATGACCACCACCACAACAACTAAGCGGAGCCACTTGTATATGTATATAGGTTGTATGTAGGTTGTATATAGGTTGTATGTTTTTTTTTTTTTTTTAGTATTATCATTAACTAATTTACTCATCTACCGAACTAAAAAAAAAATATTTCAATCGTGAATTTGTCTCTTTTTTTTTGTTTGTTACGTATCTTTCTTTCCAGTAGCACGCAATCAGAAAGCGTTTATTAATTAATTTAATCCACATGTCCTCCCCACTTCTCCCCACCCCCTTTTCCCCACGCCACACCCTCACAACCATACCCTCACACCCTCACATCCATTTCGTGGTGAATGCCAGCCAGTGATGGTGACGTTTAACCCTGCAGGCAACGGTCTATAATTTAATCATACAATTGGTATCAGAGCTTAACAGAGCACTTAAGACGTGAACATGATCAGAATGTTGTCAAATACAATGTATTTGTCTATGGTCACACGAAACAAATCAAAAGTATCTAGTCAGAAATATTTGATTTCTTTATTCAAAACAACAACAAGAGTTCAATCTTTTCATTATGCTCTTCTCACGTACTTTCTTCTATGGCAGTGTTAAAGCAATTTTTTTTTGGTATAATCTAAACACGATCTGTTATTATCACTGTATAAATGCGAGATACGTTATTCATTGCATGTATGTGTATACTTTTCTCTTGTTGAATATCAGTTTTGTTTTTATTGTTCATTTCAGAAATTCATCTAAACAAGAGGCAACCACTATGGGGTAAGTGATTTATTTTATCGAGATGATGACTTATGTAGAATAATGATCTCAATACATTCTATTTTATTTCCGATGATGATACAATAGTCGTTTTAAACTGTATGGATTAGGACAGTGATGTTAAAACTACGACCCGCGATCCGTAACGAGATGCTGTCCGAACACACAAAAGTTTTGCCCACGTTGCGCAAATGCCGTCAAGGGTTTCGGGAATTTATATGCCCCCCCCCCCCACACACACACATACCCCGGCCGAAACAGATTGAGAACCTATGCACTAGGAAGAAGCGTAGTCGAGGGTCTAAGAACACTTGGCTTGACTTGGCTACTTATAAAAGGGACTCGAGGTTCGACATTCGACTTGGGCAGAGTTGTGTTTACTGAGCGCCTAAAGGCAGCATGGAAAACCTTCTCCCAGATACCCCCTTCACCAACTGGTTCACAAATGAGATTGGAGCTTAGCGCTTTGAGCATGCTATAAGCACGAAAGTTGCGCTATATAAAAGCTATAAATTATTATTGTAATTTTTTTTTCAATGAGAGTTGTAATATTTTATAGAATGTGCTCGCCTTCGCCCTCTCACCACAGAGTGGTTGTTGTCATTGTTACAGCCACTAACATTATTTATGAACTATAAGCCTTTATATAGTTTTTAGGTCTAAGTGTCCTTAACACATTCAAATATAAACAACCAGACTCTAACAAACTATGCTATCCCAGTTAAGATTCTGGAACTTTGAACTTCAGGATTTTAGGACGCCTGAGTCCACCCAACTCTAATTGGTACCCGATCTACGTCTACACATGTTGTGCTGGCCACACGCGTTAACAGTAGTCCATAAAAACAGATGACCTTTACTTCGTCCGACTCCATATTTCGCAAGGTCTGAAAGTGGTATCTTTTACTGCTTTTTTTTTATCTACTGATGTTACAAACAAAGTTGATAGTGACCAATGAACTGATATTGACCAAGCGTTAGATCGAAACTACATTACTTGACCAGCATCTCACCGTCCAGGCAGATGGACATTTACATAATAGCGAGTGAGACATATGGCAATGGCTCTTGACCACCAGTCGAAGAGAGCATCTTTTAAACAAGTCATTATTTATACGTATTTTTTTTCAAGTTCAAGGGCGGCCCTGTACTTTTAGCAGTCCCCAACTGAAAGAGACTGGGTAGTTTATGTTTATATCAGACGCCGACTTGGGGTAGCACATGGTATCTTGAAAGGACATATCTGTTATCAGCCCGAACAATGCAGACATGCAGCCTCCAAGCCCTAAACTCTGCGTTTCTCAAACTGTGGGAAGCGAACCCCCCTAACGTGCTGACAAGAGTCTTGATATCGTTCAATCTATTGTAATTGTATTTGAATATCAATTAAAAAAAAGGTGACTTTTAAAAAAAAATAAAGTTATTCAAAAAAGTGATGCCATTTCTACTTCGAACAATAAAGAAGATATGCAGTTTTCGCAAGAGGCTTCTGACATGATAATCATGTGGAAACATATCAGAAGACATTGAAATACACTATTTAACCCTAACCTCTCAGCTAACATCATCTACTCTTTTTTTCCTATGTCAGAATAGTGGAATTTCTTTCGACTCTCGTAATTTGTTATTTCAACAGTTTTTACGTAATTAAAACAGGCCCGCTAAACTCGCCCATTTAAGACATTGGTGCGCTTTAGATTCTTAGATTTTGCCTCGCATTTTACTAATGGCCAGAGCCGCCTCTGTCTTTATTGGACTTAATTTTACTTGCACATTTTTTTTAAGAGAATGAATAGCTCAATTTAACCAGATAATGCATTTCTGCAACTCAGAGCAAAGGAAAACACTTGATGCCGACCTTTCAGAGGACTGGGGTCATATAATTTTCTTTCCCCGTCGCATCTTAGCATAATCTTTGTAAACTGTCTTATAAACACAACAAACAACATATACGCAATTATAAGAATCAACTAACGATTAGGGAATAGTCCTTACCTCTTCCACTCTCCTTACTTATCTCTCATTATCATAGCCCGATGCGCCTTCTATCAAGATAACTTGACATCTTTAAAAAAATATGCAGTAAATGCATTTATAAAATTAAAAAAAAAACACCTAACATATAGATCTAAACCTATACATCTTAAAATACATATGTAGACCTTTCTTTATGGTACAGGCTATAGTTTCGGGTTAAAACAATACTTATAATAATTAAAACAATTTTTAAAAAAGGATTAATAATGCTGGTTTCAAGTATTTTGTAATGGAAATGTTGAACATTGAAACAGAAGACGCAAAGGAAATAGTTAAGTAGGTGGGGAGCGAACATCATGTCTTATTTTGAAATCTGAACGTCTATTGGCTGAACGTTACATAATTACTTAGGGAGAAAGAGAGAAAGGGGTGGGGGGGGGGGTAGGAGAAAGCGGGGGAAAAAAGAATGAAACAGAAAAAAAAACAGAAAAGAGAGAGAGCGAGACAGAGGCGAGAGATAATGATAAAGAGGAAATGAGAGAGAAGGTAAGTGAGAGACAGAGAAAGGGGAGAGAAAGAATTAGAGAAACAGATAGAGAGAAAAAAGAAGAGAAAGAAATAAAAAGAGGGAGAGAGAGAAAAAAAGAGAAAGAAAAAGAAGAGAGAGAGACAGAGAGAAAAGGAGGAAATTAAAGAAAGTTGGAGAGAAACATGGAGAAGAAAAAGAGAAAAGAAAGAAAAGGGGAAAGAGAGAGAGAGATGGAAAGGGAGAAGAAGATTGATACAGAAAAAAAATGTAGAGGAAAGCAGAAGAGAAATAAATAGAAATAGAGAGACTAAAGGAAATACTACGATATAGACTAGAAAAAGATGAAGAGAAAGAAATAAAGAGAAAATGTGGTAGAGTGAGAAAAAGAAAAGAGGAAAAGGATGAGAAAGAGAACTAGAAAGAGAGAGAGAAAGAGAGAGAGAAAGAGAGAGAGAAAGAGAGAGAGAAAGAGAGAGAGAAAGAGAGAGAGAAAGAGAAAGAATGATTGAAACAAAAAAAGAGATGGGTTGGGAAAAAATATATATATATAAAAACGGAAGCATCGATTTTTAGTTTATTTTTTGTGTGACAGACGACAAGATGGAGTACTGGAGCCTCGCTTTGAGATTTGCACGCGGTACGTTGTGCACATGTAAAAACAAAATTGACATGTAATGTGTTTTGAAACACTTTTCTTTCACTTCCCTTGCATCTATGGCCAGTTGATTTAGCTTTATTGGATGCAAACAAAATATGTACAGACTTTCAAACCAGTCTTAGGATTGGAACCACACTAAAGAAAAGGCTAGAACATAGCATCAAGATCATGCGACAACATCTTCATTTCAGTTCAATACAATACAAAGCATTTGTATAAACAATAAAATAAAACAAACGAAAAAACAACAACAACCAAAAAAGACAAAACTATCATCTATTTTTCAGTTCCAGATAGACCACTTGCATACAACGGCTTTGTTTCCAACAGGTGTTGCAAAATATGCAGGTCGCAGCTTGGTTTTTCGTAGTCACGTGAAATAGTGATCTCATCCTTACGTTTTCCAAATCTATGACAATGTTTTATTATTGTCAGGTTCTTATCAAGATTTCTAGAAACATCACGACCCACTGTACTGGTGCTAATTATTGTTACGTGTAATCGACTCTTGCTATACATAAGAACATAAAATTAAAATGTTATTTAACCTTGGTTAGGCCAATAATAGAATATGCATCCTCTGTTTGGTACCCCTAAATTCAAGAAAACATTTAGAAGCTGTATAAGACACAAAATAGAGCAGTGAGATTCATAACAAATGAATATTCATATTTGACTAGAGCAGTGATGCTCAACCTAATTCGACCTGCGGGCCATTTTAATTTAATTAAACTTGTTTTGCAGGCCACATGAACGAAAAGGTAAAAAAAAAAAAAAAAAGCAATGATACTTACCTTAATTTGAAACTCTTTGATTAGAAACCCATGGATCTAGTAGGCCTACTTACATAAATTACATTAAGGAATTGGATATAATGAAGTTTGTTTTTTCACTCCTCATAAAATGATTAATTTCTCTTCTTAAAATATGAGAAACAATATGAGAAACAATATGAGAAACAATATGAGAAACAATATGAGAAACAATATGAGAAACAATATGAGAAACAATATGAGAAACAATATGAGAAACAATATGAGAAACAATATGAGAAACAATATGAGAAACAATATGAGAAACAATATGAGAAACAATATGAGAAACAATATGAGAAACTGGCTTAACCAAAGACTCTTTTTCTTTTTGCTAAACGTTTCCTTCAATATCTAGGCGTAGTTTAGCAATCTTCTTATTCACGGATCAAACTAAAAATGCCGTCAGTTTTGTGTTTCCTAATGACGTTGTTACATGTTTCCATTGTTTTTGATTGCTTTTTTACGTAACACTTTGTGAACACATCAAATCTATTTTTTATTATCATGCTCCACACACGAAAAGTTAAGATTCGTTCACTTTTTTTGGTAGATTCCGGGAGATTCTGGAATGGGATAAAAAGCCCAAGTACCTTGGAGTAATTCTCGATCAGGAACTGACTATGTGCGATCATATCCAACAGGTGAAGGAAACAGCTTCCGAGAAGCTGAACATCGTAAAGAAACTAGCTGGAACGAAGTGGGGAGCGAGAGCGGACGTGCTGAGAGGACTGTACATGGGTGCAGTACTCTCTCACATGGACTACAGTCTTCCTGTTCAGGTCTGGGCTTCGCAAATGACTCTAGCAGGCCTAGATGCTGTTCAGAACCAAGCCATAAGACTAATCTGTGGAACCTTTAGGACAACGCCAATTGCCGCTGGCGAGATTATGGCAAACATTCCACCGTTGAAATTGCGCAGAGAGCGAGCCGTCATACTAGCTCACGAGAGATATATGCGGCTGGAAGATGGATGCCCACTCATAAGTCTGGTCGACAACTGGGAGGGTAGGAGACGCCTCAAAAACCGGCCCTGTTTCATGCATGTGGCGCGTGGGTTGGTCAGAGAGGCGAATCTGCCGGTGGAGCGGGCTGCTCTTTCCCCGTCCGATTCTATCTTCCCGATGGAGACCCTCGGCATGCCGACAATTCGGACCCAGTGGTGACGAGGCAGAGTCACCCCACACGGCTACTACAAGTAGCCAGAGAGACTATAGCTTCATATCCAGCCGGAGTAACCACCATCTACAAAGACGGCTCTGTGCAGACGCTCGAGGGAACTGTGAAAGCTGGGTACGGGGCGGTAGTTAGACTCACTGGCAATCCCGAAAGTGACGAGTTCAGGGGATCCTGTCAGCAGAAAAGCAGCCTCAAGGCTGAACTCGAAGCAATGTTCCAGGCACTGGACAGGGTGGCAACGAAGGTACGTAACGGGACTGCGTCAGCGAACGACATAGTCCTTTTCACTGATTCGATGGCCGCGCTAGAGGCCTTTGAAGGGCTAGATGAAGGTGTCAGAAGGGTATGGGACGTCCTAACGGTCTGGGGGCGTCTCCTACGATTCGATGTGAACGTTACTTTTCAATGGGTGCCCGCCCATTGTGGGGTGGTCAGCCACGACTTGGCTGACCAGCTCGCGAAAACCGCGGTCGCAACGGCGATCGAACATGATGAACCGTGCACTTATCAAAGTGTACGATCCCTGGTCAACAAACGCATGTTGACACTTTGGCACGATGGCTGGGATTCTTCGGACAAGGGACGTGAGCTTCACCGGGCAATGAGTAGACCAGACAAAGAGATGCATGGTGGCAACTGAATCATGCGGAACAGGCAGTCCTAGCCCAGTTCCGGGTCGGACACTGTCCAATTGGTACTTACCTCGGACGGTGGAAGGAAAACTACGACACACGGTGGCGCCATTGCATGGAGGACGACGAAACAATAGAACACATTCTTTACGAATGCAGAGTTCTGCACGAAGGACGATTGGGACAAGGATTAGATAGAGAGATAGCTGGTTCATGGCCGACACATAGGCTGTCCTTGTACGGGAACAAGGCAACCTTAAGACTCACTGCTCGCTTCCTCTCACGTGCTCTAAGGGAGTAATTCTCAGCATGTTTTTCGTTGTCAATGGGGTTTCTGACTCGGTGGAGGGGAGCTAACCATCCGTAGGCAAAAAGTTCCAAAAGTCATCGACCTTTTTTTTTTTCCTGATACGTTGAGACTTAGACATGTGTTTTAATTTCCACATTAGTCGAACATAGGTGTTTGTTTTTTCTTTTCAGAAATGACAGGCATTGATGTGGTGTCGCAGATCATCCGTGAAATAGAGAAGCAAGAAAGACAGAGAGAAATGATGCTGAAAGGCTGAAATTCAATCATGAAGGGGAACTTCTATTTTTATTTGTAAAAAATCTGGGCAAAAATGCAATAATAAAAGTAACTAGGAAAGACTTAAAGAAATGAATTTCTAACAAATAATTAGTGGTTCACTTTTTTTAATGCTGATGTTGCTATGCGTGGAATTAATCAAGGGTACCGAGAGAGGGAGAGAGAGAGAGAGAGAAGAGAAAGGAGAGAGAGAGAGAGGAAAGAGAGAAGAAAGAGAGAAGAGAGAGTAAAGAGAGTAAAGAGAGCGGAGAAAGGTGCGAGAGAAGAGAAAGGAGAGAACGAGGTGAGAGACTGAGAGAGACGTGGGAAGAAGGAGAACAATGGAGGAATGAGACAAAGGGAAGAGAGACAGGAGAGTAGAGAGCGATGTAGAGGGAGAAAGTATTAGAAGAGAAAGATAAGAGACAAAGTTAATTAGAATCAGAAAACTAGTTTACGTAACACGCCTTCCGTCTCGACCGAGATGAATACTACGATAAGATTCATATAGAAGATGAAGTATTTGTATCGCCTGCTGGAACATAACCCCAGTAGTGTACATTGACACTCGCTGCCTGCTCATTCATCAGTAGATATAAACCAGTACCCTTGGCCACCCTAGAGAGAGCAGGGTGTTCACGCAACGACCACGATGATGTGCTCCTGGAAGAAAAGTGAATGTGTCCTTAGCCTGTCATACTTTTGGACGGTAATGTTTTTCGAGAAGAGGGCTCCACAGTCACACGAATTAGTGTTCTATGAGATAAACCATAGTCATTCTACGACTCAAGTAGTAACACTGTGTATCTAGAGGTCAGGAAATATTAGTTTGTTTTTTTACAAAGTCTATACATAGTTGGGTTTTTTTTTAGGTTTATGTAACATTCAGTTTCAAAGGATTATAAGCGCACCAGTCTGTAAAGTTGTATTTTTAAATTGAACTTCGACTTCTAGTTTCTCTTATCTTATAGAATACTGACGTTACTTCACGGCAAATACATCATACCCTAGATGATCCCGAAACAAACCCCCCCCCCCCCCCCCTGACAGAAGATGATTACGCCCTACGCGTGTTCCTAGGTCCCCTAGTTTCGCCTCCTGCAATAAGGCTGGCTGTCACAGTGTCATCACTAAAGTTAACGAGTCTTAAAAGCTTCATTACTGAACAGTACTGGAGAAAGAGCCCATCTTTGTGGGGGCCCCTGTACGTCGCCCCCCCCCCCCCCACAAAGTTGAGGATTTAATGCTGGGCACGTTGGGTAAGGAGAATTAGAATACTCGTTGATGTGTTGACATGCAGCCGTTGATGTGTTGACATGCAGCCGTTGATGTGTTGACATGCAGCCGTTGATGTGTTGACATGCAGCCGTTGATGTGTTGACATGCAGCCGTTGATGTGTTGACATGCAGCCGTTGATGTGTTGACATGCAGCCGTTGACATTGAACTAGCTTTCACTTACGATGTAATAACCAATACTTGAATGAGTTATTTTTTTTTTTTTGGATACACATCGACAAACACCAGCAGATAACCAAAGAGTGGAGTTACGCGAATAGTCATATGAGTCACGTCATAGCTACTTAGAAAGTTAAGGGACATGATGAGACGAGATGTTAGATGCTGAAGCGTCTAAGCAACGAGTGTCAAAATTAAGGTCAAAATTATTTAAATATAATTATTTCAGCTGTCATGTTTTCCAACATATTTATTTATAGCTTAAGCGTTTTCAAGGGGGACAATCACTCAAGAAGGTTAGTTCTGGATATGTTTAAATTACTGGCCTTTGGTTGTTTAAAAATAATCAAAATAAAACAATAACAGAAAATGTTTGGAACAAAAAAAAAAACTTGGACTATTTAGTATACGTCTGTTTAGAGTGTATCCTATTTCGCTGGCTATATTAGATATTATTTGTACAAAAATGTTTTTACAAGAGGTTTGTGTAACTGTTTTATAGAAGATATTTTAAAAATGATTTTTAAAATGTTTAGAAGAAAGCCGTATTATAGACGATATTTAAAAATAAAATGATTACAGAAGATGTGTTTAGAAGATATTCTAGAAGATAAAGCTATTTGAAAAGGATATATTTTAGATGTTTTTAAAAGATATCTTAGAAGATGTTTCAAGAGGATGTTTATGGAAGATATTTTTAGAATACTTTGATAGAAGATGAATATATTTTTGAACATGTCGTTTCTAGAAGATGTTTTTACAAGATGTTTTTAGGAAGTGTCGCCCTCTAAACGTTCCCTTTTCATGACGTTTTCATGACGTTTTCTCTCAGACTGTAAATTAGCTGATACAGTTCTCTTTCAAATGAATATATCGTCTGCTACTGCCCATGGACATAAACTTACTTCGGTGTATTGAAAGACTAATGGAGTAAATAAACAAATGGCGATTGCGAAATAACAAAATGAAATGATACAACATGGTTCCTGAAATGAACACAATTTTAAAAAAAAAATAAAGAATGAGTTTATTGTAGTAGAAAGCATTTATCAAACTCTGAAACACAACCACAAAATATATTATAGCTAGTGTATGACTTCAACCTCGAATGTTTCTAAATGTTTGTTTCTATTCAAACATGTGGTCCAGAGTGTGCTTATGGCTTCGCTCTCTCGCGTTTAATATTACGTTGATTTCTATAACATATACAATACTTTACTGATATTCAAAACTTGACAGAGTACAACATTGCAAAATCTACACAATGGCGTGGAAGGACTAGAATATCTTATGTTGTTCAATATATTTGATGATAATTTTGTTATATGTGTTAGCACTTAACATCGAGCTCCATATTCCAGTTGATGTGAACATTGTTAATTCGCATGGCAGCCCTACAGATTGGCGCCCCTAACACTCTTTCTTTCCATTTTCTCTCATACAATTTATTTCTTGGGGCACACTGTTTACTCCTGTCAAACTTTGCTAGAATTGAGTTATTCGTTACGCAATACATCAGCTTTACACATTTTTGTTTGTGGACAGTCGATTAAATATACATAGAATAATTATAGTCTATTTTGGGCGTAGAAAAATATAATTAAAGAACTTTTACACACACTCTATTTTTAAAAACATGATCAGTTTTTTAAAAAAGCACATTTACCCTTGGACTACCAACTCCTTTGCAATGTTCTTACAATTTAACCGGCAATGATGTTTAGAAAGAACCTAAAATAGTTAACTATATCAAAGTGATTCTCAAGCCGGCGTGGGTAGATATATTTCTATATTATTAATTCATTGAGTACTAAATAAGTTTTGATCCCATTATGCACTACACACACCACCTGCGAGACGATGGTAGAGGCTCGCCAACCAAGCCAACTAGAAACATCGAACTTGCTGCCTATACTACGGCTCAGTTGTCTCTCGTACTGCTTTGTACAGGCGCACTCTTTTAAATGGTCGACTTCTTCCTGTGGGCAGTGGGAACTGTAGGAATAAAGAAGCGCTAAAAGTAAACAGGTCATTTCAAATGTATCCATAATCCATTTACAAAAAAAAGACTTAGTCGAAAATAGTGCCATACTAAAGACCTCCCCCCCCCCACACACACCTCCATAATGATTATAGGTAGACTATTTTAAGCTCTTTTTAACATATTTCTGGAGCATATCATGATGGAAACTCTAGAAGGAATTACCATAAACGGGCGCCCTATTTTCAATGTCAGGTTTGCAGACGATATAGACCTCATTGAAGAAAATAAAGACCACGTACAAGTTCTTACTTCAAAACTGGATGGTGCCAGCTGGTTGGCTTGGAAAGCAGTGCAGAAAAAAAAAAGGAAAATACTAGGGTAATAATACGAGATGTTGCATACAGGTGAATGGCCAAAGATCAAAAGAAATTCCTAGAGTGGAATATAACAAGAGAGGGAGGATCAATGAAAGAGATAAAAACACGTGTAAGATTGGCATCCGCTGCCATGAGCAAACTGTGGACAATCTGGAAGAGTAACGTCAGCTTCCCAGGAAATAAAAAGTGTTTTCTTCGCCAGTGGGACACTAAACGCTGATGCTGAAAGAAAAATTCAATCCTAAGCATGCTACAGAAAATTGCTGGGTATCAGAAATCAGGAAAAGTAGAAAAATGAGTTAACAAATGGCTGTAAAGAGACGAAATAGATCGGCTTCACTCTGGCTATTGCTAAGAACACACGAAGTAAAGTCTACATGACATGTGAAGTAACGTCTGCATGTATTACATATAAAGTAAAGTCTGCCTGGCATACGAAGTAAAGTTTGTATTAAATATAAAGTAAAGTCTGCCTGGCATACGAAGTAAAGTTTTCCTGACATATAGATGCTGTAGAAAACCCGAAGTAATGCAAGTGGTGCACATAAATTAAAGCATGTTTGGCTTGTAAAATGCTTTACATGTTTCGTATGTTCCTTTCAGAGTTAAAGATAGTTTATTTCCTAGTCCTCTAGCAGGAAGACGGGGGATGGGAGCGGGCAGGGTTTGAACCCTGGACCATCGATAAATTAAAACCAAAGTCCGGAGCGCAAACCGCACGACCTGGCAGCCATGTATGACATGAGATAAAATTTGCTTGACACATAAAGTAAGGTCTGTGGTACACATGGAAAATGACACGTAGAATAATGACTGTAACACATTAGCCGTAAAAATCTGTGTGACAAATGAAGTAAGGTCAGTGTAAAACATCGAAATGGTCGGTAAGTGCAAGTCACATGAAATAAAGTCAGTAAATCACATGATGAAAAGACTTTAAAGAAAGTTAAGTTTGTGTGACACAGGAAGTTAAGATAGAGTGATACAGGAAGGTTTGTGCAACACAGAAAGTTAAGATTGAGTGACACAGGAAGTTAGGTTTGTGTGACACAGAAAGGCTTGTGTGACACAGAAATTTAAGATTAAGTGACACATGAAGTTAGGTTTGTGTGACACAGGAAGGCTTGTGTGACACAGAAAGTTAAGTTTGAGTGACACAGGAAGTTAGGTTTGTGTGACATATTAAGTAAAAAAGTCTGTATTAAAAATGAATGAAGTAAAAAAAAAAAAAAAACGACATCCCTTGTGAAGATCAGATTCCGAAAGTCCAGCCCGGTGCCTTACCTCGTACACAATCTGAAAGCCTCGCTGTCCATCTTGGAGCAGACGTGCCTCTGCATGCGATGAACATCCATCCATATCTCCACGTCTTGGAAGGTGATGTGAAAACACTGGTGTGTCACGTGGCGGCACAGTTCGTCCTGGAAATCGATGCTCTCACGGAGCTGTTGCATGTAGTCCAGGGAGAAGCACACCTCGTCCACAATGTACTTGATGGTCAAGAAAGGACACGCATTTCTAGATCAATCAATCAAGATGTAATCATGCATAAACAAATATATGTATTACCAAGGGGGGAACCCGGAAAAGGTATAGAATTTGCGGTAAGTATTTCGTCGCTATGTCAAGACTCTACCTCTTCCTCCAGTCTTCAACTATTACTTTTTTTAAGTCTCAAATATATCCTGTTATAGCACGATTAGGAAATCGGGGAGATTTTGACTTCGTGACAATTACGTGACTAGTAAAAACAAGAAGAGGTTTTAGAGACAGAACGAAATATCATCCGACGTAAACAGACTACTTCCAGGACAACGTAGAGATAAGTCGCATTTTAAAAACGTCTAGAGTTAGCTGACATTCGATGGTTCCCTTCATTGCTTTTAAACTTGTTCGACATTCAGCATCAGCGTCGACAAAAGTATATTGATTGTTCGACCTTTCGCCGGTGTTATTAGATTACGTATTACGTTGAGTGTTACCTCCATTTGGTTTATTTGCATTAGACACTGCGGTTTTGCCTGACAATCAGCACGTGATGAGTGCATAACTTATGTAGCCTTTTAAAAAAAGAAAATATTATTTTATATTCTTTAATCTGAAAACATCTTGACAATGCATGGGCCTTCTTGAAAATATTTGTCTTTAGTTTTCAATGAAATTGAACTAATGATTACAATAAACATTTGCTTTATTAGGAGGCGCGATGACTAAAAGGTCCGGGTTGGAATCCTGGTGAAAACTGATTTTTAATTTTGGGAAGTTTGTGCGATTCTAGGTCCAGCCAGCTTTAATGGGTACCTGACACAAGTTGGAAAAGGTAAAGACGTTGGGCGATATGCTGGCCACATGACACCCTCGACACCGTGGGCCACAGAAACAGAGGATCTTTACATCATCTGCCCTATAGACCACAAGGTATGAAAGGGGAGCATTACTTTACTTTCTATGATAGAAACAACAACAAAGACTTTGCCGAAAGAAATATTGCTATACTGTTTCTTATTATACGTACGTTTTATAGGGTGATAGTTATTTACTTATTATATTGAAAATACTCGATAAGTGACTCGAGCTAAGATTAATTAAGATTCCAACTACGACGCCAACTAATTTGTTTCCCTTTTTTATTCTAGTACCAGAGAATGAGTGGATTACTGTAAAACATTGTCGAAGAGGTCTTACTTAATGAACTTTGTTTTGAGGTTCTGGAGTTAAGATTAAATAGTTTTACAGGAGAATTCTAGTTTTGAAACCTTGTTCACACTTGTGTCCAACACTTTGTAACTCTCCAAATGAGAGCTTTAAAGTTAGTATTGCTATCTGGCTCCGCATCACCAACAGAGTCACGTGATTACGCGCACCTCCCAGAGCCCGCCCATAATGAAGGCTCTTTAGCTCGGAGAGCCAGATAGCCAAAGTTGATGTTAGACTGGTGCCTTGCGATAGCAACGGATCGTGGTTCCAGTCCTATTTAGTCTAAATTTCGCGATATTTTCTTCAACCTCGTCTCTCAATAACCTTGGTGCTACTATTATTTTATCTTACATGTCGTTTGATCTTACTTTGTTTCAGCACTATAAGCTTCAAGCTCCATTTACCTTAAGCATATCGCATTAGCTTGCAGCTGGGAACACTCGGTGGGTTCTATTCGAGCCAGACATATCTTCAACGTGTTAATACAGATATCCGATATTCCTATCATGTGGTCGAAGTTGAGAGTGCATGCCACGACCTGTGCCTGGTCATATTCTGATTCGTTGGACCCGCCACTAAAAGTTAAAGAATAGTTTAGCCTGAATTTGTAAAAAATCACTTTAATTACTTGCACAAAAAAAATTCTAAACAACAAACTGTGTCGCGTGGGTCTGGTTGAGCAGAGTAAGACGGGGCTTATATTGCCCGGTTCCTGCCCGATGCCCTACACTGTGGAGAGTCAGTGGAAACAGTGCCGCACATCTTACAAGAGTGTCCGCAGCTCCGAGAGTCCTGCCCAATATCTTTAAGAATTTTAAGAACTTACTCCAATGTTGAAGACATATATTTATTAAGTAAAATAATAGCTTACAAGTAGGCAATCTCAGCCATCAATAACATGAATAAGTTCTCCAATATGTTTCAAAAACATTTACAATTCCAATATGCATACACACTATAAAACATTCTAAACCACAGACCTAACACGTATGTCTCTTCTCAGAACATGGCGCAGACTCTTACTGAGCATGCGGTTTCTTCTCATCATGTGACCAACAAAAAATAGTACCCCGTGATTGCCAATGTGAAGTCCTCTATTTCACGTTCAAACAACATATTTCATATATCTCGTGCTGATAACCAAACCCTAGTGTTACACCTATATACCGAGTTACGTCCTGAGAGTAACACGGCACTAGTCAGCGCTACTCCTTGACATTGTTAGTCATTCCGCATTAAAAGAGTTAATACTCTGTGTGGAATACATACATTAGGATCACTAATTTATATAACAACGTGAAAAGCAAGATTACATGGAAGTGACGTAATATTTAGTTTATTTAAAAACAAACTTCGGACACTTATTTGGGAGCCCCCCTTTCAAGTGGGGGCCCGTGGGGATCTTCAAATTCTCCACCCTCCTCCCCCAACACTAGCTACGCCACTGCCTGTGGAAGCATTTTATAGGTAGCGGAGTGGTTATAACTATTAGCACTACGTAATGACACTCTCATGGAGTCACTGGCTACAATATACTGCCTTAAATAAACATAGTACAACACACTGTCTGAAAGGCACTTAATACAATAGACTATCTGAAATAGGCTCCTTGTATTATACTCACTTCAAACAACATTACACACCTAAATGCACAGGTCTTGGTTTCAGCATCTTTCATGGCCATGCAGATGGTCTCTCGAAAATACAAGTAGTAGAAGGGCTCCAGAGTTTTGGCTTGTGAGGTTTTAAGGGCACAGCCCCAGATGACCTTACCTATTGGGCCCCCAGCAAGTATGACCTTAGACTTGTATTCATCGCTGGCACAAAAAGCTTCTAGAATTTCGACGCTCTCTTTTTCAGTGCAGTTTTTTCTTTCAAAGATAAGAAACAGAACGTCAGAAGAGTTAATTTAAAAGCAAGTCAAATATATACACAATATTTTAACCAAAAAAACAACATAAAAATACTTATAAAAATATACAAATGCACACATATAGACATGGGATACCGGTCCGGTATAAAAAAGAAAGTATGAATTAAAATTGTTTTAGTTGTAGTCGGATATCGAACCCGTACTCTGGCACCCTCATCTTGATGAATCTACGTCTCTATTCATTTGGTCGAAGCTACTTTGTATAATTTTCATTGTTGTATTATTTATTGACACTTTCATTATATAAACATCTAGATCTAGATTGCTTATTTAGAACTCTTCTTCTAGATCAAGACTCTTGATGTAATCTATATTAGATTTACATAAGTATATAAGAAAAGATAAGATAATCTAACAATAAACTTTAAAGTAACTTTAAATTTAATAAACGATTCAGTTATCGGGACACTATGGCTGACTTCGCCATGCTCTAATGATTTTCCTAGAACTTTTGGCAGTTGCTGTATATCGCTAGCCAAATCAATATGGTGATCTGTTTGAGTGCTATTTTTTTAAAGTTAAAAAAAAAAAGAAATAAGTTTAAACTTGGTTAGAGAATGAGAAAATATTTTAATTGAAAGGACAAAATGTTCTTCTGTATTTTAGCATTCCTTAAAGAGATAAATAATATTCAGGAAAATGTCTTCTAAGTCTTGATCCAAAGGCCTATCATTGGAATGTTATAAAGTGTAGTAGATCTATACATTCGCTTAACCAGGATTCTTTTCGGGGAAAGGTGGTGGGGGCGGGGTAGTAAATATTTTATTATTATTTAAAATGTAACATTCGTCCGTTATTAAGGGAAAAACAATCCCACTCTATAGGTTGTATAAAGAAGGAATTGTCTTTTTTTTTTTTTTTAAAGCGTTTTTAGTGTTTTTCTTGTTTTTAACTTTGTACGCACTAACACACGCATAAACCAACTATTTCCTATAGTTACGTGTTTCTCTTGTTCTGGCTAAATGTACTAGTACACATAGAAAAACACTGCAAAGAACTTGACAACTTTCAGCTTCGTATGGCTTTATTGATTCCAGCGATTCGTCACTGTAACATGTAGCGTACAATATCTGGTAGTTTATGCTTCACTATACTTCGCTAGTATATCACTGTGCTTCCGTTGCAATTCATCTCTTCTCAACTTGCATCGATCCGTATTCCATTATACTCTGCTGTTCCTAGTCGTATTCAACTCTACTGAATCAGTGCCGTACGCGTCTTACTTTAACTGTATCGACATTAACGGCTCAGGTCCACTGTATAGACTTTAACGGCTCAAGTCCACTGTAGTTCGCTGTGTAGACTTTAACGGCTCCAGTCCACTTCAGTAACTCTACCCTAGTTAACTTGCATCGAGTCGTACACATTTCTTTTCTACTGTCGCGTACAGTGGACAACAGTTACAACGACTCTACCGACGACTCTACCGATGACTCTACCGACGACTCTCAGATTTATATAGGATCTCTAATCGCTTCTCCAATTTTGCACAAACACTGCTAGTACCTTCTGGAACTTCAAGTGACGACACGTCACATCCTGCCTTTGTGTACACATGTACGTCCCAGAGAACACTCGCTGACGTATCAGCCACGGGGGGGTCACATGTAGTGACCTCTACCTATCACTGTTCTTTTCTAACAATATTTAATGAAAAAGAAAACATGCTTTAGAACAAGAAAAACTTTAAAAATACTTTTAAAAAAAAACAATACCTCCTATATACAACTTAAAGGGTAAATTTCATGCTAATCCGTTCAGCTGTTCAAGGGATCTCTGGGAAGCGTGCTCGAGAGGCCATACAAAGCTTATAAAATGGAAATAACTGCAAATGTACAGTCATATATCTCAATATTGTAAGATTTATTTTCCCCTTTTTCTATATCATACAATCAATTGGTTAATTCATATATTGATTCATGTTTTGCTAGGGACAAACATTTTTGTGCAAAGTTTCAACTTGATCCGAAAATTGGAATTGGGAGAAAAAATGGTTTTAAAAAATTGTACCAAAAAACAAAGACGAGTTTATATGAGCTTTGGTTTTAAAAAAAGGGGAGATCATTCTTACTGTAAACAGTAACTTTCGCTTTGTACAGTCGAGCAGGATCTGGCTCTGAAGCATTGATCTGCCCTTGCTACGCATTCCTTAGTAAAGAAGGACAAATCAACTTGATCTTCACAAAAGATTTCCTTAATGATTCTGTTTTGCTCTTGATCGCATTCAAAACTGAAGGAAATAGAGAAGAAAAAAAAAGGTCTGACCTGGTTACACGATGGCAAGACTTTACTTACAACGATGTAGGTCGGTGCTTACTAGCTGCACTGGGTATCGAGACCAATTGTCATAGTAGGTCTGAACCGACCCGGGTATGCTGTTCTGCCTCAACTGGGCACCCGGGTGGAAACGGTTACTTGAGGGGGTAACTAGGCAAATAAATGGCAAAACAAAACCCCCTTGGGAGTGTCCAAGGGTACGCCAGAGTAGACCCATTGAACGGACGGAGTTGAAAGAGAGCTCTCACGACCCTGTCGATAATCCATGCGCCGTTCCTCAAGGGACCGTTACATAGATGGCGAGTTCCCCCATGGTTAGGTTGGTATAACATAGGAAGATGGCGGAGGCTCCCGATAAACTCGGTCCTTTAGCCATATCTAGCCCATGCGTCCAGAGGCCAGTTATGTCGGAAATAGTAATGCTTTATATAGGCATTGACTAGGGTCTCTTCCAGACCGAACTGCGGTTCACGCAGGTTTTTTTTTTATGTTTGACGCTCAAACAGGTTTTTTTTTCAAACTTAGAGCTCGAAAAGCCTTCAGCTCAACTCTTAGACGATCAAACGGTCTGAACCGAGACCAATCGTCATAGGAGGTCCTAACACCGACCTGCGACGTCACAACCTGTGGGCAGTTTAAATAGCACGTCACGTGACCTACCAGCAGATTGCGACATCGCAGGTTAGCGCCTCACTCAGCATTACTGCTATAACAATAACTCAATTTTTTAAATCCTTAAAAAATTAAAATTAAGCTTATTTAAGGGGGAAAACTCCTTACTTACAACTATATCTCTCAATAATTGTCAAGACTCATTTCTTCTCTAATATACATATGTGTATTACTAAATGTACCCAAATCCTGGGCAATACCACAACGACACATACAACGATAGAACAAATATTCAGAATGCCAACTCACAGACATATAACATGTTTATTACATTATCTGTACTATAATACAGAATCAGTTCAGACATTTGAAATATCCAGTATCAATTTAAAATATATCAGCTTAATATTCCATAGACTGAATAGTGACAACACAGAGAAATAATTAGAGTCCACACTTCGACTATATCTATATCCTAAAGTCCAACTGTCCTGGACTAGGAACAAAACCACACTGCCTTATTATGAGTTACATTATTTTCAACAAAAACATCTCACCAAATCAAAACAATCCAAAACAATAACAGTTTTGAAGTCAACAACCTGAATTGCCCCCCCCCCCCTTCTCCTCTACAGTAAACAGGAGACCCAGGCTGACCAGAACTCAGTCCTGACAATAATGTAGAAGCTATTTCCCCTTTCGATATCAAGCAAAATAAATCCTTAACAATAATTAATTCACTAATTAGTTGATTTGTTGTTTTTTTCATATTGATTTATGTTTGTTGGCTACTATACATAATTGTTTAAAGTTTCCACTTAATTCGAGAATAGGTGTCGGAGATATAGGCGCACAAAGCTAAGGGGACAAAACCCTAGATATTTTACCGTATATGTGAATACCGAAGGATTGATTTCCCTTGTTGGTATACAAAATAATTAATTACCAGTGATTAATTAACTAATTAGTTGTTGTTTTTGTTTTATTCTTGTATTTTCTACGCGAATAAATGATGGTAATAAGTTTCAGCTTGACTCGATAATGGGCATGGAAGAAATAACGTGTACAAACTTTTACCAGACAGACAGACAGACAGAGTGAGTTGAGCTTTGTAACAATATAGATGCAAAGACTAACAACTTTCACATGCACACACACACACACACACACGACCAGTGATTTATCAATTAGACTTCTACGTACTTCTTGGTGACCAGAAGTAACCTTGAGAAACCCTGATGGTTCTATCAAATATAAAGTTACTAACAAATATGATGGTTCTATCAAATATAAAGTTACTAACAAATATGATGGTTCTATCAAATATAAAGTTACTAACAAATATGATGGTTCTATCAAATATAAAGTTACTAACAAATATGATGGTTCTATCAAATATAAAGTTACTAACAAATATGATGGTTCTATCAAATATAAAGTTACTAACAAATATGATGGTTCTATCAAATATAAAGTTACTAACAAATATGATGGTTCTATCAAATATGATGGTTCTATCAAATATAAAGTTACTAACAAATATGATGGTTCTATCAAATATAAAGTTTCTTACAAATATGATGGTTCTATCAAATATAAAGTTACTAACAAATATGATGGTTCTATCAAATATAAAGTTACTAACAAATATGATGGTTCTATCAAATATAAAATTATTAACATATAAAGTTATTAACAAATATAAAGTTACTAACAAATATGATGGTTCTATCAAATATAAAGTTACTAACAAATATGATAGTTCTATCAAATATAAAGTTACTAACAAATATGATGGTTCTATCAGATATAAAGTTACTAACAAATATGATGGTTCTATCAAATATAAAGTTACTAACAAATATGATGGTTCTATCAAATATAAAGTTTCTAACAAATATGATGGTTCCATCAAATATAAAGTTACTAACAAATATGATGGTTCTATCAAATATAAAGTTACTAACATATAAAGTTATTAACAAATATAAAATTACTAACAAATATAAAGTTACTAACATATAAAGTTACTAACAAGTATAATGGCACCAATAAATATGATAATACTGACAATAATGAGCATATGTGTACAATCATTAGCCGGCTAAGAGAGATTTACTCTTTATTTGAATTTTATTTGTTATATTGCTAGAAAGCGAAAGAGCATAGAAGATGTAAGGAAAATCTAAACAGACTCTGGCCGGTCAAAGGCTTTGTCTTCGTCAGGGTGTGGGAAAATATTCAGCTCGCTATTGGGTTTGCTTGGCCATGTGAAACACTGCACTTTTCTTTAATCTTTGGAACCAGAAACATTGTCATTTAATTAATTCAGAAAGCGGCAGTACATTAAATGTGAGAGACACACTGACCTCGTTGTGCAATCAGTGAGCTCTTCAGAGGCAAACAGAGAACAGAGATATCGGTGATTCGCGAGGAGCTCAAACCAGTGATTGCTGATGTTGAGGCACTGCAGCACGGCCACGGCGCACTTGGGGGGATAGAGTAGCGCCATATGGTAGACCCCCAAGCCCAGGAACTCCTGCACTTTGCAAGCCTTGAAACGAAGGTATCGGACGTTATCCTCAGTGCACACCTGTCTGGAAACAAGACATAGCAATATTTTGAGGAGTGTTTGTGTGTCTCTGTCTCGTAGAGAAAGGGGGAGAGAGGGGTGAGGAGAGAGTGAGAGAATGAGAAAGTTGAGAGACAGAAGTGGAGAGAGGGAAAGAGAGGGAGAGCAATTGAGAGAGAGAGAGGTAGAGAGACAGTTGGAGAGAGAGACAAAGAGAGAGGTGGGGAAAGAGACTGAAGTGGAGAGAAAAGGATAGAGAGAGAGACAGGGAGGGAGAGTGAAAGAGAGGAAGGTGGTGAGTGAGACAGAAAGAGAGAGGTGGAGACAAAGGAGAAAGAGAGAGGTAGGTAAAGAGAGAAAGTGGTGGAAAGAGAGAGAGAGAGAAAGAAGTGGAGAGAGAGAGTGGTGGTGAGAGAGAGAAAGAAGTAGAGAGAGAGATGGAGAGAGAGAAAGAGGTGGAGAGAGATGGAGAGAGAGAGAGTGGTGGAGAGAGTGACAAAGAGGTAGAGAGAGAGAGAGATGGAGATAGAAATAGGTGGAGAGAGAAAGAGAGGGAGAAAGCTAGGGAGAGAGTGGAGGAGAAAGAGAGAGAAAGGAAGAGAAGGAGAGAGAGTGGCGGAGAGAGGGAGAGATGTGGAAAAAGTTGTATACAAAAACATTATTTATATATGTATTTCTTACAAATATTTTGTTCCTAATTTCAGCCTCTGTTTATCTGTTAAGAACGTTAAGGTATAAGTGTGTCACGGATGGATGGATGTGTTCATATAGTATAAGTACAATTACAACTCTTCAATTCAAATTATCAAATCATTTTAAGGACTAATAGTAAAACAGGGAGTATCAATGAGTATGGTGCATCTGAATTCGCAGTGAACACAAATAGGCCGACGGACTCAAAAGTTTTGGCATCCCTGAGCTAGACTAAGTAACAATAAAAGGGGGTGGTGAAATTTCTAATATTTTTTTTGGTTGGTGCAACTTTCAATTTATAGCATTCTTAGGGAACTACGGCTCCATTGTTCCATTACTGCTGTGGACTTTTAAGGGAAGAGAGTGTTTCTGTGAGAAGGTTTCCGTGCTGCCTTTTCAACAATATTTTTTTTAAAGAAAAAGAATGTTACTCGAGTCTGAATTCAAGCTCGAGACTCCATGATGCTAGGTAGACGTATTAGCCGCTGAGCTATTCAAGTACTTACAAAAACAGAAGATTTGATAGTTCGTTTAAAATTGTTAGCGTACGGCCTATTACACAAGACCTATCTTTCCGAAGCTTAAGTAAAAAAAAAAGTTTCCCGTTTAGACCTTACGATCTATAGGGCATCTGTTTCTATGGCAATGGTTAACGAGCAGGGTGTCATGTGGCCAGCACAACAAACAACCGCCTTTACTTTCCCTTACTAAAGTCAGCCACCCATTAGAGTTTGGTGGACTCAGGGGGACCCTAAAATTCCCGAAATTCAAAATCCCAGTCTTCACCATGATTCGAAACCAGGACCCCAGGTTCGGAAGCCGAGAGCTTAACCACTCAGCCACCGTGCCCATTTTCCGTAGTTTAGTACATTTTAAAACTAATTAATTAATTAATTAACTAATTTAATCTTTTCACTGATTCATATACATATATATCCTTTGAACTCTGACCTTAAGCAAGTCATATTCTCGTTGTCCAGGTCCAAACACGAGTTTTCAAAAGTAAAGTTGCAGAGTTTAGCTTGTTGAAGACAGTTTGAGCCAGGTACCCCGTTGGTATCTGCTACTCTTTTGCAGGCAGCCATTACAAGAGACATGTAAGCTTCGTGGCTACATAACGACCTAAAAATATCGACGCATACAAGACTGGATTGTGGCATATTAAGAGATCTACGCAATAAATTTCAAGATCAACTTGATACATTGCAAGATCAACTTGATACATTGCAAGATCAACTTGATACATTGCAAGATCAACTTGATACATTGCAAGATCAATTTGATACATTACAAAATCAACTTGATACATTGCAAGATCAATTTGATACATTACAAGATCAACTTAATACGTTAAAGATCAATTTGATACATTGCAAGATCAACTTAATACGTACAAGATCAACTTAATATGTTACAAGATCAACTTGATACATTGCAAAATCAATTTGATACATTACAAGATCAACTTAATACGTTAAAGATCAATTTGATACATTGCAAGATCAACTTAATACGTTACAAGATCAACTTAATATGTTACAAGATCAACTTAATACGTTACAAGACCAACTTGATACGTTACAAGACCAACTTGATACGTTACAAGATCTACTTGATACGTTACAAGATCAACTTAATATGTTACAAGATCAACTTAATACGTTACAGGATCAACTTGCTACGTTACAAGACCAACTTGATACGTTACAAGACCAACTTGATACATTACAAGATCAACTTAATACGTTACAAGATCAACTTAATACGTTACAAGATCTGCTTGATACATTGCAAGATCTACTTGATACATTGCAAGATCAACTTGATACATTGCAAGATCAACTTAATACGTTACAAGATCAACTTAATACCTTACAAGATCTACTTGATACATTGCAAGATCAACTTGATACATTGCAAGATCAACTTGATACATTGCAAGATCAACTTGATACATTGCAAGATCAACTTGATACATTGCAAGATCATCATAAAACGTCACAAGATCAACTTAATACGTTACAAGATCAACTATACGTTACAAGATCAACTTAATACATTGCAAGATCAACTATACGTTACAAGATCAACTTAATACATTGCAAGATCAACTTGATGCGTAACAGGGTCAACTTGATATGAAATTTGCGCTATACATTACTAGAACAACGTGATTCGAGATTTGTGAGATGCATTAGTAAGTCAACGTGATACCTTACATGATCAATGCGATAAATTGCGAGATACAGATAAGTGAGAAGAGACCAACGTGATACATCGCAGGATCAACGCGCTAAATACTCGATCAACGTGATACAGCTAAAAGATCTACGTGATACAGCTAAAAGATCAACGTGATACAGCCAAAAGATCAACGTGATACAGCTAAAAGATCAACGTGATACAGCCAAAAGATCAACGTTTATACAGCTAAAAGATTAACGTGATACAGCTAAAAGATCAACGTGATACAGCTAAAAGATCAACGTGATACAGCTAAAAGATCAACGTGATACAGCTAAAAGATCAACGTGATGCAGCCAAAAGATCAACGTGATACATTTTGAGATTACTTTGAGAGGAGAACGACGTAATACGAGATTAACGCGATACCAACTAAAATGATCGTGAGATCTACTCAACAAAATTGTCACATCATAGCGACATATCATGTGATCAACGTAACACATGAGTTCAAAGTAATCATAGATTGACGCTTCGAATGACGATAGTTAAGCAAATCATGGGATTAACGCGACAGATCGTGTGATTATCGAAACAAATTATAAGATCAATACTATATTATGATCCTTATTTATTTACGTATGCACATGATGCATTTGAATTTCCGGTTTTAAAATTTAAAACAGGTAATTCAGTTTTTTTACAAAGCTTCTATCAACTCACTGTGTCTGTCTATCTGGTAAAACGTTTGTACACGTTATTGCTCTATTAAAAAATCGTAGGTCAATAACCGAATCTGAAAATTCGATGCCCTTAATAATGGAGTTTTAGCTTTATTTAATGTTGAAGATGGGGTTTTAACCTCAAAACACTCTGGAGGGGGTTTTAAACTGTAAATTCTCTGGAGGGTGTTTTAAACTTAAACCCTCTGAGGGGAATTTTAAACTCACCCCCCCTGACGTCAACAAGCATCCAGGGGAGGTTTTGACTACGCTCAATGAATTCTGTGGCTGTCGTTTGTTTTATCTTTTTGTTTTATTGAAGACGGGGGGGAGGGGAAGGCCTTAACCTCAAAACCTTTAAACTTAAAATTCCCATTGACTGTGATAGTTTAACATTCAAATCGCATCTGCAATAAACAAATTTATAGAGAGAAAAAAACAGTCACAAAATTCCACCACCCGCCCCCTGCGGGAACGATTTCATTTCGGTTTGTGTGTGTGTGGGGGGGGTGAATCCTAATTAAACCCGCTGGCTACGCCCATGATCATACCTACCCATTTTGAACACAGATCTGAAAGTTCCAGGAATGAATAACACTGCAGACTATTTCCTCCACCTTATCCGCATTATACCACTCGTCCCCAGGTAAGTAAATGGCATCCAGACAACGTATGATACGTTTGGCGCATGTGATAACGTTTTGGCCGATGACCGCTCTCAGATTCCTCACATAGTTGATACCGCGGCACGTTTCAGACAGGATGTAGTCCGTCTCTCGTTCGCTACATTTCTTCCTGCAATGCGTCAGAGCAAAGGATACAGCGTCAACTGTATATATTGTTTAGGGCAGTGAAACTAAATGAAAGACAAAATAGAGCCTAGAAAAAGATTAGATTATATTAGATTTTAGAGATATATGGTTAAGTGTAGTTCTATCATAGACTTATATGGTTCAGTGCATTTATACCATGAACAAATATGGTTTAGTGCAGTTATTTCATTGTTATATATGGTTCGGTACAGTTATATTATAAAACTATATAGTTTAGCGCTGTAATATCATACACTAGTATGATTCAATGATGTATTGAACATTACATTTATATCTTAGACAATTAGTTTATCGAGGGAAGCAAAATTAGTCAATTTACCATATAATAAAATGTGACGTACAATACTAACATACAGTGTCTTAGATTACAATTTTTCTCCATCCTCCTTTTCGTGTTGGTAATGATGAAGTAGTCTTACTTTTGTACAGCATTAGTATCAGTTGGTTGATATTATCAGTAAATAGTTTCACTTGCGTCTGCTTTCAGACGTACAGTCAGAAACCACGAATCAGAAACCCCATTAGTAACGAACCATGCTGAGATTACTTCCCTTAGAGCACGGAAGAGGAAGCGGGCAGTGAGTTGTAAGGTCACCTTGTCCCCAGTACAAGGACAGACCTCCTGCCACACATGGACCAGTATTCTCTCTCTCTCATTTCCTTGTCCCGATCGTCCCCCATGCAGAGCTCGGCATTCATAAAGAATGTTCTCTTTTGTCTCGTCGTCCTAAACGCAGTGGCGTCACGCTTGTCGTCCAAAGTACGCGCTTATTGGACAGTGTCCGACTCGGAACTGGGCTAGGACTGCCTGCTCCGCACGGTAGCGCTCCCACCACGCGTCCTTTCGGTCTGGTCTACTCAACAGCCAGTGTAGCTTTAGATTTAGACTTAACTTAGACTTTATTCCTCCCGCTCCGCTCGGTGCATTTGGCGGCAAGCTGTCTTCACAAAGATCTGCCACTTGCAATGTCTGGAGCCTCTTACCACCTGGTGTCCACTGCTCTGAGGTCCTCTATGAAAGTAAGGCGCCAAGTTATTCTAGGGCGTCCATGTTTGCTTTTTCATCGTATTGGCCTCCATGTCATCGCAACTCTTGGTATGCGTAATTCATTTTCGTCTAAGAACATGTTCCGCAGACCTCAAGCGACGCTCTGTCACAACCTCACTAAGTAGTCGACTCCCAGTTTGGCATAGAATTTCCTTGTTTGATACCCGATCTCCATAAGTAATTTTTAAAATCCGTCTTAGCCATTTAGTCTTTTCTAAACTTCCATGTCTCGCTTGCATATGTTTCTGTTTGGATGACGATTGTGTACGTGTGTGTGTTAGACATAATTTATTTTATTACAGAAATAATTATTTTAGATGATATTTTTAGACGTGATGGGGATAACCTCCGGAACCTAATCTATTGTTTGTATCAACGTGGAATTTAAGAAATATTTATTTTCCATATTATCAAAATTGCAGATATAACCAAACACTTAATATTCAGGTATGATTCACATATTTACATATATTTATATACTACATCACTACCACAAAATATAAAAAACCATAGCTTTCCATAGCAATGTTACCCAAACTAAGTTCCACGGAACACTTTAGTTCCTCAAGGGCTGGATAGATTTTTCATGATACATAAACGTAACATATAGGCCTACACGTGAACCACTTCGTAAGCAAATGCAAAAAAAGAAAAATTGATTTTATTAGCTTAATTAATTGATTTTATTAAGACCACTATGAGCTTTGAACTGGTCTTTGTTTCAGATATCGAGCAGCTCTGCACATCAAGGCGATAATACTTTCATAGTCATTAGACCTTTATTTTGTTCATAGGTAAAAAAAAATGTCTTGTAGTTTTATGGTTCACTCAGGTTGTCATTCAACATCATTGAAAGTAGCTGGCAGCAGATTGAACTATGAAACAGCCAGCTCTCACGAAGGCCCAGAGGAAAGGACTTGTAGAAGACTGGCGCACAAGACGTAAAGATCACTTAAATAGACCCGCAGTGGACAACGGATTTGTCTGCATCAGTGGGGCAAAATATGCAGGTCGCAACTGGGTTTGAGTAGTGATGTGAAACACGGTGCTCATCTTTAATCTTCAAAAATCGAAGACATTGCCATCATTATCATGAATACAAATAAATAATAATGCTAAATTTACATCAATCTTTAAGTATTTTATTACTTAAACAAATAGGAAATAATCAAACCTAAAAATAAAAGGAAAGCGTTCCGCCAAAATTATTCGAATATGTGTAAAAGAAATTCGGGAACACTGTGGTTTGGAATCTTATGCAGTTGTGTTTAGGCCTTAGGACTCTATCCCCTGCGTGAGCACCATACGAATTCAACTCACCGTAGGCAATTCTTTTGATTGAGTAGCCGATCGCATCTGGTGATATTTTTGTCAATACATTTTAAGACGTCTGTACTGCAAACCAGAGTCAGCACCCCTGGTAGACCGTAACACGCCTGTCTGATCAGCTTACTTCTTCGGATCATCAGAGAAATGTCATCGTCAGGTATGACAACTCGTTTATCATGGTCGTCTCTAGGGCAACATCAACATAAACAAACGTGAGGTAGGAACGACAATCCTGCAAGTGAGCAGTTCTAATTTTTTTAATATGAAGAGCTACTTACTGAATTTCATTTTTCAATTGATATATCATCAACAGGACAGTGAAACGTTATTTCTAAATACCCCCCCCCCCCCCCCCACGCAAAAAAAAAAGATAAAAAACAAAGCCTATGTTAAGCTTACTTGTATCAGTTTGGATCAGACATGTAATTAAATTTGTAATAGATCAATACTAACAATAATAAAAAAAAAAACATTTATAAAAATTAAATAAAAAGGGGGAACGGCTTGAATTTGAACTCATGGCTCAAGCCAACACGTTAACCACTCTGCTAGTGGAGAACTTATGAACATGAAAGATCGTCTAGTTATCTATTGTTTCTATAGTCTTGTCATTTTTTTCAGGTTTGTATTCATCAAGACATAGACGACATAGGAAGGGGACTAATTCAGCTTTTACCACCACTTCTGTCAATTACAATTTCTTTACCTTGTTTGAGATGCCAAACAAAATAATTTATTACCAATAGTTAATTAAGTACTGCTTTCCATGATTCCTGTCTTTTCAGGTAAAGTGCAAAATTATAGCTTGATCCGAGATTGTATGTCGTAGAAATAACGTATAATAACTTTTTACCAGGCAGATAGAGTGAGTTGAAATAAGCTTTGTAAAAAGATCAAAGGAGTGTTATCTTTTCCCACAATAACACATATATCGATTCAATTCATACATGTTTGCGAAATACAACTACCCGACTGACCGAGTCATTCATCTATCAAAAGATCTCTGGAACGGCCAAATAGTTTTGCATGAAATTTTGTACATTGGTGTAAAATTTCAGCTTAATCTGAAATTGAATGTATAAGAAATAAACCTTTCACCAGACAGACAGATTGAGAGGATAGAAGCTTTGTAACGAAAAATTTAAAAAAAAAAACGTATACGAAATGTAATTGTATCAATTAGTTTGGATCAACCATGTCATTAAATTTGTAACAGATCTAGACTCTTTACCAAAAAACAATAAATCTGTGCGATTAATAATATTTTTACCAATTGTTTTTGTTAAGCGCCATGTCATGTTCTTAGGTTTATGCTGGTTCCATGAAGATCTGATTTGAATAGAGATATTGTATAAAAAAAGAAAAAGTTCACTTTGAAATAATAAAAAAGACCGTAACAAATTGTGTAGAGTCTTGGATCCTAAGGAGATCAAGAGAAATGGTACATCAAGAGAAATGGTACATCAAGAGAAATGATACATCAAGAGTAATGGTACATCAAGAGAAATTGTACATCAAGAGAAATGGTAGCAAATCATGAAAAGGAAACGGGCTGCAACTGAATTAAAAAAAAGGAAATGACTTACTACAAGTATGACTATGAAGAAGGCATGCGGCACGCTTGTGTGGGATATCACCGCCAAATACGGCATGTCGAAATCGACTCTCTTGATGATCTTTAAAGCCAAAGAAACAGATTAAAGAAACTAATGTTGGGATAGGATTGTTGAGTACTTGAACAACGCAATGGGCGTCAAACAATAGAAGAACTAGAAAGTCATTGCTGGTATACCCGGGCATGCTACCCTGCCTCATAGTGGCGCCCGGGTGGAAACGATCGTAGGAGGAAACGATTAGGCTAAAGGATAGCAAAACAAGACTCCCGTGGGGCTGCCTAAGGGGGTGCGAGAGCATCCTCATTGCACTGTGCGGAGCTGTAAAAAAGCTCCCACAGCCTTGTCACAATCTAGGCGCCGTTCCTCAAGGGGCCGTTACATAAATGGCGTGTCCTGCACTGTTAGCCTAGTAGAGAAAAAGAAAATGGCAGGGGTCCCAGTGCACGCGGTCTCTGGCCGCGAGTCTGACACCCCGTCAGACAGTCATTAAGGCCGGTGAAAGGGAGCTCTTAGTCACTTTTGCTGGCTTAGAGTTCCAAGAGCCGAAGGCTCAACTCTACCTGACTGTTTCAAGAAAAAGAAAAAGTGTATAGAAACGAGAAACAGCGAGAAGTTGTTAGCATCCATTTAACCTGAAGCGGGCGTGGTGCATGAGTGCTTGGTTTCAAGCCGAGGGTCTCGGTTTCCAGTTTAGGGTAAAGGTTAGTATTTGGAACTTCTGAACTTTTTAGGACGCTCCTTAGCATTAATGTGTACCTGGGATTCGGTGGGCAAAGTAAAGGCTGTAGGTCGTTGTGCTGGCCATATGTCAACCTCGTTAACCATAGATAAAGATGACCTTTATATCATCTGTCCTAGAGATCTGCCCTAGAGATCCCAAGCTCTGAAAGGGATACTTTAATTTTACTACATTGCTCGTAACTTTCATATATTAGCGCGTCGTGTTATGGAACGCTTAGGAATTAATTATTTGTTTCGGAAGTGGGGGGGGGGGGGGGGGGTTTACTTAGTGACGATGACGTCACTGACGTGATAGTTTTAAAAAAGTAAGAACGAACTAGAAGTCGACATAAACAAGAGACTTTCTTAACAACGTAGCAATAAGAAGCATTTTATAGACGGCTAGAAGTAGTTGACATTCGACGGTTCCCTTCCTGATTAGTAAACGTGTTTGATGTTCCGCACCAAAGTCGACTATCTCTATTGATTGTTCGGCCTTTCGCGGGTGTTATCAGTTCCAGCAGTACGTTCAGTGTTACCTCCGTTTGTTGTCATTCGACACCGCGGAAATGCTTAACAGTCGATCGGGCCTAGAAATAGATACCTAACATTTCGGGAACAGTTTAACTTTCCAGAACGGATTTAGGTCGTTGGCCGAGGTTCAACAGAGTTCCACTGTATGGTTTAAAAAATTATAAATTTAAATAGCTCATTTAGTTTTTCTAAGCTTGAGAAACATATGTGGAGATAACACAGACCCGTGACAGACGACACCAAAACTAAAATCGTGTTGTTCTCACAGTTCTCTCCCTTTCAGGTTTGGTTTGGTTTTAAGCCCGCTTCGTTAGACTTACGAAAATAAACAATCTCTGACGTGTCGCGAGCTCATCATGAAACAGGAATACTGGGTAATTGTCCGGGCGTCGTACATCTTCGGTGTCCTGATAAGATCAGACAGGCTATACACTATTTCCCTGTAGCATGTGGGCACCGCTCTCGAGGTGCGATAAACCACCATGCCCAGTCGGCTTACAGCCGTGCGGATCCCGGAGGCGATCTTCTGCTTTTCATTCCAAGTACAACGGTTACTGAAACAATAAATGGTATAAAAGTCTATCTATCTATCTATCTATCCATCTATCTATCTATCTATCTATCTATCTATCTATCTATCTATCTATCTATCTATCTGTCTGTCGGTCTGTCTATCTATCTATCTGTCTATCTGTCTGTCTGTCTGTCTGTCTGTCTGTTTGTTTGTCTGTCTGTCTGTCTATCTGTCTGTCAATATTTCTTTGTATCTTTCTGTCTGAAGGTCGGTCTAATCTAATCTTTTCTAATTTTAAGTTTGCTCGGCTCTGTGGGAAGAAGTTCCTCTGTTATCTGGCACTAAATTTCTAAAATGAAGCGAGTCTCAAATGAGCTTGTCCCTCTTCGCTAAAGTTTGCAAAATGTCGGTATTTCAAGATACGAGGCAAGGAGATTAGCCACCAGCAAAGAACGCAGATCTCCAAATAAAAGCTGAGGGAAAAGGAGGCATCTCTGCAATTAAACCATGCCTTATACCTGTTTGGATTCCATGGCTATCTTCGATGTCAGAGGCTTTGTCACAGCAATACAAGACCGAGTTATTAGGACGAAAAAAAAATGAAAAGCTTATCCTAAAACTATTTTGTTGACTAATGCCTAAAGAACAAAAACGTGGTAGTCAATGGAACATATAATGGAAGGTTTAGTCGCGTTCATAGATTGCCACAAAGTGGACTTCCATAAGACATTCTGTATGGTAATCTAACAGAAGGCAGCTTGGAAACAAAGTGGCACTGGATAGATCCACATGGAGAGCGAGCATAAAGGAAGGGTCCCGGATTGCAGATGCCGTACACAACAGTAGTAGATAGAAGAGTGAAAGTGCAATAATTTCAGACGGCCAACCTGTGTATCAAGGAATGGCCTCTTTAGTCACACAAGAAGTTGCAAAGGGAAAAGATTGTTTCTCGAAACCTAAAATGCCACAGACAGGCAGGATGTTCAGCTTGATCAGAGTCTGCTTACCTGGGTCGCCATAGCCAAGTACCGAAATTAATACATCAAAACCTGGCTTTGACAGATAATGTGATTAAGTATGATACGCCCTTACTACAAATACTTACCACAGGAGGTCCTCGAAACAACCGATTACCTATTATACTGGAATAGAGCAGACCTATTTAGACTGTATTTCAACCGCCCAGATTTACAGTTAATAAACAACAAACAATCGGATAGTGGTACCACTATCTGACAATATAAGGAAACCTGAAATTGAAAAACGAAGAAAATACGACAATGTAACCTTTAAGATAAGGCGCCTATGGAATCCATACTTAGTAACGATACAAGCTTTTATTATATCAACGGTGGGGATGGGATGACAGCCCAGAGCATTCCTATGAGGCATTATCTGTCGAAGGGCAGTACTGCTGCAGACCTAACACATCATCAGACTATTCTCGGTGGACGCTGGTAAAACAGTGGATTTCGTCTCCGTTGAGCGAAGCTCGACCCTGGCAGTGCCAGAAATGAAAATAAATTCATTTCCATAATAATAACAATATATTGTTTGGACATGTCAAGAACATTCTGGTGCAGTGATGCCCAATTTATTTCAACCTAGGGTGCCGACACACGTATCAATGCCCGCATCATAGCAATAAAAAAAATTTCAAGCTCAAACGAACTCATTTATGCACTTCCGGTAGAAGTTTCGAAAGGCCAGATTGTAATGCGTCATGGGCCTGATATGGCTTGCGGGCCGTAGTTTGAGCATCACAGCTGTTGAATAAAAGAACCAAGATATCCACTGTTACCTGATGCAGCTTAGAAGATGTTCGATCACGTAAGCAGAACGGAGCCTGTGTGACTGCGTGCAAAAGCTCAACTCGCGATCGCACTGGAAACTGATCCCGAGGCCCGACATGGTCCTGTCAAAGCATAAGTTACCGAGGGCTGAAAACAGTCTTTGCGCGTTGCACATTTTGATGTTCTCCCTGCAAAGAAAAAAAAAATTCAACCTTCTATTTGCTCAGCGAGGATGTCTGGTGGGAAGAGGGTGGTCACAAACAACATTATTTACTTCGATCGTTGACATTCCGAGCTCTTCGTGTTTGCCTGACCAGAGACAAAAAGTTTATATGTTCATTTGTTTGTCAGCTGGTATCAAGCACTTTTAAAGCGTTTATTTAATTCAAAGGGTTACACAGTGAAATTTCTTCGCTTGTAAAAGAAAATGTTTGTTTTATATGTTTCGGATGTTCCTCTAGAGTTAAAGATGATTTACTTTCTAGTTCAAACCTCCCGCAGGACGACTGGGGATGAGAGTGGGCAGGGTTTAAACCCGGGATCATCGATAAGTCCAAACGACAGTCCAGAGCGCAAACCGCACGACAGGCAGACATCCTTGTCAATACACTACCAGCGTGTGAAGTGTGCTGTCAAAAGGGAGCCCCACTGACATAATCCAATAGACCCACAGTGGTGAAAGGGCTGCAACAGTATTTCGCTCTGTTCCATTATGTTGGGTCTATGTCCATCCTGCCATTCTTAGCTCATTCCTTTACGCATCTCATCCATGTCTGCTTAGCTCATTCCTCTACGCATGTCCTCCATGTCTGCTTAGCTCATTCATCTACGCATTTCATCCATGTCTGCTTAGCTCATTCCACTACGCATGTCCTCCACGTCTGCTTTCGCTCATTCCTCTATGCATGTCCTCCATGTCTGCTTAGCTCATTCCTCTATGCATGTCCTCCATGTCTGCTTAGCTCATTCCTCTACGCATCTCATCCATGTCTGCTTAGCTCATTCCTCTACGCATGTCCTCCATGTCTTCTTATCTTATCTTATCTTATATAATGCAGACGTTACTTCAAAAAAGAAGATGATTACGTCCTACGCGTCATGCATCTACTAATGCATATTAACCAATGACTTAAATTCTGCCAAGTCACTGGTTTTCCTGGCTAGCTCGGCAACCCATTCCATGCTCTAATAGCACTAGGGAAGAAGGAGTATCTGTACAAATTTGTCCTAGCATATGGGACGAGGAATGTACCTTTATCTTTGTGTCTTTCAGAGTATTTTATTAAATTTTGTTTTTGTATTTGAAGATTATGGTTCAGTGTTTTATGTATAATTGCTACTTTACTTTTGAGTCTTCTGTCCTGAAGGCTTTCTAAATTTAGTGATTTTACTATAGGTGTTACTCTAGTCAAATGTGAATATTCATTTGTTATGAATCTCACTGCTCTATTTTGTGTCTGTTCCAGTTTCTTAATGTTTTCTTGAATTGAGGGGTCCCAAACGGAGGATGCATATTCTATTATTGGCCTAACCAAGGTTAAATAACATTTTAGTTTTATGTTCTTATTTGATTTATAGAAATTTCTTTTAATAAACCCTAATGCTTTGTTTGATTTCTTTGTAGTTTCATCAATATGTGGATTCCATGACAGTTTTTCATTTATTATAACACCTAGGTATTTTGCGTTTTTAGTCTGTGTTACTGGTTTGCCATGAATAAGATAAGTGGAATTAATTTGTTTTAGTTTTTTTGTTACTCTTAACAACTGACATTTTTCTGGGTGGAAAGACATGCTCCAATTTGATTCCCATTTCTGTAATTCATCTAATTCTCTTTGTAAAATATCTGTGTCTTGTGTTGTTTTTATTGTTCTATATATTATGAAATCGTCTGCAAATAATCTGACTTTTGTTCCTGAAGTAATGCAATTTGGTAAATCATTTATGTAAATTAAAAATAGTAGTGGACCCAAGACTGTTCCTTGAGGTACACATGAGTTTACTGTTATCGGTGTTGATTTAGAGCCATTTATTATTACAGTTTGTTCTCTCCCTATCAGAAAATCATTAATCAACTGATGCAGTGGACCATTAATGCCAAAAAATTTTATTTTTTTAAGCAAACTATGGTGGTGAAGTTTGTCAAAAGCCTTAGAAAAATCTAGTAAGATAGCATCTATTTGTTCACTATTATCTAAACCTTTAGAAAAATCATCAATTAGTCCTATTAGTTGTGTTTCACATGATCTATATGTCTGCTTAGCTCATTCCTCTACGTATCTCATCCATGTCTGCTTAGCTCTTCCAAACTTTAACTTCCCCTGTAGGAAGAAGAAATTATTGAAAGAACAAAAATATTACCTTTTTTTCCCACATTCTTTGACGAACAATTAATTAGTGCTAGTTAATTGATTTGTTGGCTACAGAAATGGGAAATAAATCTTACTGAATTGAAATATATGCCTGTAAATGTGCAGTCGTTTCCCTTATAAAAAGTAATTTTGTTTTATTTTGTTTGTTGTTCGTAAGGTGTGTGAGGGGGGGGGGGGGGGGGGGAGTGACATGCATGGCTTGTCTACCAAACAAGAGGATTCGAGTTTGAATTTCGATATACAGTTGTGAAGACCGAGGATTTTTACAAAGTATATCAACTCACTTTGTCTGTCTGGTAAAAAGTTTGAACATGTTTTTTCTCCCACTTTCGATTCTCGTATCAAGTTGACACTTTGCACAACTATTTATTGAACCTGACATGAATCAATAAAAAAAAAATTTGTTAATCAATTTTTTGTGATTAATTATTTCATTTGATATCGAAATAAGGTGAATAAAAGCTACTTAATGAGAGATGTGGATGTATATATAGATTTAATTCCCTTATTACGCCTTGACAGGTTTTATTCTTCCCCACTTCCCATTCTTGGATCAATTAGAAATTTTGTATAATTATTCATAGTCGATAACAATACATGAATCAATCCAAAAATTAACCAATTAGTTAATTAATTAATTCATTTTTGTTTGTTTTATATAGCTGAAAGGGGGGTAAACTATTCAGATAAATTGAGGTAATTAAGCTTCGTTTAAAAAAATAATCTTTTTTTTTTTTGTTTGAAAAGCTTGTAAAATGTAAAATTTTTTACATGTTTCGGATATTCCTTCCACGGGACCATCAATAAGTTCGAACGACAGTCCAGCGCGCAAACTGCACGACCAGACAGCCATCCAAAGCTTGTTTTAATTCTGCGCTAAGTTGACCAACTCAATTCTTTTCGCTATAAGCATGCAGAATGAATAACGCGCGTTACAAAACTACTAGGAAGAAAGTCAAAGCCAAAATAAAAATAGCTTACTTTTTAAATTCAGTTTGTAAAGGTTATCATTCATGCTACAGCATCCTTAGCGCGCTCTGGTCCATTCTTTTTTGTGGACTTGTAAGGGGTAGGATGCAGTGGCGTAGCTATGGATTTGGGGACCCGGGGGGAATCGACTTCTCTAGGGGCCCTTTCATTTTGACATTCGACATCATGATATAGCGTAATATTTAATGTAATAACACGTTTCCGACGCTTTTTTGGGGTTCCCCCTCAAGGGGAGTCCCGGCGGGATTTTCAAATTCGAATCACCCTCTCCCCCCCCTTTGCTACGCCACTGGTAGGAGGAGGTATTTGCAAGGAGGTGCTGCATTTAGGTGCTAAGCAAACGAATTAATTTATTAAGTAATTTATTAATTTTCGGATTGATTACGTGCACAGGATTTTGACCCGACAGACCCCGACTTTAATGTCGGTAGAAATCTTTGCTATATGGATTTTTCAGGATAAACAATATCAATGACGCTAAATTGAACTTCAATATTTGCGACTAAATTTAAAAAAACGAGAAACAAACGGAATATCTTTAAAAAAAAAAAAATCGGTGCTCAGAAGTGCATAAAAATTATTATATTACTTGTAAAAAGCCTACTTTATCAACACTTCTTTCATTCTGTACACTGGATACACTAAAAAAGCTTGCTATTAAAAGTTTTTCTGCCATAATATAACTTTCTGACTGGCAGACAGACAGACATATCGAATAAATTAAAAAAATAAGACACTAAATTACTCTGCCTGGAAGCACGGTAACCACACGTCTACGTCCCCCATGCAGAGAGTGAAGTTCAGCTCAAGGCCATCGTACCACCGCAGCTGCACGGGCCGCTTCTGGTGGTAGCACTCGATAAAGGACGCACAGGTTTTAAGTTCCGTGTCCAGATCCTGATAGACTTCATTGAGCTCAGTTGTCGCCATCAGTCTCCTGTTAATGAGGTACTGAGTGCCTGTCGCGCTGCACTGTCTAGACAGAAAAAGTTTTTTATAAGTTTTTCTGGAAGGGTATGGGGCAGTGGCGTAGTTAGGGTGATGGGAGGAGGGGGGAGAATTTAAAAACAACAACCCGGGACTCCAATTGAAGGGGGGCCCAAAACGAGTGTTTCTTACATTAAAAATTAAATTCTACTCAAAATGCAGGGACCCCCCAAAGAGGTCAAGCCCCACGGGCCCAGAACGATGGAAAATTCCTAGCTATGCCCCTGGTATGTGGACAGTTGGGACGCTTCCGATAAGGGCCGAGAGCTTCATAAGCAATTGAGTAGACCAGACCATGGTGGGAGCTCTGCCTTGTGGAACAGGCCGTCCTAGCCCAGTTCCGAGTCGGACACTGTCCAAAAGGCACGTACTTTGGACGGTGGAAGGAGACCTACGACACACCGTGCCGCCAACGTTCATAGAACCTGGAACCATACTGGTTGCTAATCTCAAAAACGTCTCTAACCAATGTAACAATATTCCTAGAAATGTAACAGTTGGTATAAATCGCTGAGAAAAGAATTACTAGTTCGTTGGCCACATGGGGACACCTTTAGTTTGACCGTTATAATTTTTCAAAATAAAAAATTAATTAATTTAATTTTGGTTTGGTCAGCATCGGTGTGCTCATAACTGAGTTGTTTATTAAATTTAAAGTTGCTTAAAATTTATTGATAGATTTCTCAGATTTGCTTATATTTTTACGTAAATCTAATAGAGGACGCTGACTTCAGAACTAGAGAAAATGGAGAGGCTGCAGAAAGATCCAAGTTATTACATTCAAAGAAAGCATCACAACCGAAGAGATTTAAGGGGTTGGGAATGGTCTATTTCATGGGTACTACAGCGAGGTTACCCCACGATGACCTGCTAACTACTATAAAAAAAAATAACTAAAGCTATTTGGACATATTACAAGGTCTTCATGTTTCGCAAAGACCTTCCTGAGGGAACAGTATCAGGAAAATAAAAAGAGGCATGAAAGAGAAAGCAGAATGGACGGACCTGCCATTGAAAGAGGCTGTATCCAAGGCAAAAGACAGAGAAGAATGGAGAGATGTAGAAAGACGGTCGTCAAATCCTTTGTGGTGCCCCCAACGGTCCAACAGACTAAATGCAGTCTCGCTTTGATTTGGTGTCATCATTTTAGTGCACGTACATTGTCGGTCACCAATGGTGCGTCATTTTAATTAATACAAAATGTCCACTACAACGTATAGGTCATTGGGACTTCAAGAATATTACTAAGCCATCAACTGTTTCTTATCATCTGGGCGTATCGGAGGCATTACAATAATGCATTATAGCATTCCACGCTCCCTACATGATTCTTCGCGGCTAAAAGAAGGGGCGGTAGAATAGAAACACTTCACTACCCCCTCTCTCATCAATTTTTTTTTATTTACTACTGACTGAATTGTAGATTAAAGGGTGGGGGGGGGGGGGCACTGTGATACAAAAATGTGCTAAAATAGCAATAAAGGACATATATCATTTAAACAGATTGAGGTAATGTTATTCTACTTTTGCATCTTGCCTACCGCCCCTTCTCGCCCCTCCCCCTTGAATGTTGTTTCTGTTACCTCCCTCTCCCCCGCCTCTTAACAGCTTTTGGTATTGACGATAGAAGAAGCTGACCTCTTCAAGCAGCTAGTGATGTTGTAAGGCACGGTCTTCTCTTCGTCTACTACAGGCTTCATCAGGCAGGTGTCGATATCAGGCTGACAGTGAGTGCTGATGATCGCTGACAAGGGCTGGTTCCAGGGATCACATATCTCAAACACCAACATCCCAAACTCGTTGTCCGAGCAGCTTTTTTTTTGTAGTGGTAGAAGAGAAAATAGGGTTAGAAAAATACTCAAACAAATAAAAACTATATTAAGGAAAGAACTGCACATTTACAAACAAATACCTCGATACTGTTTTATGTATGTCACTTTTAAAATCAATAAATTAATTTATTTATTATTGGACTATTCTTTATTGCTTCATGTTTTGTCTGTAGAGGTGTAGTGTTTCAATTTGATCCGAGAATGATCGGAAAAGAAAGAAATAGCTTTAAATAAGGTGAACAAAATTTGCATCTGACAGACAAATTGACGGAATGAGTATATAAAAGCTTTGTAAAAATAACAAAAACAATTGTAATATGACCGAATGCTAAGGGCAGTCTTTCTTTGGTGAGCTAAAAGGTGATCGGCTTAACAGATGTGCCCCCGAAGCCAATTTAAAGAGCAGCTTAGGCACCAGTTTGCTTTTAAATGACATTCAAGATAGTACTTGGCAGCAGGCTTTATCTGAATGACAAGCCGGAGATTTCTTAAAAAGGCCGCGGTATACACATATGAGACCCAATGGAAATCTACTGCCGAGGACAAACTTAGATGGCGAAAAAAGAACTTAACCTATAACTGGCAGACAACAGTTAGGTCAGAGCTGGATGTGGCAAAATATGTAGATCACAGCTGGGACTGCGAAGTAACCTGAAACATCGCACTCTTCTTTAACGAACTTAAAGACAAGCACCATTTTTATTCTTACAAAGCTTATATCTATTAAATCTGTCAGTCTGTCTGTGTGTCTGCCTGGCTTAAAGTTTGTACACTTTATTTCTCCGACACCCAATTTCGGATCATGCTGAAATTTTGCACAATTATTTCTTTTACCAGACAACACAAGAATCAATAAAAAAAAAAACAACAATTAGTTAATTAACTTTTGGTAATACATTAATTTGTTTGATATCTCAAACAAGGGCAAGAAATAGTACTTGGCTGAAGTGGTGGTATAAGCTGAATTAGTCCATTTCCAACGGGAAAAAAAGTACTTTACTGAAGTGGTGGTATAAGTTGAATTAGTCCCTTTCCATTGGGAAAAAAAGTACTTGACTAAGGTGGTGGTATAAGCTGAAATACTTTGCTTTATAGATTGTCGTTTAAGGCTTATTACATATTTAATTACGTGACTGATCCAAACTAATTGATGCACTAAATATAAGCTTTGTTTTTAAAAAGTATTTTTTTTAAAATTATTTTCCTTTCTTTTTATTATTGTAGAAATGAATTAATTTTCATTTTCTGGTTCTGCCAGGGTCGAGCTTCGTTAAAAGGAAATAAAAATATTCTTTTTTAGGCACTATTCATTTCTTATCGTATCCTAAAATTTCATTACTTCTTTGTTCTAGTCTCAAAAAAAAAAAAGAACTATACAACTCCTAAAAATACAAGCAAGGTGTCACCCAGTGTATGGGCTAACGGCTAATAATGGCAGCCTCCATTACTACTTTCAAAACAAATTTTTCTTTTTAAAATGTGTCCATAGTTTACAATATATTTGACCACAAGTGAGACCTACACTCTGTTATCACTGGACATCACACTCCATTGTAATGATGGGCTAGTTCAGTGGTCGCCAAACTTTACAAATTACAATATTAATGTGGATTGAAAGAGCCAATTTTAGTTTAATCATTTGAGCTTTGTTATATTTGACCAGCACAACGACCAACCACCTTTACTTTTCCCCATCTAATGTCAGTTACCCATTAGAGCTGCGTGGACTCGGAGACGCTTAAAGAGCCCGAAATTAAAAAAATCCCAGTCTTAACGAGGATTCGCGCCTTTATTTAATACTAGCCATATGTTACCCGCGGCCCGCGGGTCTTAATTTGCGTATCACTGTCGATGTAGTCACTGAGATTGTTTTGTAAACAATTAAACTAAATAATAATGTTATAAGTACAGCGAATGCGGAATGCGTGAATGTAAAAATAGTATGAATGAAGCTATCAAATTAGCTAATCAACCGAAATCCATTTTTTCAAATTAAAACATTTGCTTGTAGGCCTACATATATTTGGTTAAAGTATGAAATGAATAGACTTTATTTTGTACCAGTTTATCTGTGGGGTCGGGGCATTTGTCTTGGTGTAGACTGCTATTGAAGAATGTTTTTTTTTTAAAATTATTATGTATAAAGTGTAAGTAATAAGTAGGTCTAGACTTTCTAGATATAGAATCTAGATATTTCTAGTATACGTATCATCTAAAGGCTACATAGATGACAGAGATAGATGGTTTAGCCAAGCAGACAATGATTGTGTACAGATCTATATTCTAGACCTAGATCTACTTGTACAATAAATACGTTTTTGTTTGTTTTTGTTTCAATTATGAATAGACAAATAGAAGTTGAAATGTTTGCTGTATAATAGTGTAGATCTATAATTAGTAAAGATATATCTAGATCTAGATCTAGTAAAGATCTCTCTGTCTTGATTACGTTTTATAAAATGAAAGTAGGTTTTAGATTTATTTATAAAATTTGTATTCTCCAAACGTATATTTAAGAGAGTAAAATATTGAGCTCACAATGATTTAAATCTAAAAAATAACGCAAAATTGAGTTTATTCAATTTATTAGTCAAAAGCCAACATATGCTTTTAATTTTATTTAGAGCCGACAGTTCATGACCTCAATACGCGTTGACTTGGTAAATACTGTAAACTTTAGGTGACAAAAAGCACTAGAATATATTTAATAATCAAATCGAATGCGCGAATGTAATTGTTTATATATGTCACGTACACAGTATCTGTGTTTAGCCGCCCAAGGTTACCAGCCAGAACTTGTTAGCTCGGTGAATTCCATCACGCGGCAGGGCTATGTGTCAGAATAAATGTGATTGGTTTTGAAATATTAATTATTGTACATTGAGCTGCATTTATTGGTTGGCATTGCAACGAGGGGATGTTAGACACGTGACAACGCTATACCCGGGAAAAGATTCTAGATTTTTGGTCAGTGTCGTGAGGAACGTGTTAGGATTCAGATGTATATTTTACATTATTGTGTAGATCATTTTTTTAGCAGAATTATATTCATTCTATTCTATTCAAGTACATTTAACCATTGTAATTATTTGTGAATAGCTTTTTCAAGTTTTGTATTAAAGTAATTGTTTTAGACGAAGAGAAGTTTCTTCATTGAATATAATAACATACTTAGATCAACTTAGCAATTGGCAACTTCTAGATGGTCCTCTTATCAACTGGCAACATTCTGAATGATCGTATTATCAACTAGATCTATCTACTTCTATACGATCATCTTATTAAAGACGATTACAAGATCCTCGGCAATCACGATCATTGATGGTGTGATATAGATCAAGATAATCTTCAACGGGACATCTATCATAGCATCCATTTTAGATCTTGACATCTAGCATCCATAATTGATGATCGTGACACTTACTCTCTACCAGGGGCGGACTGGCTATATGGGCGCTCGGGCAAATGCCCGGTGGGCCAGTACCCAATTAGGGCCATCAAATGGGCTCATGGACGTTCAAACCCCTCACCCGAAATGAAATCCTCCACACACACACTTTCATAGAGTGGGGAGGGCATCCCCAGTGGCGTAGCTAGAGTATATGATGCCTGGTGCGGTACCTCATCTTGATGCCCCCCCCCCAAAAAAAAAAGCTAACTAAATAATAACATTGCAAAACCTTACTTTTTTGTTCAAAATAATATGTATTCATTAATCAAATATTGTTAATTCAAAAAATCACTTTTACATAAACATACTACAAGTGAATTTTACGCACTGTCTTGCTTGCAAAAGTATCAATAATTGTATCGAAATCAATTTTTTCCACCAGCTCGTGTTAAATGGACAAAATGGCCAAATTAGTGAGTCGCAAATTTGTCATAGTTGATCGCAAGTAAATCTTGATCAGTTTAAGTTTGGAAAAACTTCTCTCGCATGTAGCGACGCTTGCCACAATAGTCAAAAATATGCGAATCATGATGACGATTTTTGGGACTGAATCATCTAGCTGATATTTTTTTTTAAATTTCAAGAGCTCAATGTTCGGAGGCTTCTGATGAAACTGTGACAAACCGTTGAAGCCTCTTTCGCTCCAGCAGAAATTCGTTTTTATCAATGTCGCTAGGAGTACTATTGAGATTGATTTTGACCTGAGGATTTAGTAGCTGAGAAGGCGATAAAAATTCATATCTATCTGCTACATCATGACGTTGCTCGAATCGGGTGATTATTTCATGAACTATCCTGTCCAAGGTAGAATAAATTTCCTTTCGTAGCTCTTCTTTGTGTGTAAGTACAGAGTCGTCACTTTTCTCACCAGGCATCTTTTTCTTATGGCCAATACGTTTTTAAGGTTCTGTACAGATTCTCAGATCTGAGCACACGCTTTCGGCAAAGGTAATGCTGGCTTCAGCGATGTCCTCTCGATTACTACTTAAAAATGTCTCTAATGTTTTTAGTTTGAGTGAGCAGTCTCGAATAGTCAATCTTTGTTTTTGAAGGTAGACTTGCGCATTAGTAATTTCAGTTAATACAGGAGCCCTAAATCCAAGATAGGTGAGAAAACTAAAAGACTGAATAGCAACTAATAATCCACCAGCTTCAGATCTAGTCGATGAATTTTTATCTCTGCTATTTAATGTCTCCAGAGTTTCTATAATTTTAGAAAATTTATCCATAACCATCTTAACGGCTTCTTATCTGGCGCTCCAGCGGGTCTCAACTAAAAGTTTAAGGCTAGTTCCGGTTATTTTGATGATATCCCAGCGGTGTATTGAAGTTGAGAAAAAGGAGTGTGAACGGTCCAGTCTACCAAAAAATGTTACCGAATTGACTTCAGCTTCAGCAGCTCGAATTTCTGCTAAATTAAGAGAATGGTTTGAGCAGGCAATGAATAGTGACTTCTAGATTACGTTTTTGGACACCGTAGTTTTGACCTTTCATGACCGCAGCATTATCATAGCCTTGACCCCTGCAGTCCATTATGTCTAAGCCATCCGAACGCAGTTTCTCTAGCATCATCTCAGCGATTCCAGCAGCATGCTTGTCCTTTGTGTCGATGAAGTCAACAAAAGACCCACAAACCTGCACCCCGTCATTATCCATGACAGCGTACCGTAAAATTTGGGAAGTTTGATCCAGCTTTGTGATGTCAGATGTACTGTCAAAAATAATAGAGAAATATTTGGCTTGTTTTACTTGCTGTATGATTTGTTTTTTAGCGTGATCCCCCAATATTGTAATAAATTCATTTAGTATTTGTGGAGACATGTATGTATTCGGTCTAGAACAAAGCTTAGTTCGAAGCACATGCTCCCTCAAGAGTGGATCGAACTTTGGTAGTAATTTTACTAACTCTCCAGGTTTTCGTCTCTTGTAGAATCAAATCTTGGGCCTTGTTGTCAATACTGTTCCCTACTCTCAGGCGAACTTCAAGTTCCCTCCAAGTAAGCGATGACTGAATGTGAGCTCTGCTGGTCTCATGTATTTCTATTTTCGGGGATAACCTCCACCAATCATTGAATCCATCTTTGGATTTAAATGAAGATTTGGTACTTGATCTTGTTCAGAAGAGTATGCAGGGGAAGCAAAATAAGGATTCTTTTTTTTGGCGAATAACACATCCACTTTCTAAGAACTTTCTCGCCGTTTGACATTTGCAGGAAAAACCAAGCCTTTGAAAGCTTTCTAGCCTTTTCTTTTGATGATTCTTGATATGTAACAGATTTTCACCCTCTAGACTCTTTGATCCATTCCGTCAGCCGTTTCAATCGGAGATTTCTCCGCCTGAGCTTAAAATGGTTTTTAGGCGTCAGCCAAACTAGTAAGTCTTGAGCACTGTTCATCATTTGGTTTACGTTACAGTATTACAATTAACTAGTTAGTTTTTAAAAAATCGTATAAAACAAAGGTTAGCTTATTTAAAAATATTGACATTACAATATAATTATTTCCAAAATTAAACTATAAAGAATCATAAAGAAATGAATAAACTTAGAAAATTGTTTAGAGCTAGAGTTTAGTAATATATTTGTAAACTCTATATCTAGATTAAACCAATGGACTAAACAATGAAGTAAAAAAAAGGTTGGCCTATCTTCTTTTTCTTCTTTATATTACAGAGCATTGATCAGTGTAGTAACACCATGTGCCGTGTGTCCGAACTAAATCTAGTAAATTAGATTCAAACTGTTATATAGCTTACATTGTATTGTAGAAATGGTTAAGGAGATGAAACAAAATAGCGACATGACTAGTTTATAAATCCTTAGTTCATGTTTAAAATACAGTAGTTTATGTTTGTTCGTGTCCACACAATTAGTCGTTTTTACTGAAACGCTCAGGGAAATAGGACATTGGTACACACTGGGGGAATTTTGGTGCCCCTCTCCACTTGGTGCCCTGTGCGGCCCGCACCACCCGCACATTGGTAGCTACGCCACTGGGCATCCCTGTTTCGTCGTCTTCCTCTCAGCTCAAGAAAATGACCGCCTTTTGGTATGTGGTCAAGTGTCTGACCCAGCGCAGCCTATAAATTGTGAGTAGTGCTTCTAAAATAAAATAATGAATAATCCTCTCAAAATTTATTTTTTTTAAATACTGTGGAAACTGTGATTACCTTTCGTTGAAAAAGACCATGTCGCCGGCGGAGTTTATCCGTGTACAGGCAAGATACAGCAATTGAAATATTCGGGGCATGTAGTTAAAACTGTACTCTCGAGCTTTGCTTGCGCAGCGGCTGCTGACGCCTCTCATGCTGGCGATCTTCTCAATTGAAAACGTTAGCAGACACTTCCAAGAGAGCAGCATTTTTTGTTCCATGGAACTGCAGAGGCTCCTGTCAATGTGTAGGAAAGGTCTATAGGTCTAGGTCACCTTATATGTCATAGTTTAAAGGTCAGGGTAAATGTTTCCACACCTAGACTACCTCGTCAATTATGCGCCTATTTACTTTAGTAAATACAAGATTATGTTTTGGTCTATGGTTTAAACTCAGGGCTGCCTAATCGATGGTTAAAGCCTTGGTTTAAAACAATAAATCATTAAATTAATTGACGTTGTTACAGTTCCTAAGTAGGACCTATCATACTGCTTTCCCATGAGGTTTCGCCAACAAGATGATTCAAGTCAATTCATTAAGTCATCCCCAATGCGATCCTAGAGTTAGACCGTCTTTCAAATGTCTCCCGATTGAAGCCCCGCCGTTCAGTTCACGTCTTTTGCACATCTCAAGAAAGTTGTAAGGACGTTCAATAGTATCACACCTGTTTGAATGGACAGCCTAGTACCAGTAGACCGAACGCTGAGCAATGTGACTGATTGACAAACCACTTGGTTACCTAACCGATGGAGCTGGAGTCTGAATCCCGATGTACACTATGGCATGACTCAAGCTGTATTTTAGCTAAGCACCTTAAGGCCTTTTCTCAAATCACCCTGTGCATGCTATCTGAGCAAGGAAAATGCGCTTGACAGATGCTGCAATGATAAAGTAACAAAGTGGTTAAATGTTGGATTTCTCCTCTCCCACACCTTCACCTCCACTTGCACCCATACATATCATTTTTTTTTTATCTTTACCTATCACCATTCAATATTCATCGTCCGTCTTTCTTCATTTCTCTCTATCTTTTGCCTTAGTTAGAACCTTTTTCAATGGCAGGCCCGTTCATACTATTATGTTGTCGCTTCTTCTTTTTCCTGGTACTGTTCCCTGAAGAAAAGTCTTTGCGAGCCCCAAAGATCTTGTAATATGGCCATAGATTTTTAGCTTGCGTTTTTTTTTTACGATAGTCATCATGGGGTCCAATCGCTGCAGTAAGCCTGTCTCTAATATCTTGGTTTGTGATGCGGTCTTTGAATGTGATACCTAAGATCCTCCTGTAGCATCTCAATTCCATTGCTAGAATCCTCCTCGCTAGCTCTGCAGTCAGCGTCCAAGACTCACAGGCATAAAATGTGGCCATAAGATATTGAAAAGTGTTGGTGAAAGTAGGCGGCCTTGTCTAACTCCAACTGCGGTTTTAAACCAGTCCCCAATATTATTGATGAAGTACACCGCACTAGTGGCATCCTTGTAGAGGTTCTGGATAACTTTAGTTATGTTTCTGGAAAAGTACAACATAAAAACATAATTATCAATTTTTACTTTTGACAAAACCAGCAAAGGGGATCAGTAAATCACGGCCTAAGGAATTCTCAGTGTGTTATGGTCCAGTGGTCCAGTTGGGAGGGGGGAGTTTCTGGAAAAAAAATGGCCGTGCTGCCTTAGCAAACAAATCTGCTTGAATCGGGATTCAAAATCGGTACCCCTAGCCTTAGCCGAGAAGCCTTGGCTTCTCAGCCAAATATCCCAATGAAATAGACTCTAATCCAGGCAAGAAAAACAAAATAACAAACAAACATAGAGGAATGGAGAAAAACATTCAACATATCATGTGTAGTGCCCTAATGGACTAAGAGACTGCTGAAGGTGACAGTAAAATAAAAACTTGCATTTACTCTTTTGAGCCTACAATAACTAGTATATGAACAACAACAAAAATCTCCCCTTCTCCCCCTTGCAATAAAAATGGCATAAGATCCATTCCACTAAGTTCTCAACAAACCTTCATGATGAGTTCAAAGAAACAACTCACTCAATGCAGGAGATGAATGCCTCCGGGCGCGTGCAGTCCAATAAAATATTGTCGTCATAACATCGTGAAGTGGCGTTGACGCATCGATCCGTGAAAAAGTAACCTTCGGCATAGGCTCCCCAGGCAGCGAGGATTAACAGGAGATATGTCAAAGATTTCTGGGGACATAGTATTTCAACGCATTACACAAGAGAACATAAATAGATTACCTGGCTTGGATTTTGTGTTGTCTGTTTGATACTATTTCACAGGAAAGCAGGAGAACGCTTCCAGGGAGCTCCTTCAAGGAATGCGATAGCAACATTCACGACTGGGAAGCACTAGCTCTCAATCGCTCCTCATGGCTTGAAGCTGTGAGTCTCGGAGTCTCGAGATTTGAAGCAATAAGAGTGGCCAGGGTGAAAGAGCGCTGAACCAACAAAAAGCTGAGAGAAGAAGCAGGCCTATCTGCAACAGACCAAACCTACCCATACGTATGCGGCCGGCCTTTAAAAGCAAGGATTGGACTTGACATAGATCTTCGAGACTATAGGAGATGAGACGTGTTCATCTCTGATCACGAAGGAGGAGCTATACTATTTTACTATTCACGAGACGCATGTCGCCGATTTAGTCCAATTTACACATAAAACATGATTAATTAATTACGGCTAAATGATTAACTAATTGGTGTGTTATGTGTTGATTCATGTGTTGTTATCGACAATCAAATACATGTGCGAAGTTGATCCGAGAATGACAAGTGGAAGAAAATAACGTGTTAAAGATTTATAACAGACAGACAGAATTGGTATTTTAAAAAGTTCCTCTTTCAGACCTTGCGATCTATAGGGCAGATGATGTAATGGTCATCTGTTTCTATGGCCTACATTTGACGAGGGTGTGTTGTGTTCAGCACAATGACCAACGGCCTTTTACTGTTCCCCTACTAATATCAGGTACCCATTAGAGCTGGGTGAACTCAGAGAAGTGGCGGACTGGCTATATGGGTAAACGGGCAAATGCCCGGTGGGCCGGTACCAAATGGGCCGGTCTGGTCGCGATCATAGAAAAAAAAATCTCCATGCAGACAACTTGAAAACAAAAAGTGACAGCAGCAAGACACAAAGGCTCGAACACGTTTTCTTGTTGTTGTTTTTTTTCAAGTTCTTATTACAATTAATTTTGTTTGAAATTCAACAAGAATATAGAAAAAAATACACTATAGGCCTACACTGTACGTATTATAATTTGCAAAACGTTAGACCGCACTGGCGGCATGGACTGCTCTGATGTCTTCGAGGTTCTGTTTGGCCTAATCATTTTGCTGGTCGGCATGGGCCTTTGATGGCACTCCCTTTTTTTTTTTTTTTTGCTCCTTCCGTCCCCCGTCTTTTATGGTTCCAATGAAATTTAACCAAAAAGAGGGATGAGTGAGGTTAGAAAACGCAGCAAAAAAATAGGCGCGACAATTAGCTCTTTAACAATACTTAACAGAAATTAACTTTAACACATACAAATTACACACAGCCTCGAAATTGCAAACCACCCAACTTATTCACAGCTCAATATGGGTATAAAGCTCTACTTTCTGCGATTTGAAAAGAACAAGTAAGTTTCTTTTTGTTTATTTTTAATAACATAGATCGAAAAATACTACATTTATGGCTTACAAAAAAAATATTTAATTAAAAAATAAATCTAGATCTCAATCAATTTTTATACTATTATAATTAATGGCAAACTTATTCTTAGTATGAAGTCATTAATGATGAAAATTATTACAATAATTTATATAGCGCTGTCACATCCGATATTTAATGAAAGGAGATTTATATTTTAAATAATGGGTCATAGTATATTCATATACAAATGGCGTTTTTGAGAATGTACTAGGAGGAAGCAAGAGCTTTTCACATTAAGTAAGTGCCTCTCTAACCGTTCTGTTTTCTCTTATCTTTTAATGGAATGGGTTGCCTGAATCAGCCAGGAAAACCAATGATTTAGCATATTTTAAGTCACAGATCAACATGCATGACTAGATTGACACATGAAATGCGCAAGACGTAACAATCTTATTTTTTGAAGAAACGTCTGTAATCTATAAGTAATACCAAAAAGCTTCAAACTCATTAGGCTGATATTGTATTGTTTATAGTTTTCAGACTACATACATGTACAAATAGAATACATTATGTAGTCCTACGAATGCATACATCCAGTTTTCGATGCGTTATCAAACTTTATATATTTATAGAGAATTAGGCTTACACCTATAATATAACACATGGGCGTAGCCGGCAGGGGAGAGTCTTTAAACCATAACTTGCCTCAGACATCATTGTATGAAAGGGAAACTTTACTTACTGCCCAAGTGCAACCAACTTAAGCAAACTACAGTCACCAAATTTCATGAGCGTAGCCAAAAGGGTTTTTTTGGTTTCCCTTACCCCTCCAATACAAAAACTAAAGCATTTTACCATTGTCTACCAGTCGCTGAACTCCACTGAATAGCAGATTTGGTTTTTGAATTTTTTAGCGGAAGAGTAGCGGGCTGATCGCACTGTAGATACCTCAGAATATGCATTTTTAAACTGAAATAATGCTTGGTTCCTGTGCTTCGCCCCGGACCCCACTGGGGGAGCTCACAGCGCTCTCCCGGACTCCCTAGCTGCCCATAGGCGGTGTGTACTGTCTTTCCACTAATTATAGGAAGAGAGTATTTTAGGGTAGAAAAAAACGTTTGAAAGAATGAAAGATCAGAATGTAATGAAGATTAATTACATATACACACTCACAGTTATATATATATATATTGTTGTAACCCTGCCTTGCACCAGTGCTTGAGGTGCGCACTAGTGAACGTAAACAGGAGGACACTAGGATAGAGAGAAGAACTGTGCGTTAGGGATTGTAAAGAGTCTGAATGTTTGGGAAACTAAGAAGCCAACTTTTGTGCTGCCTGAAACGTTGTAGAAGGGACCTGGGTTCAGTAGCAAAGGGACTGGTATAATTAGTAGCAAGACTCTGAGGAAGCTGAAGGATGTTATGTGTTTGTCCTAGTGAATAAACACCTTTATTTATTTCCTGTTAAACTGTGTTGAGTTGCCTGTCTTTACCTTGAGTGCCTACCCTAGAGTTACAACAATACAATATATATATATATATATTGCGCAGTGGGGTAAACATCCTCCCTCAACAAATATATGACTTGCCATTTGTGGGCCGGTTTTGATACCCAATCCGCCCCTGACTCAGAGTGTCCAAAAAATCCCACAATTAAAATCCTAGTCTTCACCAGAATTCGAACCCGGGACCCCGGTTTGGGAGCCAATGGTTTTACCGCTCAGTTGATATAAGCTATGGAATTACATTTATATAGAGGTGTTCATGTCTTTAGTGGTCTAATTTGTTTACTTGGTAAGCTCATACACCTATTACATTTTGTAATGATAATCACAAATCAAAGGTTTTTAGTTGTATGGGTCTATATATATATATATAATTAGTTTAGATATATCTTGCACGTGGTCAGCACACCCTCCGCCCCCTTGTATCAATAGGGTGCGGTGCGCTGTATACGCGGTACGGTCACCTTACTCAGTCCATCGCCGTTACTGCTGGGACCCCTCAGAGAGGACTTGGGCTGAAGAGCTCCCTTTTCAAGTCTGTTCGTTGGATAAAAGCCTTCGGAGCCGATTCCCTACTGGACTTTATCGAACGTACCAATATGGATGTAGGAAAGAAGGCCATGTAAATGGCGCGACCCTGCGGCTAAATAATGTGGGGGAGAGAGTCTTTGTTCATTCTTTATCTCTATTTTAGATGCATTCAACTTATCTTATATATATCAGACATTACTTCAAAAAAGATAATTACCACCTACGCATTTCATGTGTCAGTCTAGTCATGCATGTTAATCAATGACTTAAACTCTGCTCTTTTGTTTTCCTGGCTGATTCAGTCAAAACATTCCATTCTCTAATAACACTAGGGAAGAAGGAGCACTTATACGAATTTGTTCTAGCATAATGAATAAGAAACATGTCTCTATCTTTGTGTCTTTCCTGAGTATTTTATTAGATTTTGTTTTTTTCTATTTGTAAGTTATGGTTTAGTGTTTTATGTATTATAGCTACTTTCCTTTTATTTCTTTTTTCCTGAAGTGTCTCTAAGTTTAGTGATTTTACTAATATCTAGTAGCCTAACTGTATGCCTTTAATCATAATGCTATACGTAGAGCTATGCTAGTAGTAAATGATACTTTTTTGTTATTTTGTTAACTTTCAAAGTTACTTGATACGATCTGTTTAGAATGACTAAAGTCGGGATATTATTTGAATTACTTACACTAAACTCATATATGTTCGGCATGGCATAATATTTGGTAATTAGCTTGAAATGTCAACAAATGTAGTCCATTGCATGTCAAACTTTATGTGTCAACATGAACCATAGTGAAGATTGTGTGTAGAAAAAAGGTTATGATCAACACAGTTTTAGCACAATCCATTATCCTCATGTGAACACGGTCTTCGGTTTTTTCCGATTTACCCTTTACAAATTTTTAACAGACTTTTATCTATTACTATGTAAAATCCTTGGCCCTTAGGACCGACTAATCATCACTGATTCTCCCACTGGCCATGGACGATGAAATACGAATATTTAACCTGTTATTACTTAACAAAATCGCAGCAGTTACATTTACCAAAATGATTTTTATATTGGCAACTTCGACCTAATATGTTTTTTTTTTAAATGCGACATTTAATGTCGTTTAAATGTCGAAGTTAGAAAATTATAATTCCTTCAACATTAAGCACTGGTGAAGACTTTATTTTTGGTTCATAATTTTCTTTGATTCCAGCTTGTTTTAATTAATGTTTATTTCTACACATATAGATCTAGATTCTAGATCTAGATTATTTTCATAGTGAATGTGAATTTTCAAAAACAAAAACAAAAATAAAATCTTATAAAATACCCAGAAAGACACAAAAATAAAGGCACGTTCCTAGTTCCATATGCTAGGACTCAGTGGCGTCATTAGGGTCGGTGTCACCCGGTGCGGTAAGCTAGGGGTGTCCCCCCCCCCAAGGAAAAAAAAACTAAAAAACAAACAACTATTTTTTATTTTGTTTCTTTATGTTGAACAATATACTGAAAGCTAATTCATTGATGGTGACACACGAAAATAGTTTTCGATTATATTTTAGAATATCAGTGTTTTTTTTTATATTTTATTTTATCAAAAGTTATTACATAACTTAAAAATGTACACATATAGAATTGAGAAACCTTGAGTTGAATATATTCTGAGTTTGTATTAGAGATTATTTAAGAGCTCCTTACGGAAAGGTACTGAGCAGGTTTACGTCCTGCAAAAACATTTTCGAGCATAGCCTGGAATACGTACAAAGGATATTGATACGTTTTGTAGATTAAAAAAAATATTGAAAACGTCTGGTTCAGCGACATGTCTAAAGCAAAACAAGCTGTTGTGTTACCGCACAGAGACTATATGGATTAGGGTGTATCTATACCCACTTCACTTTCTTGTAGCAATCGACGATGTAATAAAAATACATTAAACATGCTGTAATCGGGTATCCATGGCGTAAACCAAACCGAGTTGGATTTTGCAGACAACATAGCATTACTTTGTAATACAATTAAATGTATACACAAAATGACGGATAAAGACGCCCTCAAAGTTATGTATATTTGGTGCAGGTTATACAGATCTTGAACAAATAGAAAAGTTAACCTATTTAGGCAGTGTTATTTCAAGCGATGAAGAATCATATCATGGTGTTGCATGTCGGATTGGAAAGCAGGGGCAGTCTTTCAAAAGGTAAGGCCTATCTGAACAAACAAATCAATTAACCTGGAGATTAAAATCTACCTACTCAATACAATCATTGTCCCAACGGCCACCTACTGTTCGAGACTTGGAAGGTTGATAGAGACTGAGCAGTGATGGCAGAGCAAGAGATAATCTTACCAATAGAGAAATCTTTTCTAAGGAAAGTGACGACTGAACGTCCATTGAAATTTGCAAGATATATATTAGACACGACGTTTACCAAAATCAGCTTTAGCATGAAAGTTGTAAAAACATGGCCGTTCACGTCTAACATGGTGTCACACCTTTTTAGAAGTCCTGAATGTCGTGGGCACCAGCTTTGAAGTGGTTGTGAAAGTCGCATTAGACTCATTTCTTTGAAAAGAGCTTGAATCCCTATGCGTCGAATGGCCCGCGAGGGGCTTAAATCTATGTGTTTCTTAAGGTCTCAAAATGTTACGTTCGCCACTCAACTGGTCAGATTAAATGTTTGAGGAGCGCCCTTGGCTCAATCAGATTTGTCCAGGGCGAAGTCCCGGGCGTCAAGCGTTTTTCTACATTTCTGAGCTTCAGAAACTCTTTTTCCTGGCGTTTAGTACGCATTATTTAATTTATTTTCTCATAATAAGAAGTTTTGGGACATGTTGATATGTTGATACTAAACTGTAAGAGACATTCGATGTAGTGATTTTTAGTTTTAAAAGTTACATTTTGAAAAGGTGCATTTTTCCCACTTGGGTGTCACCCCCTGGTGTGTGTCACCCGGTGCGGCACGCATCCCCCTTGTGACGCCACTGCAGTAGGACTAATTTGTAAAAATGCTCCTTCTTCCCTAGTGTTATTAGAGCATGAAATGGGTTGCCTGATGCAGCCGGAAAAAACAATGATTTGGCAGAATTTAAGTCATTGGTCAACATGCATGAATATATGCATGACGCCTAGGACGTAATCTTCTTCTTCTTCTTTTTATATTATCATTATCATTAGATCTGTGTGATTATCAAAAGTGTTTTTACAAAATACACGAACACCTATATGAGTGTCTGTATGTTTGTGAGAAAATGAATTGTTTGAAATGTAACGACTGTAGTTAGGCCTAATGATAGTTTAAAACTACTAGATATCTACAAAATTCTAAATCAAAATGTTAAAATCCTAAAAATTGCTACAGAGAATATATAGGGCTTATGAAAAGTGTAAGTCTACATTTTTGGGGGGTGGATTGGGATGCATATAATGTGGTTTGTGGAGATTGGTGCGTCTCTAAATCTATGATATACATAATAAATAAAATATTGTTGTAACCCTGAATGCCCCAGTGCTTGTGGTGCGTACGAGCGCACTATTCAACAAGAACGGGAAGGCGCTAGGATAGGGGAAAGAACAGTGTATCAAGTGATTGTGAAGAGTCGAATTATTGGAAACTAAAGAGCCGTCTTTTGTGTTGCCTGAAGACTGTAGTGGGGACCCGGTGCGAAGCGGGAAAGGTTGTCGTTGGTCCGTATTCAGGTTGCTGGTGAAAAGACTGGTAGAATTAGTAACAAGACTCTTGGAATGTAGAAGGCTGTTATGTGTTTGTCCTGGTAAATAAACACATCTTTTAGTGTAGAACTTCGTTAAGTTGCCTACCTTAGATTTACAATAAAATGTAAATAATGAGTAAGTTGCAAGTAGTTTCTTCTTTCAAACTGTTACACCGGAAGCTTCAAGAAATTAGTTAGTCTCCCAGCCTTTATCGTACCCTGTGGGTTCCAGTCTAGAGCCCATGGGCGTAGCCAGAATTTTTTTCGGGGGAGGGGGATGTGGGGGGATTCCCCACCGCCCTCCCCCTCCCTACGGAAAAAATTATATATATATGTGTGTGTGTGTGTGTGTGTGTGTACATAATTAATCTTTATTACATTCTGACCCTTTCGGAAGACGTTTATTGTGCCCTAGAATAGGTTCTTCCTGGAATTAGTGGAAATCCTGTAGACTCCCCGCCCATGCCAGCAAGGGGATCTGGGGGAGCTCGCAGTGCTCCCTCAGCGCGGGGTGAAGCCCCGCCGCCGAGCACTATTTCTGGTATTAAAAGCCAACAAAATGCATATTCTGAGGTATCTACAGTGCATTATCTTGCTATTAAAAGTTTTATTTCAAAAACCTAATGTGCTATTCTTACTGACTTAGACGCTCCCGCGCCTTTCGGCGCATTTTCCGGCAAGCTGTTTCCGCAACTCTTATTATGCGTAATTCATTTTGTCGGAGAACCTTACTTACTCCCAGTTCGGCATAGGATTTCTTTGATTTAGACCTGATCTCTATAACTGACTCCTAAAATCTGTCTTAGCCATCTTTGTTGAGCCACATTTAGTGTTTTTCAATTTCGGCAGATGACTATTCACACTTTATTAATGAAGCCCAGCCACTGGTAGAAATTTGTAACCTCTCTTGACTAGTTTTATTGTCAAAATCATCAGTTGAGGGGTTTTAAAATAAAAAATCTCTGGAGTTTTTTTTTTTTTTTTTTTTCAAATTCGAAACCCCATTTAGCTACATCATAGAATTTGGTGACTGTAGTTTGCTTTAAAATAATATTGAAGAGAGAGGTTTTCAACTCAAAACGCTCTGTAGGGGAATTTTAACTCAAAACCAACTGAAAGGGTTTTAAATTTTTAAAATAGCCATCTGGAGGAGGGGGATTTAAACTAAAATCCCCTTATTAGCTTAGCTACGCTCAAAGAATGATAGTGTGTAATTTGCTTTTTTTTTTTTATTGAAGAGGTACTTTTTAGCTACAAACCCCAACTGGAAAGGTGGGAGTTAAATTAAAAACCCCTTTGGCTACGCTCATAGAAATTTGAGTGTGTAATTTGCTTTTTTTATATCGAGAGGGGGTTTATCGTAATTTTTGGAGGCGGCTTTAAAGTCAAAATCTTCCTTAGCTGTTTTCTTGGAATTTGGGGATTGTCGTTTGCATTTTTTTTAGTTTTGTTGATAGAAGAGGGGAATTTAACTGCCAAACCCCTGGTAGGGGGGTTTAAACTTAAAACCCCTGTAGGGGGTTTTAAACTCAAAACCCCTGGTAGAGGGATTTTTATCTCAAATCCTCCTGATAGGATTTTTTTTTACTCAAAACCCTCTGGTTGGGGTTTGAACCCCAACCCCCCCCCCCCCCCCCTGGCTACGCCCATGCTAGAGCCTGTTTTGCAATGTTCTCTGCTGTTCTTAGCGTGTAATTGTACCTTCTATTGACATCGTGTTCACGCGGCAAAAATATCTGTGATTCTGTGTTATAGCATGTTAAACAATAGTGTATTGAGCATTTAGTATTACAGCGATAACAAAAAAAAAAAAAAAAAAATATGTTCAGGCCTACTCGGCGAGAGACATGACCTGGTAAAAAAGCGAAAAGAAATAAATTCTTCACAGCACAATTATTTTTGGTACTTCCTGTTTATCAAAATGGCCGCGTTATCAGAACCATTGACTCTTGAAAAAGGTGATTATTTTTAAAACTAAATTCTAGATATATCTAAATAAATTTATGTTGTGTTTTTAAATCTAGTATAGGCAGAAGAGAAAACAAGTTTTAGACCTCGGCTAAATGTAGATTCTATACAATTAGCATGCAATTAGAAGAGGCTTTGAAGTTGATCTTGTTTGGTTTTTACGAAAAAGGGCACAACACTTCCGTGTTAGAAATCAGAGTATAGATCTAGACTAGATAATATATTAACACTATAGAGTAAAGGTCTAGAATCTATTCTAGGTAGATTCATAGAATGTCCTACTCTTATCTAATATTTCAGTAGTAAAATTATAAAATACAGTCATTACTTCAAAAAAGAATTCTTTATTTTACATACACTTACACTACACACTCTACAGGATAAAACTAATTAATACACTTTTAATTTTAAGACACTAACTAAGCATGTTCCTAGTAGATCTAGGTCCTGATCTAGGTAATCTAGGTCAATCTAAACCTAGATTCTAGATAATTCTAGATCTATATTGTAGTGTATACCAGTTTAATATCTAATAGATGATAGTCAAATTTAGATCTAGTGATTCTAGTCATGTCCATGTATTTCGATCTAGATTCTAGACTAGATACTAAGATCTAATAGAGTAGATATAAGATCTTATTAGTAATCTCTAGATAAAATTTCTAGACTTAGACCTAAAGGCTAAGAGTCTAGATTCTAGACCTCATCTTATGAATTTATTTCAATTATTCTTTATATTGACTAGATAAAATATAAATTTTAATAAACAAGAATATTTTAATCAAGGAATTCTAGACTAAGTCGTAAGGACTAAGGCAATGAAGATAACTATCTAAACTTAGACATTCTAGATTCTTAATAAATCAAATGAGGAGTGCATTATTTCTAGATTCTTAATTAATCAAATGAGGAGTGCATTATTTCACTGATGTGTCCCAGATGTGACCTACATATTTCGCCACATCCAGCACAAACAGAACCTTTGTCCGGTGGTGGTTGATTTAGCTTCTCTATTTGCCCTCTCTACCTCTGACATCAGCATTGATTTCTTTTGGTCTTTGTAAGAAAACTTCAGCTGTCTCATTTAGGAACTGCTTGTGCAAGGTGCTCTTTTGAATGTCAGTTAAAGCAAGTTGGTGCATTAGCTGGTCTTTATAATAAAGCATTTCTGGGGCACAGTTGTTATGCAAACTACTTTTCATCTGACTGAGCAACAATAATGATTGCCTTTAGCACACAGTCATCCCCATTAAGGATACATGCCCTGCCAAGCATAGCTGATGAAAACTATAATATTAGTTCTCCCTGTCCATACCAGCATTTGTGAGAACATTACTATACCAATTGTGGTAGAGTCTTGTCTTGTATGTTCTGTTTGATTGTCTAAGAGCTGAGCCGAAGGCTCTTCGAGCTCTAAGTTTGAAAATAAACTTGTTTGGATGCCAAACAGTAAAAAAAAAAAAACCTATGGGAAGTCAGTTCTGTTTGAGAGAGACCTAAGTCAATGCCTATGTAAAGCATTGCTGTTTCTAATGCCTTTGGCCCCCGACGCAGGCTTGGCTGTACATGGCCGAAGGCCGAGGACACTGGGAGCCTCCGCCATTTTCCTTCGTTATACCAAGCTAACCGTGGGGGACTCGCCATTTATGTAACGGTCCCTTGAGGAACAGTGTATGGATGTGTGACAGGTTTATGGGGACTTTTTTGCAACTCCGCCCATGCAAGAGGCGAACTCTCGTCTACCCGTGGGCATTTCCACAGGAGTTATGTTTCGCCATTCGTTTAGCCTAGTTACCCCCTCAAGTAACCATTTCCACCCGGGTGCCGTGGTGAGGCAGAACAGTGTACCCAGGCTTGTATGTTACTGATGGTACGCTAGACATTTATTTTTGTTGGCAGGTGGAGGGATTTATTCTATCACACCCTCACTTAGAGAAATCCAGATCCTTACTGACCTTGTCCAGAGGATTATTAACTTCCCTTAAAGGTGATGCATCTTTTGATACTGTGCTTCTCATGTAAAGTGGTCCACCACTTTAAGGGGGTGTCCATTCAGTGTGATCTTTGGGGACAGAGTAGATTTTATTTGGTGACTGTTTTTCTGAAGTTTATTGTTAAGAAGTGGCTGCATGCATAAATTATCAATTACTAATTAGAATAGGTCTATAAATATGGAGTTTACTACAAATGTCAAAATGTGAAGTATAGTCATTAATAAAAGATCTAGACTATTTTAGAGACATACTGGCATACATTTTCATTCCTTTTTTGTTTACAAATCTTGTCACACTTTTCTTCTTGACCTCTCTATGTTAAGAAAAAAAAATGTATTTTTGACTGCTGAATAAAAAATAAGTTTTATCACTATAGCTCTTATTAAATGCTATAAAACCACAAACTTATTACCCCCAATAACAAATGGCTCTGAATCTATGCAGACTGATTTACCGAAGAATCCAAAACAAAAAGAGTAGAGTAGGCATTGAATACACAATAGAGAAATACTAGAAAATCTGAAATGAGAAAATGCCCAGCTTCTACTCATTTGCCTACAATCAAATTAAATCATATTTACTAATCTGGTTTTAACACAGTCACTCCCTTAGAAATGGTATTGAAAATAGAGTATTGATGTGAAAGATGTCCAGTTGTTTGACCAATACTGCAGTTTAGAATTCTTTGAAAGAAAGATAAATGACACAATTGTTACAACCTCAGTTATGAACAGTGGCTGTTTATCTGAAACCTGTTATTCAGAGCTCCTTAAGATCTGTGAATGTTTTATTTTTTGATAGGGTGTTTTTGTTGATCAATTCCTAGTCCACATTGGGATTCCAACACAAGTTCCTCCTAATCATGCAGGCGAAATTTACGTCGACACATTCCCTTTTCAGAAAATTCAGGTCTCATTATAGCCACTAAACTGATTTCTAATAGTTTTTAATGTACAATTAAAATGTCAACACAAAGCATTTTTTTTTCCTTAAATTTTGATTTCTAATAACTAATGTTCTTAACATTTCAGATATAAATCGTGCTATAGAATTATTGGATATTCTTCAGAAAGGTAAGTAATTTAAAAAAAACTATCATTATTAAATATTAGTTTTGCTTGTTATTTTAAGAAAAGTGGGTAAATATTTATTGTCTAATACATTTGATGTTTACATTTTTCTCTGGTTAAGATGGACAGTTTCCTGTGGCTAAACTTCAGGCACTGCAGAGGGTCCTACAAAGTGATTTCTTGCATGCTGTAAGAGAAGTTTATGAGAATGTTTATGACACTGTAGACATAAGTGGCAGTGCTGATGTCAGGGCCAATGCTACAGCTAAGGTAATGTCATCTACTGGTTTGAACATTTACTAAAAGGTTGTGAAAGTTTGAATACTGTACATTAATAATGTTAACTTTTCAAAATTATTTAATCTTCATTTAAAAGGGAGAACCTGTAATTTATTAGATAAAAGGAATTTCATAATAAGAAATGTTCATTTATATTTATGATGTAAATATAAAAATGGTTTCATTTATTTTGAGCTTGCCAATTTACTTTGAATCAGATTTTCATGTTCTAGATGTAGTCATAAATTGTTTGTTTAAATAGTAATGTTTTTAATGGTAATATAAAAAAAATATTATTTTTTTTTACCATACAATAGGCAACTGTGGCTGCCTTTGCTGCTAGTGAGGGACATGCTCACCCCAGAGTTGTCGAGCTTCCCAAGACAGATGAAGGCCTAGGGTTCAATGTCATGGGTGGGAAAGAGCAGAACTCCCCCATTTATATTTCCAGAATTATTCCAGGAGGCGTGGCTGACAGGCATGGTGGATTGAAGAGGGGAGATCAGCTATTGTCAGTCAATGGAGAGGTGATTTCTTTTTCTACTTCTATAAGAGATGGAGATGTAAAGCTTATTGTCTATTGCTAGGTGTGAGGCAGGTATACAAAACGTATAGAGTGTCTGAGTTTGTCACTTTACTTTTATCTGGAGGTTTGAGCACCAGAGCTTGTACTTTTGGTATTTATGTTAATAGCATTTTTATTAATGGACAGCTAAACCTAAGTTTTTATATTAAAAAATAATCAAACTTAGGTTAGAAAATGTTAAAACTTTGTAAGGCAATTTATATTTAAAAAGTATTAACCACTATTGTTCTTGAAAAAAAAAACTAAATTGGCAGCTGTTATTCTGGACAATATTTGATGGCATGGATTTAAACAGCATTGTTTTGGGGGTCACACAAACTATCTCAACTACAAATTCCCAATTTTTGGTTTTATATATTTCAAAATTTCAGTTTTAGTGATGAGTGGGCTGTTTCAGTGCATGGACCATTGAGTTTAAACAAATCATACTTCACTCCATTCAATAAGAACATAAAGACCTACCCGTTCAAAACTTAGATTGTTCTCATATTGACTTGAGGCTACGTTATGTTTGTACTGCATAAATTAACTTATCTTTATTAATTTTTATTATGAGCAGACTACATTTGATAGTTAACATGTAAAGCTATAAGCCTCTGATAGAGATTTATTGTAGCAATTATCTTTATCTTTTGTAAAATTATTGACCCTAATATCAAATCTACTGCCAGAAAATAATACATTTTGTTAATTTTAGATTCTTTCAGGAAACCATAGTTTGTTGTTAACTTTAAAAAAAAATCCTTTATAGCAACTAAATTTAAAATCACTTACAACAACTTATCTAAACCTACTATTATAAATATAATTTTTTTTTTATCCAGCCTTAATATCATCTCTATTAATTCATTTTAAGTTTTATTGTTTATTTTATTGTTTGTTCTGATCAAATGCAATTTAAAATCTGGTGGAGAAAGTTATGGGGGTTCTGTATTGTTATAAATACTAACTTGATAATTTTTAGGATAAATTCTTTTCAGTTTCTTTCTGTTTTGGTACCATCTATGTAATCACAATTTTAACCACCTACTGTCGTAATTTGTGCTATATATATTACATATTCTAATAAATGTTGATTATATTTTCTTATATTGAAATATTCTCTTTGCTTATTATTAATGAAAAGGATACATCACTTTAAAGATTGTTCTTGTATAATTGATGATTTTGTTATGCACACACTGAATATATTTTATTTTTTTGCTTTTTTTTTAAACACACAAAATCCTTTACTTTCCCTTTCAGTCTGTGGAAGGAGAGTATCATGAGAAAGCTGTTGAACTTCTGAAAATTGCTCATGGTTAGTATTTGATATTATGGATGGATAGCTGAAGTGTGGTCAGAATGTTTTGTTTCAAACCAATATCCTGATTAGAAATGCTGGTTTAATTTTTTTAATGGAAACTTCGATGGTTTTGACAATTTTTTTTATATAATGTGTGATTTACAGATAATTAATGCATTATTCTTTTTTTTAAATTTGTAATAAGGACTTAGTAATTGATTTTTTTCTGATGTAATTTTCCTGTGCATTGAAAACGATCAGATTTTCAACGGGTTTCTATGTGACGTCACACTAACCTATTAATTTAATCTTTTGACTTATTGTATAAAGGGAGACCATACAGTAAAGTTTGATAGACCAGTTTGTTAGAATCAGTCAGACACACGATCTATTTACTTATTAGGACAGGGAGGGGCTTATATGAAAATGTTACTTTTTTCTCGAGTTGGTTATCCTAAGGCTTTTTGATCTCTCTATATATATAACTGTATCATAGCTCTGGACTAGGCTGTCACTAAGCCTAAAAGCTACTGTAAGAATGAAGCGATATGATTGGTTAAATCTAGTTTCCTTTTCAGTATTTTTGAGGGAAGTGACGTATGCCTAACCTAAAAACGAAATCTCAAAGAATTATGTTTTTTTGGGGATGTCTAGAATTTACTGTCTAATTTATTAAATATAAATGTTTCTAAGCATTTAAATAGAAAAATGGTATCATGTTTACTATTACAATTTTTTACGCAGAATTTAAATATGTCAATAACACAAATTTGAAAAACCATCAGAGTTTTCCTTTAAAGATTTTTTCCCCCCTCAGTTTAGCTAGCTTTATTGTGTGCTTAGCTAGTGTTCCTGAACTATTGTTGTTAAGTGTTGCAGGCATTATATAAAAACTGAGAAGGATATAGTTTTTGATGAAACAAATGGAAAAGATTCAAAGCTCGAAAGAATTTTAAAAATTTAATTTTAAGAGTATTTATTAAAGGGCATATGCAATATTTATAGAAATGCTGGAAAAGTAAAGAGTAAAAAAAAAAAAAAAGCAATTATCTTGAAGGAATAAGAATTTGAATTCTGTCTTTGTGGTCCTTTTTTTTTATTTGCAGCTATTTTGACATTACATGATACTGTTGTACTTGGAACAACTGTGATTTTGTAGATGTGACTGAAATTCATGTCACCAATTGTCAACTGGGTTTTCAATGTTACTTTGCAATCTCAAGTCACTCTCAATTGAAAGACAACATCATTCCATCCATCCCGGTGGCGCTACAGCCCATGGAGGGCCACGGCCTGCTTTAGCACATCTCTCAATTCTGATCTACCCTGTTCTTTGCAATCCTCAAGTAACTCTCAATTAGAAGACAATACTTTACATTATTCTTCCAGTACACTTGACCACACCTGAAATTTGCTTATTAAAATTCAGGATTGTATTGAAATTGAACTCCGGATGTATCATCAAATAAAATGTGTACACTTTACTTCCTCCACTTTCTCAAAGTGTCTCAATAAATTCATGATCCTAAAGTTTGTACACAAGTTCTTTCAGTTTAATTGTATTGTTTTCAATGTACCTGTTGTTCTTTAAACTGTGCATTCTTTCACTGTCTTCTCACTATTATGTAAATACTTCTTTCACCTCAAGACGAGTCTATTTGAAAAGTAGGGAATTCAAAATCATAAGGTAGCACTGCCATGACTTCCAGGGCATAAACAAAATCACCTTCAAGTTATTAATACTAGAAAATTATTTTTTTAATGTTGTGACCTTGAAGCTTTACTTTATCTTTTACACCAGACTCTTATCAAATTAAAATATTTTTACTTGCAGGAACTGTGAAACTAGTGGTGCGATACACTCCTAGAGTGTTAGATGAAATGGAAGCACGCTTTGACAAACAGAGGGCAGCAAATCGCAGACCTCCTCCTCAATAAAAGCATTTTCATTGTACTATCAGTGTAATGTCTGATATATTGTCATCTTGTATATTTCATGCCTAAGTTTGTGTATATGTGAAATGGTTGTGTTTTTTTTTTTTTAATGTACCTCAGGTTTTTACTTATGTTAATGATAAACAAAGATTGCTTCTTATTGTTACTTTTATACAACTTTCTATGATTATTTTTGGCTTGCCAAATGAAAGCTTCTATTATGCAAAAGGTTTGTTCAATGTCAGATTGTGGCCTCTACGTTGAACTAAGTTACTGATCTGGTCAAATATTAGAGGTTGAAACATTACCAAAGTGTCAAGAAAATTTTGTCCATCAATTTTTGTGAAACTCTACCAATACTAGATCTAATTAGAAATATTCAAAATGCAAATTAGAATACTAATGATAGAACATTTTGTTTCCTACTCTCAGGAACATTTTTTTTTTATGTGTGAAGATTTAATGATTTTAACGAGTCTAGCTTTGACCTTTTAAAATACTTCACTTGCATAACATGAGGTCTCCTGAAACTGCAGTATCTTAGTATTTTATTTAATTTTTTATTTTTTTTGAAAATCAAAACTTATTGAACTTATACATGGCAGGTTCTTGTGTCTTGCATCAATGCCCTCTGCAGTACTGTGTCACATTTGTATCCTTCAGAAATACACGTGTCTAGGTCTTTTCCATGTCCTTTTTTTTAATCCTGTATATTAGAGGCAAGGGGTGATGAGATGAGTGTATTTATTTTTATATCATTCCATGGTTGTCGTTGTTTTTTTATAACATTGTAATTTATATATTATTTTATATAATATTTTGCATTTATAGAATTTCATATACAGTAAAGAAGAAAGGAAGTAGGTTTGTTTTCTCACTTATATTTGGTTATTTACATTGATGGGCAAGGTGAAGTATGCCTTGATGGCTGACTTGTTCATCTTTATAAACATGCTTTGAACTTTTACACTACAAGAACAATGAGTCCTCATCTCTGTCATTCTGCATATACATCAACTAATTTCCTATATTTTTCTAAACTTAACAATTAAAGGTACAGTTTTCTAAGATATGTGTTTGTGCTTCTGTTAGAGCATATTTGAACTGTGTGATGTTGTGGTTTTGCTAGACTTAATGTTTTCGTCATTGTCTGGTGTTTTTTGTTTTTTTTTTAGAAATTGTTGCAATAAATAGATTTCAGAGTTCATTAACAAAAATCAGTTAATATTTTTGTGGATTGTAATGAAGAAATTATTTTTATAAAAATACCTACTTTCCAAGGTAATTTGTTTGAGGATTTGATAAAATATCATGCTATAATATTCTTAAATGACAAGATATTGCTACTTTCATAATACTGGTCATGGTCAAAAAAGTTTATTATGAATAACTATAACTTACAAATCTTCTGCTAGTAAAGAAAAAATTGAATACTATTTACTCCAGCAGTGGTAAATTTTTGTGCAATTAGTTTTAAAATTTTTTACAATTTTGCCTAATATGCCTATAAACAACTTAAATTTTTCTGTCCAAGCTTTGAACACTACTATTTCTTGTTCACTGTTTTATAAATGATTTAGTGGCATGAACACAGAGATCAGTCGTTAGCAAAATGCGATACCTTCCTCTTCTCAAATATTTAAAGCATAATAAAATTTACTTAAAAGCTGAGCCTAGTCTGTTTTTTTAGCCTCAAGCAGTCACCTTGACCCCAACAACTAAATCTTCTCAAGGTCTTACTTTGAATCTCTTAGTGCTCATTGTCTTTTTCTTTTTTTTTTCATGAACTGACTAAAGGTCAAAGGTTCTGCTTTGTTAAATGGTCCAAAGTAACAGTTTGGGATCAGCAGCTTCACAGATTGACAAAGGGGTTAGGGAGGAACTATTGTGTGGGAGACTAAGTTCCTTCCAGGCTCTCATCTTGTTTCAAAGTCTTGGCATCTTAACTGTAGAAGATACACTATCTTCACCTCTGGCATCAATAAAACACTGAAAGTGGTTATACTGGTTATACACTGGAATATCTCTCCAGAATAGAGCTAAACAGACACTTGATAAAGTGCTCCGTAGATGTTCTATGACTGAGGGAGGCCAACCTAATGCTTTGGGAAACTCTAAACTTTTTGCGTCTCAAAAGAGAAAAAAAAACTGATTTTTTAAACAGCTTTAAAGAAGAATTTTTATGTAAATTGTCTTATTTGAAACATTGTTTTTGCATATACTTCAACTGAAACTGATAACATGGCCCAATGGTACTTTCAATCCATAGATTATATTGCTTTCATTTTTTAAAACTTCTTCTGTAGGGGAATAGAAATGTTTGGTCTAATTTCAATCCATTAAATTTTAAACATGCCAAATAAAACCAAGAAAAAAATATCAAACTAAATTTTAATGCATATCAATATTCCTAAATATTACTGATGACAATTGACATGGTTCTCATTAGAAAGATAATTCTAGATCTCATTGAAACACATTTGAGGCAATCATACCTTTTCAAATATGCCTCTACCATGATGAATCATATAAATAAAGCAAATGGCATTTCTTCATGAATTTCTGTATGTAACTTTCAATGGCTATTTCAGAAACTTTTCCAGTATCATAAATATGATGTAATTGTAAATATTGTTAATGTGAAAACGTCAAGAGAGACAACTCTGTAATGATATAATTAAATACCCTTTTTTTATTAGTGTTCTCCCTTGGGTGATATTTAAACATTGAGCAATTCAATACAAATATTTGGAAGACGCAATCACATTTGGATTCCTATTAAAGAAATCATTTTAAAAATTCAGAGCGTACTGTGAGAACAAGATCGCTGTATTTATATACTGTAAAATATTCTAAATAGTAGAACACTAATATAACGAGAGACAAAGCATTTTGAAGTTAAGGATAGGATAAAACACACAATATAAACATTGGCTAATTTCTCTTTCCTATAGCGCATAGATAATTCTTACATTTTTCTTTTAAATCTAAATAATCAGGTACCCATTATATAGCACATAATTGAGTTTGAAACTTTTATTTTTGAGTAATTCTTCAAAACTAGATGAGCATTTTTTTTAAAAGTAATGTATCATTAGATTTGATTGAAAAATGTCCACACCAAAATACTGGAAACGATGTTTAATTGTCCACTATTGGCCGTACTCAAAACATCTGGATAAATAGACCTGAAATGAAATATTAATGTTTACTAATAAATAAATATTGAATAATAATAAATCCTGAAATTCAAAATTTAGACTTCAACTTCAAGCCCATTGGTTCTGAGGTAATGTTCTTTCCAAATCAGCCACAATAATTATATTGCAGGTTAGTAGCGTGCTGTGTATACAACATAGGTAATGGAAATTTAGTAGCCTAATAACAAAAGAATTTTTAAAAATTAAACTTGTATGTGCTGTAGCGAAAGGCTAGAGGCTGTCCATTGTATATATATATACATACTGTGTATGTAGTTATGTTTACCATAACCTAATTTCTGTCTTCTCCTAATATATAAATCTCACTCACATTATAAAGCCAGCCGATTATGTTGCCTCTAATTACCTTGACATGTGATACTGCCACTTCAAAATAATATGTATACTTTGTATAATAAGTTTATAAAATATATAGATCGGTATGTATACAAATTCTGACTGATTGAAGCATGTCATGCAGTCCTCTGAATTTTCGTAAAAGAGAATGTCTGATATTCAAACAATTTTCTGTAAATAAAACAGGTGGCGAGTGGGGTTAACTATCCATCAAATGTGCACTTAGGTCAAGGACAGCCAATTACCACCAGTCTACCACTAGCAACATCCTGTCTCAAAATCAATGACTCACCTCTTGGAGTTCTCCTGTATAACTTCCCACATTTTTCACCAGATCGCCAGGATCTCCAACTAGCCAACCGCAGACACCGACTTGGATGTGGGCACCACCTAATCATCGTGATGATAATAAAGTTTGTTTTTAAACAGCGCATATCAAGATCTAATACATAACCAAACCCCAAAAACAGCGCATATCTAGATCTAATACATAACCAAACCCCAAGAACAGCGCATATCTAGATGGAATACAAAATCCTAACCCCAAGAACAGCGCATATCTAGATCTAATATATAACCAAACCCCAAGAACAGCGCATATCTAGATCTAATTCTTAACCAAACCCCAAGAACAGCGCATATCTAGATCTAATACATAACCAAACCCCAAAAACAGCGCATATCTAGATCTAATACATAACCAAACCCCAAGAACAGCGCATATCTAGATGGAATACATAACCAAACCCCAAGAACAGCGCATATCTAGATGGAATACATAACCAAACCCCAAGAACAGCGCATATCTAGATGGAATACATAACCAAACCCCAAGAACAGCGCATATCTAGATGGAATACATAACCAAACCCCAAGAACAGCGCATATCTAGATGGAATACATAACCAAACCCATAGAACAGCGCATATCTAGATGGAATACATAACCAAACCCCAAGAACAGCGCATATCTAGGAATACATAACCAAACCCCAAGAACAGCGCATATCTAGATGGAATACATAACCAAACCCCAAGAACAGCGCATATCTAGATGGAATACATAACCAAACCCCAAGAACAGCGCATATCTAGATGGAATACATAACCAAACCCCAAGAACAGCGCATATCTAGATGGAACACATAACCAAACCCCAAGAACAGCGCATATCTAGGAATACATAACCAAACCCCAAGAACAGCGCATATCTAGATGGAATACATAACCGAACTCCAAGAACAGCGCATATCTAGATGGAATACATAACCAAACCCCAAGAACAGCGCATATCTAGATGGAATACATAACCAAACCCCAAGAACAGCGCATATCTAGATGGAACACATAACCAAACCCCAAGAACAGCGCATATCTAGGAATACATAACCAAACCCCAAGAACAGCGCATATCTAGATGGAATACATAACCGAACCCCAAGAACAGCGCATATCTAGATGGAATACATAACCAAACCCCAAGAACAGCGCATATCTAGATGGAACACATAACCAAACCCCAAGAACAGCGCATATCTAGATGAAATACATAACCAAACCCCAAGAACAGCGCATATCTAGATGGAATACATAACCAAACCCCAAGAACAGCGCATATCTAGATGGAATACATAACCAAACCCCAAGAACAGCGCATATCTAGATGGAATACATAATCCTAACCCCAAGATCTTGCCAAGTTCCGGTTTGATGAAGGAATAGGAGAGTAATAGAGAACCATTTCCATGCTGTTATATTAATACTTTAATAGTCATTCTTAGTGTCCACCTTGCATTTTATCTTCTTGATTGTTATCTTATTGCCAGCATCAATTGATTTTAGCATCAAATGACTTTAGCAGACCCAAATTTTAATTATGATATTTTTGTCAAACCTGATGCTTACGAAACCAGTAACAGTCTAAAAATGTTAAATACCTAGGTGTTATGATAAATTAAAAACTAGCATGGACTCCCCATATTGACAAAAACTATTTAGAAAATCAAACAGAGAATTAGGATTTATTAAAAGCCTTCAGGAGAGAAGACTCAAAAATAAAGTAGCTATTATATATAAGATAAAATAAGAACACTGAACCATAATCTTCAAATACAAAAACAAAATTTAATAAAATACTCAGAAAGACACAAAGATAAAGGCAAATTCCTCGTCCCATATGCTAGGACAAATTTCTACAAATGCTCCTTCTTCCCTAGCGCTATTAGAGCATGGAATGGGTTGCCTGAGCCAGCCAGGAAAACCAGTGACTTGGTAGAATTTAAGTCATTGGTTAACATGCATGAGTAGATGCATGACGTGTAAGATGTAATCATCTTTTTTTTTTAAGTAAAGTCTGTATTATATAAGGTAATATGAGAATAAAAGAAATTTCTACAAATCAAATAAGAACATAAAACTAAAATGCTATTTAACCTTGGTTAGGCCAATACTAGAATATGCATTCTCTGTTTGGGACCCCTCAACTCAAGAAAACATTAAGGAACGAGAACAGACACAAAACATAGCAATGAGATTAGTAGAATTAGGATATTAAAATTACACAAACTCCTCAAAAAATTGTTGAAAATCAAACCAAGTAAACTGACCTTTGTTAAAGGATGTGTACGTCAATCGTCCAGTAGAGACGCTCATGGTTAGTTCACCCTTAGAGTACTCCACTCTGACCTGTCTCCAATCGGTTTCGTTCAAACCCTGACAAAAGATTAATTGAACTCACTAAAATATAAAATAATGAACAAAATTGAAAATGGGAAGTGTAACTGAAGTGTTGTATTAAAGTAAATTTTCCAATTTGAGACAAATGTGTCTGTTAAGTCAAAATTGGGATATATATAACAAGACTTCTTTTGGGGTATTAAACGCAATTTCATCATACAGAAGAGACTGATTTCATTATATCTCTTTCTAAAGCGTCTGCCTATTAAAATGTCAGTCCTCCACCATTCTGCTTTTGTTCCATTGAACTTTTCCTTGCTTCATCCTGTCTCCCGCTATTTCTGGTATCACACGCTGTCCTTGTCATAGCTATCTAGGTCAGTGTATCTCTCATACTAATGTGTCGACTATATGTAAAGTATAGGGCAGTGGTCCCCAAACCTTTTTTTGCCTGGAGGTCATCAAATACTTCTATATGTTGGACAGGTCAGCTTGAAAGAGTGTGAAACTCTCTCTATATAGCTCCTTTTTCGTGATCGAAGATGAGCACATTTCTCATATCCTATGAATACGAAGATGTCTGTTAAATCCAATCCTCACTTCGAAAGGCCAGCCGCATACGTAGCATGGGTAGGTTTGGTCAGTTGCAGATAGGCCTGTTTCTTTTCTCAGCTTTTTGTTATTTCGCGCTCTTTCACGCTGGCCACTCTCCTTCCTTCATATCTCCCTTTAAAACGACACGGTAGAGAAAATAGTATGCCAACAAACAAAAATACGCAGTGGACCCAGGGACCGACCTTAATTACGATGGCTTGATGATGACGAGACCAGGACCTTGCTCCGCTGGGACGTGATTAAATGCTTTGTATAATCACACACAGTTTACGCTCCTTAATATGAATGAAATTAAATTGATGACTGATTAACAAAATTACACATTTAGTCCCCCCCCCCCCCCCCCAGTCTGACTTACCAACAGCGGAAGAGAAGATACCACGACTTGACCTTTCTTGGATATCAACCTGACCTTCAAAGTCTCGCCGTCCTCGGTCAATGCAAAAAGACCACCACTGGAGCACTCCCTGGATCTAATCAATACTTCCTCTCGTTGATTGCCTGCTCCTGGCGAAGGCGCCCTCCTGTACCTGAAGCGCAATGCCAGAGGCCTTCTGGATTTCTGGTCCACACAGATGCTGTTGCAGGCTTGGTCCGCATCTATTCTTGTGTCAATGGAAGTGACACTGGTTTCATTATTCTCCCAGCTTCCGTTGATCGACAGTCGAGGTCTGAGGTCAAGTTTCATGTTGTAGTGACAGGCTGGCAAATGAAAGTAATGTAAGAACAAAGTTTTAGAGACATACAGCTTGCATCTACATGGCAACAATATATCACCACATCTACAGGGTAATAACATATCGACAGATCAACATGATGATAACTTATCAAATCCATATGGTAATAACATATCACCACATATTAAAGTTCGTTGATACAATGATGGCATACCTTCATGGAAATAGTGATCAGGTTTGCATAAGCACGAGGCTATATCAAAGCGGGTGTTGTACAAACACGCCATTTTGTAGGCTCCTAGATTCAGCACTGTGGTGTAGCCTGAAAGATCTGACAAAGGACGAGCGTCACAAGTGTCTGTGAACAAAAAGGATATCATGCAGTAATGCAATTAGGCTATAATTCATTAAAAATAACAGTTTTGAGTTAAGGTCTACTGGAATAACATAAGACTGGGGACTCCATGGAGACAGGTTACAAGCAATGTGTCAAATGGCGAAAAAGGATATAGGTAAGTGATGTCTACTAGACAAAATGGATCTACGTAGTAATATTTTGTTTCAATTTGTTGTTGTTGTTATTGTTGTGTGTGTTTGTGTTTAGAACCCATTTAAATCTGACTGCACTACATAACAGTAATGGTGAATATAGGCCATGTAGGTCCGTGATGTACATACAATTATCACATTAATTAATGTGCTGCGGTAGGTGAGTGGTACAGCGTTTGTCTTCCGAACCGGGGTGCCGGGCTCGAATCCTGGTGAGGACTTGGATTTTTAATTTTCGAGATCTTTGGGAGCCTCTGAGTCCTACCAGCTCTAATATTTTTTCTATTGGGTACCTGACATTAGTAGGAGAAAAGTAAAGGCGGTTGGTCGTTGTGCTGACCACACGACACCCTAGTAAAACCGTAGGCCAAAGAAACAGATTACCTTTACATCCACATGGTCAGAAAAGGTAACTTTACTTTTATGTTTAGGTCAATGCTGGGTACCTCATTAAATCTTGAAATCAAAGATAATACCTTATTATTCTTAGGTTGATAATGTAATACTCATAGACCAGTGGCATAGCTAGAGTATATGATGCCTGGTGCGGTACGTCATCTTGATGTCCCCCGCCCCAAAAAAAAAAAAAAAACTAATTAATAACATTGCAAAACCTTACTTTTTTGTTCAAAATAATATGTATTCATTAATCAAATATTTTTAATTTTAAAAAAAATCACTTTTACATAAACATACTACAAATGAATTTTACGCGCTTTCTTGCTGGCAAAAGTATCAATAATTGTATCGAAATCAATTTTTTCCACCAGCTTTTGTTCAATGGACAAAATGGCTAAATTAGTGAGTCGTAAATTTGTCATCGTTGATCGCAAGTAATTCTTGATCAGTTTAAGTTTGGGAAAATCTTCTCTCGCATGTAGCGACGTTTACCACAATAGTAAAAAAATATGCGAATCATGATGACGATATTCGGGACTAAATCATCTAGCTGCTATTTTGTTTTATAAAATTCAAGAGCTCAACAGGTCCTTGTTTTGGAAGTTCGGAGGCTTCTGATGAAACTGTGACAAACCGTTGAAGCCTCTTTCGCTTCAGCAGAAATTCGTTTTTATCAATGTCGCTAGGAGTACTATCGAGATGGATTTCGACCTGAGGATTTAATAGCTGGGAAGGCGACAAAAATTCATATCTATCTGCTACATCACGAATCGGGTGATTATTTCATGAACTATCCTGTCCAAGGTAGAATAAATTTCCTTTCGTAGCTCTTCTTTGTGTGTAAGTACAGAGTCGTGACTTTTCTCACCAGGCATCTAGATATTTAAACCGAAAAATTTAATTCAGAAGAGGAAAAAAGGCTTTTGGCTGATTAGTTGTACAATGAATTACTCAAATGTAACATGTAAAGCTTCAGTGAGTTCTTATTGTTAAAAAATCTAAAGGAGACAACTCGAAGAGGTTGACTGGAAAGATTATGTATGTTTTTTAGTAATGACAGCAACCAAAAAACACAGACAGGGACATCCAGCCACCATTTTTGTCTGACAAACAGTTATCCAGACCAACGACCATCTTCCTACAGTTGCTTCAGGTCCACATTCCATTTCTCAGGCAGTTCTCAGGCACCACAAAGGATGTTTCCCCCCCCCCCCCCCATCTTTTGCTCCAGAACTCGTTTCTTTATCGTTTTTTTTTGTCATTTTAGGC